>BSQZ01000011.1:12735000-13130000 GCA_033239005.1 Lamellibrachia satsuma | reverse complement strand
AACACTTGTCATATATGTTTAAATACAGATAAATAACTTGTTTTTTACTTTCTCATACTCCACAAAATGTACTTTATATTGTATTATATATTATTTTATATCATAGTACACTCCTGTACATTGGCATACAACTGCGTTCAGCAACTGCAAAAACGTTGAAATCATGGCAGCCATCTTGGATTGCTGGTTACCATGCTAACGAAATGTAAAATTATATGGCTCATTTTATTCGCTGATTATCATACTTTCATAATATATATATATATATAATATTCCTAGTCATAGAATGCATTTTTGTTGCTGAAATCTTGACTTGAAGTGATGCAGTCGATTTTCTTGCATATTCAATGGGAATGCAGTATTCAGTGGTCACAGCAGATCAGGGCTGTAGTACTGAAATGGTTTTAAAGCACCCTTATGAATAACTCCAATTTGTGTACACCACGGGCATTTATCATTGGTTACTTGCCGGATTAATGTTGTGTCCACAATAAGCTTACTACAAACAGGCTGGTTGCAGTACTTGCATTTGATCTTACGTGATCGTGTTGTTTTGCCCGTATGTGAATCATAGTGTGAAAATATCAGAGGCGGCATCTTGAGATTTTCATATAATATTACAACAATTCGTTCACATGTGTTCAGAGAAATGATAGTATGTGCTGAACAACACTTCTTTATACCCTAGCAGAAGCCACTTAGCTGGTCAGCTAATTGGATGGACTCAACACTGACTCTGGGATGAGCGGATCATCTCCCATACATCTGAGAACTAGTTGGTATCTACTATCCTGTAATCATGATACATTACTTTTGTTCAAAGAATAGTGCAGAGATGAGTGGCTTCAAGTTGGGCTTCTCTTAGTCATTGAAGCATCAAAATAACAAGATCTAAAATATGAGCATTCTATTTCAATTGCCAATTAGTATAAGCCGCTGAGTGGCTTCTAAGTTAAGGTGGCTGGGGCGGCTAGCATGTCAGTTGATTTTTTCATTTCTTTCTTCATAACATGCTAGGATATGCTGAACTAAACGTCGACACCACAAAAATCTCCTGGCACTAACGTCATATTTTGTAAATCCATCCTTTAAAAATGCAGTCCTTTTGGAAAATCCCTTGAGATTCCCGTAAAAGTGACATTGTTTCCATAGTAACGACCGCATGCGCTACGATGTTCGAACCAGCTATATTCGTTCGCCATGAAAGCGGACCGCATCATCTGGTTACTGTAATGCTAGTAAACATCAGTATTTTATCTACCTAACTAAATCATGTACTTAAACAAATATCAGCGTTCAGTGAGCGTTAACGTAGTTTATCGTGCCTTTGACACGAATGGAAATGCAGACGAATATGTGACCTGGTGACCCCGCGGGATAACAGGCCAATCAAAATGATTGTACACACACCCTGCCACATGTTTGTTAGATGGCTGGCGTAACCTGATGCCATAGACAACAACACGTTACAAGTACAGATTCAAAGCTATTGTGACGTCAAATTAAGGGGACATGTTAGTATTACAAATGGCCATTACGTTTAGTCAACAACACATAAAACGCCAGTGAAAAACCATAAATTTCAACGCAAAAACAAGCATTTGTTGAGATTGTGTTTTCATTAATAACCAGAAAATGATGTTTAAAATATTGTTTGAGAAAAATTACAACACAACGTTGCAATTTTGCGTATGAACGCGTCTTACGTGCACACAATGTAATACAGCAGTAAATTATGATTGGTGAAGGTTTTGTGTTGAAAATACACTACCACTTTAGGCTGTCATTCAACTTTTGCTTAATTCATCCACAGTGGTGTAGCAGACATAATTAGTTTATATTAACCAAAATCTGCCATAATGTTATCAGTTACACTGTCATGCTTATATGCATGTCATTTATTTCTTTGGGGATTGTCTCAATATTATTAAACTTTGTTTTTAGTGGCTATTTTTTCACATTTTAAAATTGTTTTAAAAACCTTGTAACATAACCAAATAAATGAAAAACTAAAATTGTTTTTAGCCTGGTATATTATATAGTATTTATTCGACAATCTGTGAAGAAATTGTTAATTTATCTTTAAAACGTCTACTGAAACTAATCAATTCAAGACAAGCATAATATTATAATAACCACCACAGCTACCTTAAACCTTTATTTCCTATATTGAACTGATTCTCAGGCTAAAACTGTTTCTTCGGTATAACCAGTTAATTTTCCAATATGTTAGCTAAGATGCTATACTTGAAAACATATAAATCACAGTAAACATGATAACAGCTCACTACAAAATATACATACTCGACAGGCTTAAAAATTATGTGGAGAATTTATTTTGAGAAATTATGTTACAATTGAAATGTAATTGAATAATAATAGAAAGTTCCAGTTTCAGTTACAAATTACAATTATAATTGAACCCAACCCTGGTGGACATGTGTCTCACAAACGTGTGTGTGCCACTGACCACTGTACACAATTTGATTGTATGACCACTGTACACAATTTGATTATATGACAACTGTACACAGTTTGATTATATATATAAAAAAATTGCACACAAAAACAATTTAGTAATAATAGCAGTGTAAAATGGTGCAAAGTATGTTTTATTTAAGAACAGTGTCACTGTAAATAATTTTTCATGGCATGTTAAAAACCAGTAACTTGGATTTACAGTTAAAATCAGTCACAGATAAAACTAGTAATATAAAAAAATATCACATTAACTTAATTTATAATTATTATAATTCCACACAGTACATGATACATTACGTATTTGCTTAAAGTTTATTTATATGACCCATAAACAATATTTATTGTTATATCATTGAATGGTGCCTGTCTGTTTAGGTGACCAGATGTGAGTGAGTGAGTTTGAGGACTGATCTACCTCATGGCAACTGGGACCACCATAAGGGAGGACATGTGGAAACAGAGCCCCATGTCCCTGAAGCTCGCCAAGAAATCTGATATTGTCTACACCGATGTTGTTGTCATAGGTATGTTTACTGTATAAAATTACATTGTAGAATTGTTGAGTCTATTATGAGTATTATCTAGTACAGATTAATTGGCATCATCTAACTAACATGGCCTTGAAAGGTGACCTGCAGTGATGCTAGCAATGACGTGCTTTACACATTATATCCTAAAATATTCTGTAC
The DNA here is from genome assembly GCA_033239005.1 of Lamellibrachia satsuma. NCBI lineage: Eukaryota > Metazoa > Annelida > Polychaeta > Sabellida > Siboglinidae > Lamellibrachia > Lamellibrachia satsuma. The sequence continues at coordinate 13,126,830 of BSQZ01000011.1, read as the reverse complement.
AGATTATGTCAGAATCATTTGGGTTATTTCATGATTTCAAATTGACCACTACTTTCTTATCCTCTTTGCTTACTTTGTGCATTAAGGCTCGCATGAGATCTCGCCAGTTCCCTCTATCTTGGGCTCTGCTTGCGGCTTTGCCACTGTGCCCCAGGTCAACCCAGCAGCGTTAACTTCTTCCTCCTAGACTAGTTTCATGACTACTACAAGTACAAGTTGTGTTAGTCTAAAAAATTATTTCCCCAGAATCAGTGTAAATTTATTTTCATCATTCCGTCAACAGAAAACACTAAGCTTAAGGGAGAAAAGGAATAGGAAAATAGAAACATCAAACAGATAGAATTTAAATTTAGGTTGTATAAATACACAACAACAATTTACTATAAAAAATGTGAAGTGTTTAGTCATAACCTGGTAGTTAATCAAATAAAAACCAGACTTGGTCTCTTGGACATTGACACTGTTCTAGGATATTATGTTCAATAGCTGTTCAGTTGGTTGGTTCAGCCAGGTCAACTTTAAGTACGTCTCCGCTGAATATATGTGAAACTAGTTGGCATGTGCTACTAATATTTCACTGTTAACCCTGATGTATTGCTACCATGGTCATTGTAGCATTACATACCATCATTCTGAGATTAGTTGTAAGTTTTTTGTAACATAAATTGTTCTTTTCTGTTTGAATGAAAACACTAATTGCTGATTACTATCATGGTTGTGTTATGTTATAGTACTTTTTCAGTATTTTCTAAAGCTGTAATTTGGCGAAATGACAGATTAGCAATAATAATGTGACATTGACCCCACCCTGCCCCGTAGTGACATCCCTCCCACCCTGCGCCGTAGTGACATCCCTCCCGACTCCACACATGAGAGTGGTGACAGGGTCAAGGAGAGAGATGATGCAGGCATGGTGTAAAAATTTATGCGTTGTAGGCTGTTGCCCTGTTTGTTAAGCTAACTTTGATTATATGTGTGTGTGTGTGTATATATATATATATATATATATATATATATATATATATATATTGTGTCGTCGTTACCATGATATTACAATAATGCTGAAGTATTTGACGACACTGAATTCAGGTTTTTTAACAAGGCCAACATTTTGTATGTGGCCACTCAACGTGCACACACCTGTCATTGCTGTGAGAAGTTTAAATTGTGTATTGCCAAAACTATTCACTACTTACGTAGTTTATTAGATAAACACTTACTAGACTAGTGTTCTTGTGTAGTTTCTCTGAATAGGTCTTGTTGTACAGTTGCATAATGGTTTCCATAAAAAAATGTGCTGATTATGTAAACACCTGTTAACAATAGTCACATCTACTTCTTACATATTTGTGCTTATTAGCGTTGTTAACTGTTGTGACATGTAAAAAGTTATGTCATGCTGAATATAATTTTTTGGCTAAAAATCCTTGCCTGAGCCTAGATTCTACGAACATGATGCTTATTGTGTGAAATACTACCTTATTATTATTATTATTATTCCCTAAATGATTTTTGACATAAGATTATAATTTTGTTGGCATTGGTTGCAGGCAACGGTCCATCTGGCATCACCCTGTCCTACCTGTTGTCTGGTCACTGGCCCTACTACAACGGAGGCTCCCTCAGTAACAAGTACCTCCAGGCCCGATTGCAGGATGACCAACACAAGTCTCTCGTTGAACAGGTACCGTGTCTGTCAAAACCTGCACCCGACCCTTCACATTGTATGGATTTCCTGTATAAAATACAGATTTATGCTAGATTTACTGATTTGTTTAAAATGGAACAATCATGATGCAGCATATTTGTCTTGTATTCATCATACAAGTGTAACATTCAGTGACAAACTTATAGCCATTGAAGCACACATGCTTGATGCTAGTCAGATTTCAGGCAAACCTAACGGATTTCATTTGATGTAAGTATACCGTATTTGACCTACTAAGCATACAGTGCACTTTAAAAAAATTGGGCCATGGAAAAATGTCAAGGAATCTGTTGTTATAAACATACACCAACATTTTTTTCTCTAGACAATAAAGTATCTATTTAACACTAGTGGTTTCATTTGGTGACCAGTGTAGAACAACTGAAAAGTGGTGCCAACTGTTTGGTGTGCAAAGCCATCCCAGAAAAAAATCCCCCCATAAGAAAAAAAAATTTAATCATAATTTTCTATTTAAATTATTATGTACAATAAATTTTTAGCTTTCAGAGTGAGCACATTCACACAAAGTCAGTAACTTCTGTGATGAATACAAGTCACACCCCAATAATGCACAATGCACATAAAAAGAATATATACACAAACTCCAAGAATGGTGCAGATAAGAAAATGGACTTCCAGAATTGCAGTTATCTGAATGGGAGTTTAGCACCAAATGGCAACACTTTTCAGTTATTCCACACTTGTCAAATTACACTCGTTATGGATCCTGCTGATTAAACAGGGGGTGTACGCTAATTAGGGCATGTGCGCTTAATAGGTTGAATGTGGTACACTCGATCGAAATAGGAATGCTATGTGCTGATTAATTAGTGAAAATGTTATGTATTTGTACCGTAAAATTATACGGCTTTATACAGAATTTCAAGTATGAAATATAAATTTAACAGAAAAATGTTTAGAAGGTCCGCTGTTGCTGTACCAATGCAAGCATGCGGTTACACGTGTGAACATATTGTACAATATGGAAAAGAAAGCTGCTCTCCCAAGCATTCGTACAGTGCACTGACTTGTGATGATGATTGTGCAGAATCTTGAGTATTTGTCGAGCGATCTTGAGGGGCGCTCCAGGAACACTGTGTCGGTGATGTTCGACATGTTGACACACCCCGGCGCAGACATTGGCATTGAGGAAACGTCGCTACTGGAATGGAAACACCACCCAGAAAGAGCCATGCAACACGTCGTGCTCGGCAAGTCTGGTGTGGGTGGCGCGTGGCAGGTAATGCAACAGTTGTGTGTTCTAGCCTTTGTGTTGTGTACAAACTTGTACACGGTATATACACAACACAATTTGTTCACAGTATAAAGAAAGATGTTATCGTTAATGTGTCTGCCAATGTTTGCTTATGTTGTGGATTTATTTAATAATTTTACAGTTCTTCATTCGAATATGACGATTATTCAACACTGATATGGAAAACTTGCACTCTTTGAAGTTATGTATAAATAAGTTATGTGAACTTATGCAGTCTAACCTATGTTCTGAATGGTGTCACAGTTATATACATCGGTTTGTTATTAAATAATGTAATGGAGCATTATGTTATTCGTGGTATATTTGCCGCAATACATTAATTTGTGTTTTTATATGAAGTTGTTGATAAAGCTGTGCCGTGGTCACTTTTTATTGGAGTTTGGCTGACCAGTTCTCTCTGACCACAGCAGGTTATACTATATAGATTTACCCTACGGTTACCATGTGGATATTTTACTACATGGACAAAAGGTATATGGGTCTTGTTGGGTGTGGCTTGCGTTGTATCACAGCAATACAAAGACTCAATGTGAAGTAAGCTAGCGCCACGTGTATTCCCTTGACAGGTAATGGATCTTTTATTGATGTAAGCTGCTTGAAGTGTGCATACCCGGTATTTACTTGGCAGATGAATCATGACATGATGGATCTTGTATTAATTTAACCTACTTGAACTGTATGTGTTCCTTTGACAGATGATGGATCTTGTACAAATATATATGTGTATGTATATATATATATATATATATATATATATATATATATATATATATATATATATATATATATATATATATATATGTATTTCCTTGACAGACGATGGATCTTGTACAAATGTATAATATATTTACTTGACAGATGATGGATCTTGTACAAATGCAGACTTTGAGTCTTGGTAACTGGATGGAACTACCTGAACTTCCATTCAACGATTGGCTCATCAAATATAAGAAGTAGACAATCTTTTCATATTAATATTCAATCATTTCATTAAAGGTTGTGCATAATCACTATGTTGTTGAACAGCATAAAGATTGCTTAAATACATGATTGTTTTGGGATATAGTTGTATATGATTTTTTTCTGAATATTCACATGCATTTACATGTTTTCACATATATTTGTCCAGTAGTTCTGTTAGTCAGAGTTACTAATTACCTTCTCATATGCCAAGTTGTTTGTTCAGTTGTAACTTGATGGCTCAGACAAGGGGGGGTAATTACTGTAACCAACTACTTACTACGTGTAGCCAGCCGTGTTAATGTGGGCAAAATTCATGTATTCCAAAGTTCAAACTACAAGTACAAGTAAAAACTATTTCATCCAACAAAATAGATGTACTCCATCTCAACTACAGTGACGTGGGAAACTCACTGAAAGGCCTGTGATTTTATGATCTGGTCAAGTACACAAAGCCTGTCTTGGTTCACAGTTGTACGTGACTGTTTCTTCCTGTTGACAGGCGACAGAATGTGGACGGCGAGAACGATGTCAACTTGCCAGTCTCGGACCGTGCATGTATGCTGGATGTGCGCAACTACTACATTGACTATGTGAAAGAGATGCAGCTGGAACAGTACTTTCGTGTCAACTCAACAGTGACCTCGGTTGAGCGTATCCTCGACGTTTGTCACTCGGTCGACGCGGACAGCGGGGAGCAGAACCCTTGCACCAAAGAGCACCACGGGAAATTCAAATGGGAAGTTAGGGGATATGAACACGTCGTCGACGGCAGTGAACACATTGAGGCACGCGAATTTTGCTACCGTGCTCCGAATGTTGTCATTTCAACGGGTACATTCGACCAGCCGAACCGGCTGGGCGTGCCGGGTGAGAATTTCCCATACATTCTACACTCGCTGACAGAGGTCGAGCGATTGTACGAGTCGGGGCAGTTGAACTGTGCCTCAGACCCACTCGTGATTATCGGCTCGGGGCTGAGTGCCGCTGACGCGATATTGTACACACAGCAGCACCGTCTGCCTGTGGTGCACATCTTCCGGTGCGACGTCGAGGATCCAGATCTTATTGTGCGTAAACTTCCGCCAGTGCTCTACCCTGAGTATCACAAGGTGTACAACATGATGTGCGATGGCACCACCCCAGAGACGCAGGATACATATCAATGCTACTCGCGACACAGCGTGACGGAGTTCAAGGACGACCGCAAGGTCCTCGTCCAATCGAGTGAGTCATCGTTCGATACGATCATTGAAGCGTCATTTGCCCTTGTCCTAGTTGGGTACCGACCTGACCTGTCGTTCCTTCCACAGGACGGGAAGACACTCGGCATCAGGCAGGAGGGCCCGATCGACGGGAAACACAACCCGATCTCCGTAGATCCGATCACGTTTGAATGTCACCAGGAATCTGGGCTGTATGCCATGGGCCCGCTGGTGGGGGATAACTTTGTGAGATTCCTCCAGGGTGGGGCGCTAGGGATTGCCTCTGATCTATGGGGGAAAGCCCAGACGAAGAAACATTGCTGCAATTAGGGAAACTACAGGTGTTTGACATGTGCTGTGATCAAGATAGACTAGATTCATCAAGTGGATTGTGGGACAGCTCCTGTGTCTAAGACACATCCCATGGTATATCGCTTTCCACCAGTTCCACTAAGATCCAATAATATTTCTAGATTTAACAAGACTGCCATCCATGGCCCAGATGGCAAGTGGGCAAGAAATCTATTGGCTCACCGAAAGTCCAACCTTTTTCATCAATATGTAACCCGCCCTCCTGAGATAGGTGTCAACCTTGTGTTTAAACATATTCATGCTGCTAGCAGTTACACAAACTGTAGACAATTTGTTCCATTCATTTGTTGTCCTGTGTGAGAACGAGTACTTCCAATCTACACTGATCCTTTAGTAATGTTACCTCATGTCCTCTAGTTCTTTCTTGAGTGAGAAAAATGTCTATCAATATTTTCATACCCATTTAATATCTTAAAAACTTCAATTTGATCTCCTCTTAACCACCTTGTCTCTAGGGTTGTTAAACCACATTATTTTAGGTGTTCTACATAACTAAGGTGTCTCGGTTCTGGAATAATTTTAGTTGCTTTCCTCTATATATATATATATATATATATATATATATATATATATATATAAATCAACTAAAGAATTGTATTACCCTTTGAAGCTGCAATACCACACTGCTCTGAAACTTTCATATCAGCACTTATTGTTACTCCTAAGTCCTTTTCTTTTACAGTAGTACCTTCTAGAACAGTATCCTCATTTTATAGTTTAAATCCCAAGTTGTAGACATTCCCCAAAATTTAATAACATCTGCCTTTTTTCAGACCATTTAACTAATTTGTCTAGATCGTTTTGTAAATGTTTATCACCATCATTGTTAACCTTTCTAAACACTTGTGTCATCCACAGATTTCAGTACGTTGCTTGTTATATTATCATCCAAGTCATTGATATATAATAGAATAAAAAAACGTCCTAATACTTATCCTTGTGGTACCCCACTCAAAACTGATTTCCAGTTTGAAACCTCCCCATCTGCTACAGCAAGCTGTCTTCTGTCAGCCATTGTTCTATCCAGTTGATTTATGCCGTCCCCGACACCATGGGTTTTTAATTTAGGTAGTAATCTTTGATGCAGCATTTTGTCAAAAGCTTTCTGAAAATCTAAGTAGATAATGTCTACTGGTGATCCCTCGTCTATCCACTTAGTGATTTCCTCCAAAAAACAACATTTGTTAAGCATGACCCCTGCTTTTAGGAATCCATGTTGAGATGGATTTAATAATTTATTATTTCAATCTGAATGATTTATGCATCCTACCACCATCAACCAACTAATCTATTGAACAAACTTACCTTCATGATGAATCATGGTCCATACATGTAAAATGTGTTTGGTTCTATATATTTGGTTGGCACAACGTTATATTAACGTATACAGTCTTAGTTAATACCGGTACTCATGTGGAATGTTTCAAAGGTTATAACTGCATGCATGTTTTGTATAAATGCACTTCTGTGATAACGTACGAATTGTGTGACGTAACATTCAAGATACTGCATGCGTTGTTGTTTTAATTTACAACTAATAATTGTTCAGTTATACAAACAAGCTGAGTTGATCACCCGACTGAAAAATACAGGATAAAGGCACTGAGTTCAGTCTGATTTTAATTTACACCATACCTTAATATTCCATGTCTTTGTTAACAGTAAATCAGAACAGTGCATACTAGCAATATGTTACTACCGGTTGAACTGTGGTGCTTGGCTTTTAATGAGCATTTATATGAATTAATTAATTTTTTTCCATGTATATTCTTTACAGTTTTTTGTATTTTGCCGTGTCATTGATAATTACAATCATTTAATCAACCAACATTGAACTCAATTACAACCAGTGAGTTAGCTAAGTCAAGTTATTGCTATTATGACCAGGACATTCTATTCATGTGACACCAGTGAACCATTGTATATGCACTAAATGGTTGTTCCACGTATTAATCTTATGCGTTTAGTAAACCTTGTACCAACCTCACTATTGCTGCTGATGTACAGATAGTAGTTTAGTATCCTCAGAATACAAACTCTAGGGCTAACTTTACTTCAAAGATTCCTATGAGTTTTTTATGGCAAGCAATTTACTGTAGCATGTGCTGCCAAATTTACCCAGGTTTAATGATTGCTATTATAGCATAGTTGCTGTTCTGGTGTGTTAGATTTGTATTAATATATAATTTATTTAAAAACTTAGTTTTAGGATGTATATAGTATATACTTAGTTTATGTGTATGTAATATATGTATACATATAGGTATATGTATATTTTGTACATTTACACTCATCACCTAAATGAACATTGCTTTAGTCCAATTGGCAACCAGTTATCCTATGCTGATGTTGACCTTCCTGCTGTGCAGGGATTACGCACAATGTTATGTTTTCGAAATTCTTATTTGTTAGGAACCTCATTTGAGAGCATCTATGTTGACATTGTTTTAACAGAATAAAAGTTTCTTTTGAGCAACTCTTGACTAATTGTGCACTTGAAATTTGTCTTGCACAGTAAGATAGAGGAACTTATTTATTAGCAAATACTTGCAGGTGTAATATAGAACATCCATGGCTGATATTGACATCATAAATTGTGGTATTTGGCCTCGGGGCCTGAAAGACTTACAAATTTGTAACTCAAATTTTCCATAAATATGGTGGCAAAGCTGCCTCCTGAGGGAGCACTCGTGTAATATCTAGTACCAAAATAACATGGCAAATTAAAATTTTTTTATTTAAGCCTGCCAGTCTTAGCTACATCAGTAGGCCAATTCCTATTCAGTATTTAGCACATTGGACAATATTTACCTAGATATTCCTTGAGTTAACCCCCCCGGACAGTTTTGTCACTTAAATAACTAGAAGGCATCGTTGCAATAATCATCAGTCATGTTAAATGAGTGATCTTCAATGTGTGAAAAATAATCAGTGTTCCCTTCTACAAAAGTGCCTAAAACCAACCATAAGTAGTTTATTTGCTTTGAAATGCCAACTTGGCAGGCAAAACCAATATATATATATAATGTATTAACAAAAAGCCGTACTGAACATTGGCAAAAATAAAATATAGAATCAGAAGCAACTTCCAAGTTGAGGAATGACTCGAGAGAAACGAGTGTTGGTAATCACATTGTTCTGATAACTTGATGTCTCCATAAATATGATCTAAGTAAGTAATAAATACAGGCTTATGTATACAAACTGGTTTATTACATCATGACATGGCTAACAATATTGATTAAAGTTTATCTATTTAGTAGAAGTTTGAGTAGTTTTAGACGGAGATATTCTGTAAGATTTGCTTTTTATTAACAGTGTATCGGACAGATTAAAACTTGTCATTACACTGTCGTGATCCACAACATCATCTCCGAGAATAAATGAAATAGCTTATAATGAGACATCAGTATTTTGATGAGATGTGAGCAACATCGGCACATAGAATTTCATCTTTAGAAATATCAGGCCGCAGCAAGAAATAAGAACAGTGATGGTTCATGTGAGAAAATGTTTGAATCTGCCTACCGAGCATCTGGGTGACTATTGTTGCAATGGAGTTTAGGAGGCCTAACTGGCCTAACTAACGGGGATATAATTAGCTATTTATCTTTGCCTGTGATATATAGGCCTACAGGCAGAGGTTCTTGAGCTTTTAACATTACTGCTTCTTTCTCACTATCAATCTCTTCTCTTCTTTTATTGCATTTCTTCATGCACACTATTATCATTTATCTTTCTCCCACATCACTTTTACTTACAGCACATCAGCACATGTGTACATACACCAAGTTTATTAGCCACGAAAAGAGGGAAAACTTGTACCCAGTAGAAGGAGATATTACTCCTAATTTGCCTATAACACAAAGCATGGTAGGCAATACAGCTTTTTAAACCGTAGCAAACAGTTGGATTATTTATTATCCAGCACACATGCCATTGTATTCTTGGGATGTTTTTAATGCAAAATATATCATTGAGAGTAGATACATTAAGAATAAACTAGCAACTCTTTCATTAAGTAGTCATATTGGGAATACATACATAACGAACGTTAATGAAAATCCAACAGCAAATGTTAATATGTCAACACTATCATCACTGTGAAGGTTGAATGGCCAAAATGAGACGTCCCGATCAGAACAGTCTCGCGTCCCGGCCAAGCGATCCGTTACTCGAATGTCACGAAGTTTATCGAACTTTTGTTGATCCAGAAGGACAGGCTCTGGAGTGAGTGATGTTTCTGTCAGGAGTCGACATTTTAACTAGAGATACTCCGTTTTGCATTTGTTGCCGTTAGCTCGTGGTATCAAGGAGGAAACGAAAACCATTTTCCCCAAAGTTGAAAGGGTTACCGTTGGGCGATAATACGTGTGAAACTGGTTAAAGACCGCTAATCATCACGTTTGTATATACGTATGGTGTGTATGCCTCTGGTAATTGATTAATTCAGTAATTTAAGCACGAAATTGGGTATTCTTGATGCTTCAACGTTTTGTCTGATGACAACCAACTAGTCTTCTTTGACATAGTCATAGACATAGCATAGCCTACGGACATAGGCATAGGGGCCATAGCATGCCATTGAATCTTGATAATGACATGTCATATTAACATATAAAAATTCAAGTCACAGACATAGCCTTTTATAAAAAAAATGTGTGTATGGCCTCCAGTTATGTAATGGATTCTGCAGGCATTTCCATGGTATTGCAGGATTAACGTCTGTCATATTCTTGCTCAATGCCAGTAGTGGTTTCATTTCAGACGAGAATGATGTTGATCATCTGTAGCCGAGGCATAGTGCGAGCAATCCGCTCTTCTGCTGCCTTGCCAACATGGTCTTCATATACCTGTCACATGACAGCACAGAAGTACATGTCCAGCTCCAGTACGACGGCCACCCAGAAATCGTCAACTGTGTCAATCCAAGGTCAATCCTATCCCACCGACGATTGGACGAACGTCACGCCGCGGATCATCTCAAAAGTTGGTTGCAACCTACACAACCAGCAGTATCATCCGCTCAACTTAATCCGCCAACGCATTCAAAACTACTTTGATACATACTTCACGAATCATGTTGGCAGTCCGGTCTTCTCAGTTTTTGACAATGTCAGTCCTGTCGTGAGTGTCTACCAGAACTTTGACAGTCTGCTGTTCCCGCTGGACCATCCTGGCCGGTCAGTTTCGGACACGTACTATGTGAATTCTGACCAGCTTTTGCGGGCCCACACAACGGCTCACCAGGAGGAGCTCATCAAGATGGGATTGGATGCTTTTCTCGTTTGTGGCGATGTCTATCGCAGGGACGAGATTGACGCGAGTCACTATCCAGTATTCCATCAAATGGACTCTGTGCGACTGTTCCAGGAAAAAGAGGTAGAGTAAGAAAGATTAGTTTCACAGATCTTGACTTTATCCTGGAGTTGCATGCCTGTTAGTCAGTTCGACAAAATGAGCTGCATTTATTCTTCCATGTTTAACCCCAGCTTTGAAGCCGGATGCTCAAGAGTCACCAGTTTCACCGAAAATTTATAAGGGAAAATTGACAAGAGATTGTTTATTCAATAATAAAAATGTGTTTGCAAGATTGTGACATGTTCAAATCTGGTAAGTTTTCAGTATCACAATTTATTATAAATGGCAGCTGTACATACCTTACCATTTCAGTAATAATCATATGCGTACATTCAATGTTTCTGTGCATCTAATGCTTTATCTTTAAAATTTGCATTTGGTAATTTATATAGTAGATACAAGTTCAGGTGGAATACATCTACTAATCATAATGTCAGAATGCTCAGCTCAGATTTGTAGACAACTATGGTTTTTGACTTTGGAATGACAAAGTTACTCATGTGAAATCATAAGTATGGAAACTGGAAAGCCATAATAAGACACAGTTATAAAAAGTCATAATTATGAATATAGTCGTGTCCATTGTTATTTAGTTGCTAAAATGTATATAGAAAATGCAAAGACAAGATATTGTCATTATGACTGTCTTACAATTGTAGTTGTTTGCGCGAGTGAGTGATGTGACCGACCTGAGTATATTTGAAAACAGTAAGCGCACGGCCGACAAACAGGAATCTCACAGTCTGGAGGCCGCCAAGTTGCTGGAGTACGATCTCAAGAAGACACTCTCAGGACTGGCCGACAGTCTCTTTGGAAAAGGTTTGTGTTGGGGACGTAAAAACGGACACTTCATGGGGTCATGGGTTGGCAAGTACATAATTATTTGTGATAAGGTTATGAAAGTATCTAACCTAAATTAAGTAATGACATTGTTCAATAATTGGACCAAAATTTATGTTCAATGGTATTTAAAATTATTATGTAATATATTATATCTTATTGTTTTTTAAATATTAAACATCTATGTATTGCGACACATTAACTTTTGATAAGTGTATTTACTATATGCACGCTAAGATAAAATATATGTTCACATATACCAACACGTGCAAACACTGTGCAGTTACTATAAAGAGAGAAGAAAGATTGGTTTCATAATTTCAGCATGACATTTATGTGTTCCATTCATTAAACGTGTGTTGTTATATATTCAATATATATTCAGACGTAGAGTCGCGGTGGGTGGATGACGTCTACTTCCCCTTCACCCATCCCTCCTGGGAACTGGAGATCATGTTTGAAGGAGAGTGGCTGGAAGTTCTCGGCTGCGGCATTACAGAACAGAAAATACTTCATAATGGTCGGTTCAGTTGTAACATTTGTCTTTTGTCAGCTTTGTTTATCCTAATTCAAAAGTAAAGAAGCCTCTGTTGCTAGTTTCATCATAAACATTGTCATATTTTTTATTATTTTAATGGTAGTGTTAAGATTAGCCAAAAGCAAGCATTACGAATATTTAATCAGTTTTGAGTAGTTTCAGTGGCTTAAAATTGTTTCTCCAATTAAATTTTCACTCATCTATTTTAAAAATAATTTTGTGATGTTCAAAATGTTATTTTGATTAAACTATTAAATTATTTTTGGACTGGGCTCAGTCAACATTCCATAAAAAAGGCAAATATGGCTGCGCCTGTATATACTATAACTATTTACACTAACAAAAGTACTCACTTTTTATTAAACCAGCTGCACACATTACTTAAACTATTTGCCTGATTTGTGATGGGGTAAAGGAGGTTCACCAAATACATATTTTTATGTTGGTACTTTGTGTTTAGAATTATATGTTGCCATATTTGAGATTTCCTCCAATCAGTCATTATTGTAATCATGTCATCCAACATGCGTTGTGTGTACTTTTAGCGGGGGCCGGCCGTAAGGTTGGCTGGGCATTTGGTCTTGGACTGGAGCGTCTTGCAATGAAGCTCTACAACATTCCAGACATTCGTCTGTTCTGGAGCAATGATCCAGGCTTTCTCGGCCAATTCCATGTTGATGATCCAAACACGCCTATTACCTACAAGGTAAGGCTGCGAAGATATATTATTTAAACAAGCATTTTCCCATTGTAGCGCTATTTAGATATTTAAATTTCAGTGATTAATTAAAATTGACCCAATGTTTGTTTAAAGTGATTGTTAGACTTACATTTTAGAAAGCATGACATTTATGTGTTCCACTCATTGAACTCACTCTAACCTAAACATTATTCCTGAATTCCGGAATCTGTTAAAAAATATGATATAAACCATCATCATTGAAGAAATGCTGTGTAATAAAATTGCTATTTTATCTCAACCCATACTTAGAATTAGGCCAAGTAACACTGATATTTTATAACGTGGCAACCGTTTAATGTTTGCAACTTTCAGTTTGTGGGGATATGCACACTATAAGTTCACAAAACATATTTGGGCATGAAAATCTACACACATTAACAGTGCTTCTGTAGTTTTGGTGAAATCATCAGACAAACTATAACATTATTTTCGACCTGATCCAGTCAAAATTAAGTGAAAAAGGCAAAAGTGGTCCGATACTACAACATAATGCTATTCACATAATCACAAGTTACCCAATGTAATGATTAAAGTAAATTTTTTTAATGATTTTACCAAAAGTATGCACTCTTATCATACTGACTGCATATTATATTAATTTGTGATGGGTTAAATCAATTGAGAAAGGCGTTTTAACATATGCAAATTTGTGATGTTTTTGCAACATTATTTTTCAGCCTATCAGCAGCTATCCCCCGTGCATCAATGACATGTCATTCTGGATCCCAAACGAGAAGTTCAGCTCGAACGACTTCTACGACCTTGTGCGCAGCGTTGCTGGCGACATCGTCGAACAAGTGGAGCTAGTAGACGAGTTCACCCAAGCAACAAAGCAACGGACGAGTCACTGCTACCGTATTACGTATCGTCATATGGATAAGACATTTACCCAGACCGAAGTGAACGAACTTCACACAAAGGTTGGATGTGCTGCAACAGAACTGCTTGGGGTAAAACTACGATAGCAACTCTGTGGCAACAGATATAATCAGTGTGATTATTTTGTGGTGTTGATAGTGGACAGCCATACTGGTTTCTGGTTGGTTGCCTTAGATCTAGTTTCACAAAGTCTGTATTTACAATACAATACAAAGGAGTTAGATAATGCCAGTCGTAAACAGTTGGAACGTGGATCGCTATGCTGAGGAGCTATGGAGGATAAGTATGAATTCTGTTGGTGGGTTCGATTAAATGCCAGCTCCAAGGATCAAAAACAAAATGTTTTTACAATCCCACTAAAGGAAAGAAATCACCAGTCTCATAAATTATGTATCTAGAGCAAATGTTTTTATTTCCCTCCATATTCTTTATTTTTAATTTGCTAAAATGAACCATATGTATTCTGGTTTTATTGCATTTATTTCAGACAGCCAATATATGCACAACAGTTTATCTGATCATTGTTTATTAACGTCGGTACGTCTCTTACAACACAGGTGACAAGGACACAAAGTATGTCCACACACGGCAGTACAACACGCTAGATGTGATGACATATGAATACGCAGTGGAAATAAATTAATACATACACAAATTGATTTAGTTTGCATGTCAATTCTATGCATACAGGTCTTTGGTTTATTACAGCAAGCAAGTTAAATCATTATCATCATTTGGCATTAAGAGAAATAATAACCAAGGAAACTATCTGCTAAGGTGGAAATCCAACTGTGTCGAGCCTTCCATATCAACAGAACTAAAGATCTAACTAAATACATGTAATAGTTAGTCAGCAGGGGTGTAGGACACGCAATCTTAATGAGACAGATTTTAGCACATTAAGCTAAACCTACAAAAAATACTGTATGACTGCCTAGCAGAAACAAAGTCGACAAACTATACCATAATATATATTCCTAACATGGAAACAGATCATTTGTAAAACATTCACAACACAGGCAGTCATTCTGTTTGTCTACGCTAAAACTACAAATAAAATTAAAAGTATAACGCTATATGATTATCCTGATACAATATATAAAATAATTTAGTAAGCTGAACAATAATATTGCACTTCATCCAACTGATTACATACATTCAATATATCAGTTAGTCTTAGAGATGTCTGTATGATATGCATCACTAGTGAAAATAGTTTTTCAACAATGACATCGTACTGAAGCAGCACCTATGAATATCAATTATAACTAAACACGTGGACATTTCACATATATTCGAAATGTCACCTCAACGAGAGTAAATGCATAATTAGACATACTTCGATTTGATTCAATGATAAAATATATAATTAAATTTAATAAAAATGTTCTGAGTGGTTCAGTGGTTAAAACCAAACATGACCAACTCTGCGAAAAACCATTTTTGTACTTCCGTTATAATGACTGGCTCATAACTGGTTGTTAAAGACAACCAAAGCACGACCACTGTATACTGGGTCGGTCTACGCATTATCTTCAAGACATTCAAGTATGTACAATCATTCAACACCCTAGAGAAGCATAATCAAATTAAACTAACTTTCGGGACAAGATGTGTGAGATGATCATTACGAAACAGCCATTTAGCCAGTAGCCATGGCAACGTGACTAAAATCACCGTTATTGTTCGACTACCATGAACAACATAGGTGCAATACCATTGTCAATATCACTGACGTGCACAAGGCAGAGACATCAAGTGTTGCTGTAGACGCTTGTAAAAGTGATCATATTAACAAGTTTTATAGCAGATGCACGTTTCTTTAGACACATTGCTGAGTATTTGTCAGTGAGATTCTTCACTGGCGAGGCAAGAAAAAGCGGTTCTTTCTCTCGACTTTATAACTAAAAACTTCACTTCACCTCATAATGTCAACAGGCAGTGATTTGTCATAGCCAGCACAAGATCAGACATATGGTTACAACATCTCCTTGGAAACGGTTACAAGCACCATGACATTTGGTGACACCAATAATCCATCAAGGCACCACTCAGAGTGCAGCCAACAGCAAAGAATTCAAATTAACAAAATTAACTAAAAGTACCTTGTTGCCTTTAGAAGGGGCCATGGCCTAGCTTCGAACCACAAAACACATTGGAGTGTCCGAAAGCAGACTACTCATCCCAACACGTTCCTGTCTAAGCCGCACACACAGATATATAGCAATATCTGTAAACACTGGACTCTTATACCGCCAACATGTTGAAAATTACTGCTTACATCATGTGGCCACATGGCACAACACCTATGACATTAACACATTTACATGTATGCCAGACATGTAACAGTACATACTAGATATTGTGTTAAATGCTAAGCTGCAGCCTGTGTGAATGGGAAACGATGATCTCCTTTTAAGGCCGGTTTACACGATGATCGATTCAATTCACCACTAAAAATTAATTTAACATATAAACTTGAATCCAAATTGACGTTGTGGATCGCCATCTGGTCATACACCATACAAATGATATGTATAATGTAAAGACACTTGATAACCAAATGTTTCATCAAAAACATTTCTGCTTTTAGCAGGTCAAATATTTCTGGTGGTACACTGGTGGTATTTGGCATCAATGTCGACATTTACGTATTCATAAAAAAAATTTATTCTCCGACCTCCCAAAGTATAAATGTCGACAAATGCTGACGACTATCTGTTCAAACAGCAAACTGGCCTCACCTGAATTTATGGCAGATAAAGTCTGGAAAAACATTACCTTCAAATGATTATGAAATCAAACTTTAAAGGACACAAGTTGGCAAAATTATTATTTTGCACCCGCAATGGTAAAAGTCACACATATATGGGATGTTAAACGTGGATTTGCTTTTGTCATAACATTCCTGTTCAGTCTTCAGCCCCTCCATACATATCAGCCAGCTTTGTAAACCTTGGTCCCCAGTTGTTTAAATAATCATAGTTCTGTTCTTCGCTCTCTGTAGTGGATGCGAGTGAACTCAGTGACCCCGCATCACTGCCACCCCCCTCGTAGGCATACTCTCGAATGCTGTCATGTGGAGGGGCATTTGGGTCATTGTTTGCATCGTCGAGGCGATCGTCGATGAACGGGCTGATGTTAGGCAGACCACCGGGGGGTACTGCAAGAAAACAGGGTTGAGTAAAAAATGGAGTAAAATATGTCGCAGATTAAATCCAACAGCGAGCAAATGTTTATAACAAGAACACATTCTGGTGTCTCGATACTAATTAGTTGTCGACTGCTAGAATTTAAAATGATGCCACTGATGGTGACATTACATGTTTCAAATTAGCATGCCTTCATCAAACGTTTCCGTATTCGGGATTCTACAATCACACTTGCTCAAAGACCATATGAATGTTGTAGACATTTTGTGTTGAAAGATAATTTTTTGGTGCTGAATTCAGAAGATTTATTTTTAGTTTTTACCACCAGTGACTACATGAAATTTCTGATGCACAGCTAAAAATCTAAACATGTGACAAGTTATGATAAAAGATGGTAAACAAACAAACAAAAAAGATGTTAGATGTTGATTTCAGATAAATTCTTTCCCATATTAGTATTTAATGCAGATTAGAGTTTCAGTTTCTTTTAAAGGTGCTTAATTTATTCGATTTTTTGCTAGTCTCATTTCAAATTAATTTTGTGAAAAACCAAACCTACCTAGCATCCACTGCAACATGCTGGCTCGTTTGGGCACCTTTTGTAGATACTTTTCGTGAAATTATCAGACAGACTATTAAATTAGTTAATGCTTGTTCAAGCATTAACTGAAGTGAAAATCTAAATGCTAAAAAATCATGATTTTATTCCTTGGTGAAATTTCGTCACTTTGGTATGTGATCGGCAAGAGGATGGAGGTCACGCCCATGATCAGCATTGTCTCACACAGTGTTTACCATTTTCGATAGCCACTATTTTGATCCTTGCCAGATCTAACGACTAAAGTCAATTCTTTCGATGATTTGAACAAAAATAAGCATTTTTTATTAAATCGACTGCAGATTTACTATTCACACACTGCATATTTGGACACCAATGAACCGGATTTGCGATAGGCTAAATCAGTTGAGGAAGCAGTATTAAACATTACCTAGGCTGACTGGACTACAAAGTATTGACTACAACTTCAGAGGATATGAATATTGAGTAAAAAATGAACACATAATACTAGATACTGACACAAACAAAACTCCATTTGCTCTTGTAAAATAAATCAGACATGGTTTAGTTGTTAGACGATGTCAACGAAACAATCCCAGAAATGGATACATATCCATCCATTCAAAGAAGGTTTAATCGGTTGTAATTTATGACTATACACTCACGTCTATACTGGGGTCGGTCTTTTGTCTTGTTTATTGGCTCATCAATTGGAGGTTTCTTCATAGTGCCATTCTCTACTGGTTTCTTCAGTCTGTTGATGTCATAAGCATCCTGGTCCTCCTCGCCTGGGGACAGTCACACAGCAGTGTTATACGACGGCTTAAATGACAGGAATAGCTGATATGAGATATACTTGCTGACAAGTTGAGCTTTGCCTTAAAGAACTCGGTATTCTTACACAAGACGTATTATGTGTACATAATATGCATACCACCAGGTACACGAGGTAGGGGACTCCTTATGTTGTTTCTGACAAAGAAATGGTGAAAACAACAATGTTGTTCATATATCATCCAAAGAGGCAGTAATTATGAAAACATACTGATATTGAGAAATACATTAATGATGTTACTAGCACTATTAGAACAATAAAGTGGCATATTTATGGGGAGCCACTGGGCCCCTTCTCCCCTTTGGCTTCAATTTTTTTTATTTAACCTGTTGGTCACTACATGGTAAACCAATGGGTGACTAAGTTTGGCCTCCCCTTTATAAAGATCCTAGATACGCAACTAGAACTATCCATGCCTACAAGCTATTCAAATGAATATACGCATTAACCCAAAATAAGAAATAAAACTATTACTCCTTATATGGTCATGTTAGACTGAAGAAGTTCGCCTGGGAAAGTCATAATTGAGACGTTAGACTCACCGACACCCTCCTCGTTATAGTTGATCATGTTCTCACGTACGTCATCATCGGGATCCATGCCGACAGCGTACGCCTCGGGTCGTCGACGACGTGAGTAGATGATGAACAGCAGGATGAGTACTGCAAGCAAGCCAATGATACAGTGACACACACCGCTTGTACTGCATCGGAGTATGACGCGTCATTTTGGAGCACTAATGCACTCTACGACATGACGAGAGGTCTATGTGCCTAAATGGGCAACGAAGCATTGAAACTGTCCCCTCTTTGGTCGTCTTGTTTCAGATTCATTTTGTTGCAGATACCAGTGGCGCCACGTACTGTCTCGAGTTAACAAAATTAGAAACTACCGACTTTAAACATTATGTTAAAAAATTTGCTGATCTGATTGTGCGGCTCATGCCATACCACAATCAGTTCCCCATCCATAAGCGGTCATCGACTTGCAGATTTCTACTGCAAAAAATTATTTTGTAATGATGATTCACAACAATCCTCCAAATGTCAATAATTATTAGGAAAATACAGGATTTTTAAATATAGGAAATTCAATTAAAATATAGGAATGCTGGGTACCTTGCACACGAGAATAAGACATGAGAAGTTGACTTACGCAGTAGTACGAGGGCACATATGAGGATGATGAGGATGGCGCCAGTACTCATGTAGGCCACCACAGCTTCCTGTCTCAGGTTACACAGCGTTCCCGAGTAGCCGGGTGCACAGTTGCAGTAGAAGCCGTCGGGCTCGTCCACACATTCTCCGTTATAGCAGGGATCCTCCTCCTCGCATTCGTTGATGTTGATACAGATCTCTGGCGGAGGAACGAGGCGCTGACCCATCGGACAACTGTCATGGAGGTCATTATTAGCAAGAATGAAGCACCAACATGAAAACTTATTAAACAAATTATTCTTTTACTTGTTTTTCATAGTAAATTTTACGTAAGGCTTCAAAAACTTCCAGTGCACTAATCCACTTTTGGTCTAATTTTTTTTAGGAAATAATAGGAATTCAGCAGTAAAAATATAGGAATATTTTAACAAAATATATCGTTATTTCATCTACTCATTCAAGATAATGCAAATTAGCAACTGCTGACTTTCAACATCACGTCACAAAATTTGTCGATCTGATTATGGTATGGTGTGACTCGTGCCATACCACAATTAGATCCCCATACATAGTTGGTCATTATGACATGGTGTGACTCATGCCATACCACAATCAGATCCCCATACATAGTTGGTCATTATGGCATGGTGTGACTCATGCCATACCACAATCAGATCCCCATACATAGGTGGTCATTATGGCATGGTGTGACTCATGCCATACCACAATCAGATCCTCATACGTAGGTGGTCATTGTGACATGGTGTGACTCCTGCCATACCACAATCAGATCCTCATACGTAGGTGGTCATTATGGCATGGTGTGACTCATGCCATACCACAATCAGATCCTCATACGTAGGTGGTCATTGTGACATGGTGTGACTCCTGCCATACCACAATCAGATCCTCATACGTAGGTGGTCATTATGGCATGGTGTGACTCATGCCATACCACAATCAGATCCTCATACGTAGGTGGTCATTATGGCATGGTGTGACTCATGCCATACCACAATCAGATCCCCATACGTAGGTGGTCATTATGGCATGGTGTGACTCATGCCATACCACAATCAGATCCTCATACATAGGTGGTCATTATGGCATGGTGTGACTCATGCCATACCACAATCAGATCCCCATACAGAGGTGGTCATTATGGCATGGTGTGACTCATGCCATACCACAATCAGATCCCCATATGTAGGTGGTCATTATTTAACAAGATTTAACAAGATTTGCCATCCAAGCCAAAGGCCCAGATGGCAAGTGGACAAGGAAGCCATTGGCTTATCGAGAGTCCAACAATGTTCATCTACTTATAACCCGCCCTCCTGAGATATGTGTCAACCTTGTTTTTAAACATATTCACGTTGCTAGCAGTTACACAATCTGTAGACAATATGTTCCATTCATTTAATGTCCTCTGTGAGAACGAGTGCTTCCTGATGTCCAATCTACATTGATCCTTTACTAATTTTACCTCATGTCCTCTAGTTCTGCTATCTTTCTTCAGTGAGAAAAACATATTTCTATCAATATTTTCATACCCATTCAATATCTTAAAAACTTCAATCGGATCTCCTCTTAACCTCCTTGTCTCTAGAGATGTTAAACCACATTCTTTCAGGCGTTCTTCATAACTAAGGTATCTCAGTTCTGGAATCATTTTAGTTGCTCTCCTTTGTATGCGTTCAAGCGTATCTATATCCTTCTTATGATATGGTCTCCATGCTTGCATACAGTATTCTAAATGAGGTCTAACTATTGCTTTACAAAGAGGTATAATTAACTTTTTTCCCTTGTATGTTATGTTTCTTCTAATCAATCCAAGAATTTGATTACCCTTTGAAGCTGCAATACCACACTGCTCTGAAACTTTCATATCAGCGCTTATTGTAACTCCTAAGTCCTTTTCTTTTACAGTAGTACCCAGAACAGTATCTCCTATTTTATAGTTTACATTCAAGTTCCCATGTCCTGTATGTAGGCATTTACATTTCCCAAAATTGAACAACATCTGCCATTTCTCAGACCATTTCACTAATCTGTCTAGATCGTTTTGTAAATGTTGTTTATCACCATCAGTATTAACCTTTCTAAACAGTTTTGTGTCATCCACAAATTTCAGTACGTTACTTGTTATATTGTCGTCCAAGTCATTGATATATATTAAGAATAATATAGGTCCTAATACTGATCCTTGAGGTACCCCACTCAAAACCAATTTCCAATTTGAAACTTCTCCATCTACTACAACTCGTTGTCTTCTATCAGTCAACCATTGTTCTATCCAGTCAGTTATGCTATCCCTGATACCATGGGCTTTTAATTTAAGTAGTAATCTTTGATGTGGCACTTTGTCAAAAGCTTTCTGAAAATCTAAGTAGATAATATCTACTGGCGATCCCACGTCTATCCACTTAGTGATTTCTTCAAAAAACATAACATATTTGTTAAGCATGACCTCGCTTTAAGGAATCCATGTTGAGACGAATTTAATAATTTATGCTTAACGAGGAAATCCACCATATGGTTAATTAACCTTTCTAATAATTTACAAATCACTGACGTTAAACTCACTGGTCTGTAATTCTTTGACTTATTTCTTGAACCCTTTTTACATAATGGTATGATGTTTGCTTCTTTCCATTCAAACGGAACAACTCCCTCTTTTAATGACAAGTTGAATACTATTGCAAGTGGTATACTGATTTGTTCTACTGTTTCCATTAGTAATTTTGGAGGAATCCCATCCACTCCCGGTGATTTGTTATCCTTCATTGCCTTTATTTTCTTAGCTACCAATTCTGGAGTTACAACTAACGGACCTAAATAGTCACATTTAGCCTCCTGAAATTTAGCATCAGCAACTGGTAATGAACTAATATCTTCTTTGGTAAACACTGAACTGAAGTAACCATTTAGGTCTTCCGCCATTAAAAACCCCTGTGATATTATATTTCCAGCACTGTCTTCTAGAGGTCCAACCATGTCTTATACGTTTTGTTTACTCCTGATATATGCATAAAAACTCTTGCTGTCATTTTTTATGTTACATGCTAGTTTTTGCTCATAGCTTCTTTTAGATTGTCTGATTTCAATAGCTGCATTAAGTGCCTGTTTGTAATTTGCATAGTCTTCTTCCTTTCTGGTATGCATATAAACCCTCCACATAGTTTGTTTTAACACTATTTTTTTAATAGCTTCTTTTGACAAGTGTTTCTTTTTACACCGTTTTCCTTGTTTTTGGAAGGGAACAAATTTATCGATGATACTCTCAATTTCATATTTTAGAATATTCCAACATTCAATTGCGGTCTTATTCATCAGCATGTTATTCCAATCTAGCTTTGCTAAGTATTTTCTCATATCTTTGTAGTTCTAATTCTTTTTGTGATGACAAAACTATATCTAATACATTTTCTCCTCTGGTTGGTTCTAGCACATGCCGAGTAAGAAAGCTATCCTGGATTAAAAATAGAAATTGTTGGTCCTCAATCCCTGTGCTCTCTAGAAAATTCCATTGTATGTGTCCATGGTTAAAATCTCCCATTGTGATACATTCCCCTTTACTAACTTCCTTTATAGCGTTTTTTATTTTTGTGTTGTCCATTATGGTATGGTGTGACTCATGCCATACCACAAATAGATCCCCATACGTAGGTGGGCATCAACTTGTAGATTTCTACCGCAAAGATTATTTTGTAGTGATGATTTGCACAAAACCTCCAAATGTACACAATTATTAAATAAATGCAGGAATTTTTTGAAAATACAGGAACTGCAATTAAAATATAGGAAAACAGAAATATTGGGCATCCTGCACTTCAGAAGTATTATCTAATCATCATTATTTTAAAGAGTAAAGAAGAAACAAGGAAACAGGAAAGACGAACCTGCATTCAGCATATCTCCACAGGTCGACACATATAAGCGGTGGAGAACACATCAACTGTAGACACATCTCACTCTTGCAGCCATCAACGATGTTCCGATATCGCATCACTTCCGCAGCACGACTCTCGGAGTTCTGTGATTGGTCCATTGGCAGCCACTCCTCATTGTAGCGTATGTCGTTTATGCAGCCTGAAATTTCACACCAGAATATTATTTTTTTTCTGGGAATACAGAGCCAATTATAAGCAACTATGTGTTCAGAGTTCCGCAATTAATTTAGCCCATCATGAATCAGGCTTGGGAATGTTCAAATCTGTAATGTGTGAATAGTATAAGAAGCATGCTCAGTTGGTTTAATAAAAAGCTTGTAGTTTTGTTGAAATCATAGAAAGAATTGACTTTGAGAGTTAGATCTGGTAGCTTGTGAAAATGGGAATAGCCTTATGCTGTAGTACACAGAGCCCTTTTGCAGAATTTTGACCATAGCTAATAACCCTTTGTGCTTTGGCACATGCATTGTCTTGTGTAGAATACTAGCCAACACCCCTAAGGTGTGAAACGGTCAGGGTTGTGTGTGCACGAAGTGACTGCTGCTTAGTTGCGTTTGCATGGAACTGAGTAGGTTAGAGCTTGCTTGAATTGTTGTGGTTCTGTGATGTTGGTTATTGTAACTGGTAGTGAGTTACATACCTTTGGCAGTCTGTAGTTGAATAAAGCTTTCTAGTACACTGTTATTAATGTTGTAGCACAATATAGCAAAATAATAATTAATTAATAATTAAATTAATAAATATACATAAACAGTAAAAATACATAAACCAGTATACATCATAATCATACATGTTAAATTTCAGAAATGCAAATGCAGGAAATTTATGTGTAAATCAAAGGGTCATGGGGCCTCAGAGATTTGTGCGTAAATCGGAGGGTCTCAGTGTATAAGAGAATTGTGCGTAAATTAAACTAGATAAGCTTTAGTTCCCAATACATTGCACATGTACTATTAAATGATACACTGGCATGTTAATATACACTGTGGCAGTAGAACATTTCCTTGTGGACTGGTAATTATAAACTAACATGTTTACTACTGAGAATGTCTACTAATAATTTGTTCTAATCCTATATATTACTGTACAACAAAAATCCATAACCTGACTAGCGGTAGCCTTCATATTTTATTACACCCGCAACATAATATTTTGTAGCAACTGAACATTTTTGTTTCTTCAAAGTTTGTGATCCTGGGTGATGAAGGCATTTGAGACCTTAGGTGATGGAGGATTTTTTTTATTTGTGACACCTATTTTAAAAATACGTTTTTTCATTCATCATATGCTCTGATTGTGACAATTAACAAATATATATTAATTAAATAGAACTCGAATAAAGTGGAGATGTATTGATTGGTATTATTTAAATGGTTAACTAATAATAATGGGGGATTGTTCGTTTAACCCTTAACATGTATGTCATAATATAAATAATTAAATAGCCAAGTTAAGTTTTTAAATATTGCTAACTAATGTGAACAAGACACTTACTGTTGGCGTAGTCCATGTCGACCAGTGGCTCCGACTGGATGGACGGGAAGCGAACGTTGCCTCCAGCGAACATGCTGCGCTGACTGACCCGAATCTGTATGTGACCGTTGCGCACGCCGAAGGTCTCGTTGAAGAACCGACCCTCGCCACTGTCCAGCTTCATCACTGCCCACTGACCGATGCGGTCAACTCGAACCGTGTGCCACTGACCGTCTGACACGTTGACATAGGACAACATCAGCTGCTGCTCTCCTGAGCCCAGGTTGTAGCGGAAGCGAATTCGCTGGTTGATTATCTGCAAGGACAGCAGAAAGTGTCCCGTTACATAAGAATACTGTAGAATAACATAGGTTACTGCAGAATGCTGTTTCTCAAATTATCACAGGATTCATGCATGCATCATTTCGTAAATTCAATTGCAACAATTAAGAACTTATATTCATTCCATTAAAAAAAAAAATGATTACAGCATTTTTATTTGATTAGAAAATCGCATTACATTTTCAAATTATACAGTTCAATTATTAATTAATTTATTGATTGATTACCGTACAATAGCCAACCTGAATATCATGACATTGCTAAGTCAATAGGGTAACTATGACACACAACTTACTTCAATGAGCAGATATTCAGACTTCTGTGCATTCTGGGCCTTCAGTAGCAGGCCTGATGCTTGCCGTGTACGGAACATCACGTGCAGAGAGGTCTTGTGAAGTTTGCCCTCGAGCTCAACGTAGAAATCTTCCTTGAAATCCCATTCTATAAAGCTGCGTGACCCGAAGTCCTTGGTTGTCGTTGCTGCCGGTGAAAGCAAGAAGAAGTTTTCAGAGAACGACATCAGTCTGAATCAGTCTTTGTTTTATATTATTCTTTTGAAAGGTGGATCGAGTTCAGAGCACACATAAAATAAGTATTTTTACTGAAACCGCTGATAATTTTTTAAATGTGTACCTGGCACCTGTTTTTAACAGTTTCACAAGCAGAATATTTTTACATTTTTAGAGGCTTCTTTACTGTAACCTGACTGTGGTACACATTTGTAATACTTGAAACCCTTGCTATCCTTCAAGCATTTACCACCCAGGCATGCCGTTTTGGATGGGTTACCCTTATTCAATACAGTTTTTTTGGGGAGGTAATTGATCATATCCCGTATTTATTAGGATTTGTTTCAAATTAACAGAGAAATCCTGTAGGTATATTTCGTAGCCTGACAGCAAAACTCAATCTGCACAGGAAGTAAGCAGATAGCTACGCAGATCTGCGAAGAAACCTAGCAGAGTTTGTTTGATGAAGTTATATTTCGTGGCGACACTTGATTAGAATTGGACTGTTATTAACCAATGGAACTGTTTACAGATTTATACACATTTTGAAGTAAAAAATATGGATTTAAAACAAAACAGCAAGTCTGCCACCTGTCCCAGAACACAGATGTCTAGTGGCAACTTATGCCAGTGACAGAGAGGCAGGTAGCCAATCTGCAAAAAGCAATACATTTTTAAAAACTATTCAACTTACAGATAACTGTAGATTGTCTAAAAGCACATGCAGGCATGTGATTTTAAGGGCTTTGTATATATATAAAACAAAATCCAATAATCCAGAAAAAATTGGATGTGTGCGGGTCAAAGAATCCACTCAGAATATCACGCAAGAATTGGAAAAGTATATTTTTTAAGTTTTCCAAGTAAAAATTTTGCAGTAATCAGGAACTTCAATAAAAAAAATTGGTGGGTGGGTTAGGGCAATGCTGTCCATTTTTTATCAGTGGATTTTTTATTTACAGCACCTTATAACCAATTAGAAACCTGTGATGGGACATGACTCACGTATGATACACTTGGGTCCACGCCAGCCGGGGTCGCACAGACACTGGTACTTGTGGAAGAGGAAGCTGCCTACACACTTGCCGTTCTCCCCACACTTGTGCCCGTTGACGTCATTGACGCCACACACGTCATCTTCGCGCCCACACCCGTCCTCCGAGTTGGCGTGCTCTCCGACACGACCCACGTGGAGGTCGTACAGCTGCAAGAGGTCACGACTGTTGTAGCAACTACTTAGGACTTTAAAGACACATTCCTTATCCGGCCATACATTCCAAATCTTCAATTTGGGTTCTCAACCACCGCAGCTGCTGGGAATATCAGTTTAAATAGAATATTTTCTGTAAAAAAATTCTGCAATTTGAAAATCGGCAGATTAACATCTGCCTGCATGTAGCACGCACATACATGTGCACACATTTTGCAGCACTGACCTGGCCGTTGTGAATAAGATTCTTGATGCAGCCATCAAATCCCAGGTCCATGACATTGCGGGGGTAGGCCACGGCTGTTGCCTTTGAGCGCCCTCCCAGTTGTAGGGGCGTGTTCACGTTGATGTACTTGTTCTCACCAGGTGTCTCTGCTATTACCTCGCATGCGCTGCGGTCCTCGAATGAAGTCTGTTGGTTTTCATTCTCGACAATGGTGGACGTGTGGCACAAGTCAACCATCAGCCGAGCCTCCTGTCATCATAGCAATATAAACAGTCAAGTGATTGGCGGAATTTGTAAAGAAGTAAAATTTGTGTATGTGTGACATGCTAGAAAATTAGTTATTTAATTTTTGTGAAATCATCTTTTATTAAACCAACTGCGCATATTACTTAAACTATTCACACACTGCATGTTACTTAAAGTATTCACACACTATACATTTGAACATCAACAAACCTGATTTGCGATAGGTGAAGTGAAGTGCTGAGTCAGCTTTAAAATGCAGGACAACAAATACGAAACTAATCTTACAAAGTTCTTGTGGTTACCTCAGCGCGAGTTTCTTTATTTTTGTTGGGAGTTTGTGCATGCAATAAATAGGTAAAGATTAAATGACAAAGATGTGCTTAAAAGTACAGAACACAGTAATCATGAAGACCTGCTGACTTCTGTAAAATGACAACAGCTACAATGGTACAGACACTCAGATCACCTCTAGTATAAACTGGCTGACGTAAGATGTCCCAGTACAACATCAAATAGTGGACCCAACCTGTGGACCGGACCTCACTAGAAGCTGAGGCAGAGGACCATCAAGGGTGGAGAAGCTTCTCTGATGGTTGTTTTATGCAACCCAACAACTGTTAGTCATGCGAATAAAAGATATGTCAAAGAAGGTTACCTTTCCCCTGCGGAAGATGTCCACCCTATGCCACACACCGTCGCTCAGCTTCTGCAGTTGTCTCGTGCCATGTTTGTCATGTCCGTCGATGGCTAGTTTTACCTCGCCCGTGCCATGATTCAGTCGCAGCACCGGGTAGCCGCCTCGCAGCTCAAGCAAGATGAAGTCAGTGTCCTCGCCTGACGTCAGTTCGCGAGTCGGGCCGTTGTAGAAGATCAGACCGTTGTCCTGCTGCGTGACGAACTCAACGCTTGTGTGACTGTCCTCGCACTGTGACAGGGGGGCGTACCATGCCCATCCGTCGCCATGGAAACTGTGACGTGTCTCCTGACAGCGTGGCCCGTCAAACTGGTTGTAGCAGGAACAGCTGCAAACAAACAAAGACATTGAAATATTGTAAAGTAGTCCCTGTTCACAATTATGCTTAATGATTCTGTTTTGTTGCACCTCTGAGCTCAGGTTCAGTCAGGAATCGGGAATCATTTATTCGACAAGACACGTAACATAAATTAAGAAAATACAACATACTACAAATTTATACAAATTAATAAATCCATAAATATTAATGTTCATCATATAGGAATGAAATCATGTCAGTCTGAAGACAATAATTTGGTCACTTGACAACTACCCATCTAAAATTATAAATAAAAAATAGAATACCAGTGCTGTGGCATACAAATAATTACAGTTCGATTCTTATGGTATACTTTAATTATTATTTGTTTTAATTTGAATATTTTGGGGTGAACGTCATATTTACAATTGCTTGGTGAAACTGTAATTTGACATGTGTTAATGATATGCCCATCCCCTGAAAGCTTGATCTCAATC
Organism: Lamellibrachia satsuma; assembly: GCA_033239005.1. Lineage (NCBI taxonomy): Eukaryota > Metazoa > Annelida > Polychaeta > Sabellida > Siboglinidae > Lamellibrachia > Lamellibrachia satsuma. Next base: position 13,097,798 of record BSQZ01000011.1, on the reverse strand, counting down.
AACGCAATCCATGGTAATGAGAACTGTAGACCGCTACTAGCGAATGTACTGAACAGGTAGGTCAATATTCATAAATTGTACCACAAAAACAGTAGTTCATCAAAACAAGGGCGGCCAAGATATCAGAAAAGATGTAGTTTATATTAAATAACATGATTTAAAAAATACTTTGTACATTTAGGCAGAGTGTAAATAATTGTAAATTTTACACTGCCTCAAACAAGCTGACAAAATTATCCTGACATGTCAAACCACATCTACTAAAGGAAAACTCACGAGAACCCGTAGTCAAGTTGGTGACATGTTCCGCCATTTAGACAGCTGTCAGGCCGACACTCGACATCCTGCCCTGACGAGAACTCACGCGCCATGCATTGACACTGAGCCTCAATGTACGCTGTGATGCCAATCAGTGTCGTGCTATTGGTATTGACAAGTAGAGGGACGCCGGTGGTGATGAGATGGTTAGAGCAACCGCCTGCCTCACATATTTCCTTGAGACACTCGTCTATGGGCACCATGGCCAGACGCAACCCCAGGATGTCCTCGAACTGATGGCAAACAATCAGGTCATTAGGGTACAGTTAAATCGCAATCGTTTACTTGTTATTCAACTAATGGGGTCGTTGTGAAATCACAAGACTTTTCTAAGAATAAAATAAAATGTGTCATAACGAAAAAAAAATTAAAAGCACAATGTATACATGTTTGTATGTATACAATAAACAACTGTTGTTCAGTTAATATACAACTAGAACATTTCCGTACTTTTACTAATAACGTAATAACAAACTCCATGTCTTCAAAATCCGATGAGTCTTCCGGACTTAGAAAGAAAACATATTCCTGAATTTCATGACTTTGAACAAGCATGACAGGACCCGTACAACCATTGTACTACTAAAAAAAATCACCCACATTTCATCAGTAATAAGGTTATAATTTCTACCACAACTTCATGGCTTGCACACCTCCTGTATATTTTCGTTCATCAGTCCATCAATACGACTGGGTCGGTAGTAAGGTGAACCGTGGGCCGAATACCGAATGTCCACAGTATTTGGTATCGTAGGGTGGTCCCGAACGGTGAAGATGTCAACATTCTTGATCGGAATGTCCAGTTTCTTTGCAATGAGTGACCGCAGCATGTTGTAGTGGCTCTGTCCATATGCGGTCGTGTCCGCACCTATCTTTGGGCTCTCAACAAATTTCTTTGCTGTCACACCTGCATAAGATATAACACATTGACATGTTTTTAAATATTAATAGCAATAACTTATTAATTAATGACACACAAGATATTCATTGTAAATGAAACTTGTATTTTTTTAAATTATATAAAATTACTCCAATCAGTAAAAGGGCAGTTCCAGTCTGGGACATACATATTTTTTAGCAATGCACTGCACACTTTTGCAACTCATTTCATGCTGGAAAGCATAACCTTTTACTGCTCACTTTTATTATAGTTTTGGTGATATCATTGTACAAATTATTTTTTACAAGATCCACCCAAAATTCTGTGAAAACTACAAAAATTATCCAGCATTATATACTATAGAACAAGGCTATATTACCTGATCTAACGATGAGTCAATTCTTTTAATGATTGTAACAAAAGGTGCACTCTTTCATTAAACCGACAGCTTGTGTATTATATAAACTTCACACACTACAAATCTGACCGTCAACAAACCTGATTCACAGTTGGCTAAATCAAATGAGGGAGTTTGAGCGGAACTGTTTGAAAACGTACCCGAGAGTCGAAGAGAGCCGGAGTTGATGACGGGCTCATCCCCAATCTCCTGTACCGTGACCCTGACGGTGCTGACAACCTCGCGATTCCACACCTTGTCAAACACCTTCACCTCAAAGTTGTACACTCCTTCTCCCAGCCGACCATTCATTGACAACTTCCCTGTGTCTGAGTCCAAGCTGAAAACACAAACCAATGTGAAGCCGTCTCCACGGAATTAATCTTGTTGATTCGGAGTAAACTACAAATGTGATAAGTCCGATCAAATTGTGCAGAATTGTCCATATTTTCACGGACCCATGTGAGAAATTGTGCTGATCTCGGGACAATAGCTTTTCCTAATCTATTTCCTTTCACATTTTCAAAAGATATAATGATTTGGATTAGTACCATATGACGCTATCAAGTAGCTACTTACTTGAACAGTGAGCTGGTGCCACTGTCAATGAACTGGAATGTCTTGTCTGTGACGTCCCAGTCGTCTTTGTCTTCAGCGTACACGTTGCCCAGTGGAGCATCGGCAAACAGTCCTGCCGCAGAGTTCCACATTTTACTGACCTTTATAGTGAAACTCTAATCAGTTAGTCACAGTGAATTTGGGTCTAAGATCACCCAGAAGGCCATAATCCTGATGTGGTCTTAATTGTGAGATGGTCTTAATACTGGGTTCTTCATTCTGAATCATGTGTTTAGGGGTTCCATGTTGATAACAATATTTCAGGCACGGACAAAAAGTGGTAACATTTCTGAGGTAATATCAGGGTGTGAGCTAGGTGGCGTTCCATTGTGCAATTAAAACCATTTTTATATAACAATGGGCATATTATTACACAGTAAGTTAGTGTGATGTAGACACCCCTAAATATTTGTGTGGCTAAAAGGCTGTGACATCACATTAGTAACCATGTGATATCACAGTAGTAATTATGTGACATCTCATTAGTAACCACGTGACATCACAATAGTAACCACGTGACATCACAATAGTAACCACGTGACATCACAGTAGTAACCATGTGACATCAGAGTAGTAACCATGTGACATCACAGTAGTAATCTTGTGACATCACAGTAGTAATCATGTGACATCACAGTTGTAATCACGTGACATCACAGTAGTAATCATGTGACACCACAGTAGTAATCACATGTATCACAGACTTCCATAAAACATTAGGATATAGCAATAAATAACAATAATTTTAACATAAATAACATCTCCTACAGATACAGATGTAGTCTACTGACATGTACAAAAGAAAAACAAGCCAGCATACATTTGTTCTACATTCTACTTGTCATGAAACAGTGCACAGTGTGCATTTGTCTATATGACAACATCATATGCACATACAACACAACACTCACTGGTAGCAGAAGCCCCATTTCATCTTCAATAAGATCTAACAGCTCTAACAGAAACACTGGCACAACAACAAGGAGGCAACAGGAGGATCACTAACACAGTGACAGGGCAAGAGAATCACTAATGTAATAGGAGGATCATTGACAAGGCTGGAGGATCACTGACAATGATGAAGGATCATTGGCAGAGTAGCAGGATCATTGAAGGGCCATAGTAGGAGGCTAAATAATAAAGTTGGAGGATCAGTCACACAATTGGAGGAAATAGTGAAGAGGTATGACAATAGGTAGCACAGTAGGAGGATCCGTGAGGGAGCAGGAGGATCTGTGACACAACAGGAGGATTGGAGAGGGAGTAGGAGGATCGGTGACACAACAAGAGGATCTGTGAGGGAATAGGAGGATGGGTGACTCAACAGGAGGATCTGCGAGGAGTAGGAGGATGGGTGACACAACAGAAGGAACTGTGAGGGAGTAGGAGGATCAGTGACACAACAGGAGGATCAGCGAGGGAGTAGGAGGATCGGTGACACAACAGGAGGACCTGTCTTAGTGTAGGATGTTCAATGACAGCAAGACTCACCTCTCCAGCCTGAATGAAGCAAAGTAGTAGTGTCGAAAAAAAAGATACCAGCAAAATAGAAATTGCAATAAATAATAACAGACTGACAAACTGAAGAGACTCACTCAAGACAGATTAGGTCATTTTCATTTTACTGATCTAAAACGTAATACAAGTACAATATATTTACTATAATTCGTCTTAAATGGCCTTTCAATGCCCATTTTACCACAGTAAATGGTCTATTCACTGAACCATGTCATCTGAAAAATCAATGAAGCCTGAAAAACAGATTATCGTCTGAATACATTCCGATCGTTGACCACTCACCTTTGTAGTTGTAGACGAAGATGTTCTTGTGTCCAGGGAAGTGTTTGTTATCGTTGCGGTCACCTATAGTGATGGTCAAGGTGTTGGTGCCACTAATGGCGGGGTTCCCACTGTCCTTCATGATGATTGGCATGTGATACTCCTTCTGTTGTTCCCGGTCAAATGTCTTCAGACTCGTTACAATGCCCATGCCGTATCCATTGCGACCTCCGCCTGCAGCAAAACCAACTACTTTTAAGCTTGAGGCGAGCTACTAAAATAATAAGAAAATATCAACGTTGCTAATACAAAATAAATAATAAACAATATAATGGAGTCAACAAACAAAAAATAATGAGATGTTAAAAGAACGTGCTGGCACGTTTCAAAGTTGACAATATATTGTTTGGGATTTCACCCTAATTGGGGTATAACAATTATGCACTGCAAATGTGATACCGTTTTGCAATATCCACCAATATTAACTATGTTCACTTCATAAACCTACGTAAGAATGAGGGAATAATATTATCAATATCACAAATATAGCACACTTCTGTGGGATTGGCCACATCGTCTGTCATTCTTTAAACAAATCTGACCAAGTTGAATAACAATCTATCGCATAACTAATATGAACATTATGATTTTAGCAAAGAAACTGCAGAATGTTCGCCAAATAATTGCACTTAAGTAAAATCCAACATACTGGAGAGGAAATACAATATGGAAGCAGGCAAGATTACTATAGATTACATGGAAACTAGGTAACTGGGAACCTACATAACTAGTGAAACACAAATCTGAGCATGGAATGAAACAGACAGACTACGTTCATGTTACTAAGATGCAACAGACCCTGGACTTCATATAGGTAACCAATACTCACAAAACACAAGCTAGAGTTCTACAGAATGCAAGACATCACATTTTGTATAGAATATAACTATGTTAACGATTACCACAACATTACTTAGTAAAAACCATAACACTGAATATATAAATGTACATGACACATTACACACACCGCACAGACAGAAGCCTGAGTGGATAGAAAGAAACAAGCAGTCTGAAAGGCACGGACAAAGACAGCGCCAGTTTACCAATACCAGCACCAAACATTTCCAATGTACCAAGCCAAGTGGTTAGACACAGTGCGACGAACGTAGACACAGGCAAGGCACAAGCCACTATGGATTACTGATACTGTGTTTAGTAAGGAGACTAACTGACTCCCACAGTCCCGCTTGCTGTAATCCACAGTGTGTGTAGACTCATTGTAATCATACCCTGGATGTTGAGTGGCATTATTATTATTATTCAATCTTTACCTAGTTATTGCTGTAATCCAGTGCGTGTAGACTCATTGTAATCATACCCTGGATGTCGAGTGGCATTATTATTATTATTCAATCTTTACCTAGTTATTGCTGTAATCCACAGTGCGTGTAGACTCATTGTAATCATACCCTGGATGTCGAGTGGCATTATTATTATTATTCAATCTTTACCTAGTTATTGCTGTAATCCACAGTGCGTGTAGACTCATTGTAATCATACCCTGGATGTCGAGTGGCATTATTATTATTATTCAATCTTTACCTAGTTATTGCTGTAATCCACAGTGCGTGTAGACTCATTGTAATCATACCCTGGATGTCGAGTGGCATTATTATTATTATTCAATCTTTACCTAGTTATTGCTGTAATCCACAGTGCGTGTAGACTCATTGTAATCATACCCTGGATGTCGAGTGGCATTATTATTATTATTCAATCTTTACCTAGTTATTCCCCTCATAACTCCCTCTAGTGTTCCATTTTATAACGATCAACTTTTATCTAATGATCAGATGCCTTGTTACAGCTCAGTTTGAACCAGCACTCCAGTAGGAAACTGCCACAAAAACAATGCAAAACTTGTCCTGCTGATAGATACATTACCATTTCCTGCAAGATTCACCTCCTGTATTAACAATCTTACACATAAACTACAATGGAAGTATAAGTTTATACCCTCATGCCACATACCCTAAACCAGACAATACTACACCAGGAATTGTAAATATATAAATATATATATATATAATCTACCAAGAAATGTAGTGTACATTACAAATAAACCTGCCTGGCCTCTATAGCTACGAACCAACACTGGATTAGTACAACTGCTAACGCTATGTTACTGGAATCGAATCTAAGTGTAACTCCTACTACTGGGCTCGACTCTAATGTAACTTCTGTTGTATGAGTGCAGCCAACAGATCGGCCCGCCTGGCCATCAACACAAGAGCGGAGTGACAGAAAGTACCGACAGACGAAGGAGGAGATGACCCCGTCAATTCTCACCTGTCACTTGGCCATCTGTAGTGGCAAGAGAAAAGCTGGTAATTAACATCAGGTATGACACACGCAGTGCTCCAAGCCTCAGACACATGCAGTGCTCCAAGCCTCACAGATTTTGTGCGAGTGTCATGATTGATCATAATTTTAAAGGTCCAACATCTGATCATTTTTATCATAAATAATGTTTAAGATAAATTATAAACTAACTCTATTCTAACATACTGACCACTCAAATGTGTTTTCATGAATAACATTTTAAAATATAATTTGACCGTTATCTGTTCATGAATTTCGGCCTCGCCATTCAGCATGCAACACATGATATTCGGCAAAACGTTAAAATATAAAAATAACAGTCAAATACATGTGGTGAGTCAAGATGTTAGAACAGATATAGTTTACACTATATAAAATAAAATAATTTTTTATAAAACCAATCAGACTTTAATCTATCATCACTAAGTCAACCATATCATCTACCACCAACACTTTCCAACCATTCACACCAGCTAGAGTACATATCTGTCAAATTTCAGTGGGCTACATTGCCTAAGATGACAACTCAGACCAGCCATCACTTCTAGCATTAGGTGCATTTGCCTAACAAAGTGTCAAAAGCAGCCCACACTTGAAAGTGAATTTTACATGTGCAGGAAGACTGCTAAATTATTTGCATACGCTCACCAGGTTCAACAACAAACACCTCATAATCAGCCAAGTACACTGCAAATATATTTCCACGACCTCCGACAAGATTCATAAACTACATTTGAACCTTGCTTTACAGTCACCTCTGTAACACAACCACCTCGCCATTACGGTCACCCTGGGATAGTCTCAAATTATTTCCATAACAGTAAAGTATAGGACATTAGTACCTCTATTACGGTAGCCTCACTATTCAGGTCACTTTGATCCAGTCCTGCAGGTGACCTTAATAGTGAGGTTTCACTGTGCTTACTAATCCAGAGAATCAGTTTTCCAATTAAACGACTTTCCACAAGTTTTCACGCTGGAGAAAGGCAGAATGGGTGCACCTGTACCAAGGGGTAACATACCTGGGATAAACTTGAAGCCGAAGAGACCACAGGTGGGGTTGTCTCGACATGGGCAGCCCCCTCCGCAGGGCAACCAGAACTCAAACGGCGGCCCATTGGTGGCAGTGTCTGGGTCCATGGCACTGATCTGTGCGACGGTCTTAAAGGCCTCTTCGTTCTCGTACACAACAGGGTGGTAATCCTCAGCAAACACTGGGAAGTTATCATTGATATCCTTCAACGTTACAATCAGTGTCCCCGTGCCGGTCTGGGCTGGTGTCCCTGTAGTGAGTCACGTTAACAAATTGATGAGTCATAACGGCAAAAATGCCTCACTGCAAATTGTCACATAAATTTGGCAAGCTTATATCTATATACACAGTCTTAGTTGACAATAATCCAGCAGAAAACAGTTCAATAAAGACTATCTACATGCAAGAAACAGAACCATGTTAATTAATGTGACCATCTCTTTGATAAATTCATGTATGACTCATGTAATAATAAATAATTAGGTTATGTTTAATAATAATTAATTAATAATTAATCGTGCATCTTTGAAGTCTTCCACATATTCCATAGAAGTCAATTATTATTATTATTATTATTATTATGCATCTTCAGCCTGCGTCGATTTGTAAAAGGTCAACATCTGCAAACAATTACTAAAAAATTACTTTTACACCCATTTTTTGCAATCAATCTATAATATATATTTTCTTCTTTAATACATAGACAGTTAGACACCTCAATCAGCTTGCCTGCATTACTAAGGATATCACATATTCTACTTATAAACTACAGATTTTGGCCCAACCAACATAAGCGACCCATCTACCATCTTAAAGATGTTTACTGAATTGCAATCTAACGACTTGACTGTCGAAATGTGTTTTTACTTTTTAAATATACTTTGACCATTATCTGTTTATGAATATTTACTTTGCCGGTGGCTCATTAAGCCACATTTGGGTGGTCAACATACTAGAATACATATAGTCGTTACGATAAAACAAGATTTTTCAATACGAATGATCCTACTTTGTACGTTTAAAATAAAGTGATTCTCTTCTAGTCTGGGACTCACCCTTGTCAATGGCTAAGACGTGAATCCTGTGAACAGATTCTGTCTCTCGGTCCAGGCCTTTGATGGTTGTCACTAAGCCATTGCCATCCACTGCAAACTGCCGAGATAGATCTGTTGTCTGATCGATCGAGTAACTGTAAAACAATTAACCAATTTCTATCTTACAAACTGCTAAAACTCTTATCAATGGAGCACACATGTCGATCAGTGAAGAAAACTAGGCATTTGTAAATCCATTCAAATAAGACTAACTACAAAGAAATGCTTTCATAAAGTTAAAAACTATTATGCAACAGTTGGGTAATTCCAACTACTAATTGGTAAAATTAGCTAAATCAACTAATTTTGTACTCTGATAAATAGCCCAAAAAGTCAAGTTAATAGACTGTAATAGTAATTTAAACTTGTTAATGTAAAAACCAGGTTCCCTAGCAAATGTGTTAATCATTTTTGCAGTAAAAAATCAGGCTGGTGGGAAATTGCATAATAAACATCATCATATTTGTGATTATGTTGCCTCAAGTTCTGTGACACATCAAAAGACAATGAATGACGAAACTAGCAGCTAGCACACCACCTGTTATAGGAACCGATACTAACTTAATTAATGAATAACATTTCAAGCAAAATAATTTTATTTAGTTATACTGAGGTGTTACTCCTAATTTTTAATTACAGATATATTTAATTAGTTTACTTTTAAATTTTATTAGTTTTAACTCAGTTTTGTATGTATTTTCGGTGTATTTTTTTCTATTTTAAATTCATGCATTTTATGTAAAGCACACTGAGCTTTCAAGGAAATACAAAATAAATATATTATTATTTATCATTGTTTTCTTTCAATAAATTAAAACTCACTGAAACTTCCTGTTTATGCCAATGTCGATGTCGGCTGCTGTGAATCGTGCCAGAGAGGTGCCAATGGTGACGTTCTCAGGAACGATCACCTTCTGTGTACTTGGACTGAACTTTGGTGCATTGTCATTGAAGTCCGACACTTCAATCTCTATGTGTGCCATGTCAACGTGTCTCATGTTTGAGTCACGCACGTAGACAGTGATATTGAAGAAAGGTCGGTAGAGCACCTCAAAGTCGACTGGCTGTTAAAGAGAAAAACAATACTTGTTGGCATAGGAGTTTTTTCCATCTCCTGCTGAAGCTTGAGCAGAGCATCCGCAAAAAACAGTAAATGCCAACATCACATAAATTAAGTTAGAAGTGGTTTTGTGCTGCCAATCAGCTACCGGTAGATATAAAAGTTTGTTGCTTAACAATGTTTCACTAACAACATCTAACTTACACTGCTACAACAAACATGATTGATCACACACAAAATGGAGGCTACATATTAAAGAAATTCAAGACAAGAACACTGGTGTCAGAGGAAGCTAACCACAATCAGGAATACCTTAGTTTATTCACTATCAGGATGCCAGGTGTCTTGAAGTGGTCATTATGTATTTTCACGGAGAGGCGGAAGCACAGATTCTGGAGGCACCAAGTCTGTGCTATTGTTGTGTATCACACAAATAGGATGTTCACATTTGTAATGCAATTTATATAGTAGTAATTGTAATTGACAAGAACTCGTTTGTAGTATTTTGTGAGAGAATGGACGAATATTTGCCATATGTTTGGTCACATGATGTAGGGCATATTACAGGCAGAGAGATCAGAGAACCTCTCTGCGCTGTTGTAAATGTTTACATTTCTATAGCACCATATCTATACAATGGTATTCTATGGTACTGTGCAGTAAAAGAAATGGTTTCATTTTATTTGTCCCAGAGAGGTATCTGCCTCTCTCCATCACAAATAGAATGGCAAATTTTTTCCACAGAGTACAAAAGGAACAGATTCTTAGACATAGTGGGTATTAACCCTTTCATTGCCAAAGTTATACCAATTTCTACCTGCTGCTGAGTTGTATTGTTTCGATGCATTGTCTCCTAAAGAATCCTAGTAACTCACGAAATGACGTCAACAAATTCTATAATTGGCTCAGGTTGCATAAATGCAAATAAATATTTAATTTTTCATCTGATAAAAAAATTGCATAGTAGTTGAAGAACTAACTGAAGTAAATAGCAAAAAAATAGAGAGTTATGCGAATTTACTTATAAATTATGTTCTGTTAAAGTTTGAAGAAAAAATTATTTTCAAAATTATTCTTGATAATTCATTTTATTATATTTTCCACCACTAATTAGTGGATACATGCAATATATGAAATGTAGATAAATTAATATGCTGTAAAATACAAAAAGAATTTCATGTCTAGGAAAAAAAATAAAATCACAGTAATTTTTCCTGAATGCACGTCATGATTTCCTTTAAACTATACATGAAACATATCATTCTCATCATTATCAGCGCCATTAGAAATATCTTCATCAAGGTCAATGTCGCTGTCACTGTCGACAGTGTCGTGTTGCCTCTCAATGATTTCGACGTCAAAACCTACCTTCCAAAAATCTCTCAAAATGCGAATCACTTGAGTCTTACATAACGATAATGTTCAGAATTACAATCAAGCTACAGAAAAACGCCACTCTATCTCGCTGCGCAATAATACCTTTGTAAAAAAAATGGAATACTCAAAACTTATCATTTAATCATAGATGTTGCTGATGTTTTCGTGTTTTCAAACTATGCAGACATTCTCCATGTTTGCAGCAAACGATGAGCTTTCATTTGACCGGCTGAAAATAAAGTAACCAAAACCCTAGTTTAAAAGTGGATCTGTTTTCAGTATTTGATATCAAACGCAGAACAGGTTTGCCAAAAAAAAACTTTAACTCATCATTAACATTTCCTTATTGGGCAACAGTTTACAACTACGCAATTTAAAACTGGCTCCTGTTGCCGGGCGATTTGAGGCATTCTGGCCACAAGGCGTAGCTGGGTTGATTCATGCATTCTGGCTGTGAGGCGTAGCCGAGCTGATTCGGACATTCTGGCCATAAGAGGGTTCAACAAAACAGATATGTGCAAAACTGATATAAACAAATATGTGCAAAGATAATATAAACCTTGCTAACAGATTATCATAGGATCGTCCACTGTTAACGCACCTTGTAGACTTTAAGCACTCCTGTGTTAGTCGCCTCAATGAGAATTATCTCAAAGTATTCGCGATCCTGCTCCTTCAACGTGTACGTCAACTTCGCGTTTTTCCCAGTATCTTTGTCAGTGGCCGACACTGAAGTAATCGATGCTCCCCTTGGAAAGTTCTCGGACATCGTGGCGGTGTAGATCTTCTGTGTGAACTTTGGCGTGTTGTCATTGATGTCGTCAATCATAATCGTGACAGTGGCACTCGCTGCAACAGTTTGGTGTAGCAATTAACAATATGTGTTGCTATTGAGCACATAGGCATATGACACTAGCAAGTTACTATGTGGTGTGAAAACAGCTAGTTCTGAATACTGTTTGAAATCATCAACGTTTGAGGTTCACAAAGGAAAATTCAAACTTTAACAAAATAAATCAATTTATTTTAGTTACTCAGTAAGACAAGTTAAGCAAACAATAAGAAATACAACAACATTCCTGTATCACAACCATCGTTTTTATATTTCTGTCATTTTAAATACCTTGGGCCTTTATATTATTGTTTTAATGTTCACATACTGCAATAATCTTGTTTTAGCACCACATTCCACAATACACTGGACTCCGCATAACATAATCACTTCAAGTCAGAGCAATTTGATTCTACTAAGCGATTTACTTAAGCGACGCCTGTTAATACAGCGGAAATAGGAAACAATTCTGTCTCAGCCAATATATTGAATTCTACTACAACATCAAGTTTGACCTCCTTCCATCTCAAAGACGATACCGGTGTCCAAGATGCAACAAAACAGGTTCAAAAACAGTCTTGTTCCCCAGGCGATAAGTCATCTCAACAAACTCTGATTTAAGTGTTCGTCATGTGCAAGCAGATCACTAAACAGTGTATTGGGGTGTGGCCTTGTTTGTGCCTAGTGGCTGCATCTGTTAAAAGGCTCTCCTTTTGATGTGGATTACTACAAGTTTTAAGTATTTTACAGAGTTCTCTCTTTACAGATAGTTTCATGAGTGTGCCAAGATCATATCGGACTGCATGTATCGGCAAGTGTGTTGTTGTTGTGACTATATTCCGGTGTGCACCTGTTGTTGTGACTATATTCCGGTGTGTACCTGTTGTTGTGACTATATTCCGGTGTGTACCTGTTGTTGTGACTATATTCCGGTGTGTACCTGTTGTTGTGACTATATTCCGGTGTGTACCTGTTGTAGTGACTATATTCCGGTGTGTACCTGTTGTAGTGACTATATTCCGGTGTGTAACTGTTGTTGTGACTATATTCCGGTGTGTACCTGTTTTACCACCATGCTAATGCGATCAGCCATGACCAAAGTGGTTATGTCGAGCTAGAACACTTATTCACTGAAGCAGCCATATCTGTAGTGCCCACCATTTTTGTACGGGATTTCAATGTATACTTCGACAACGAAGCTAAATCAGTACCACTATGCAATCTACTAGAATCGTTCAACCTGACACAACATGTACTTCCGCCAAAGCACCATAGTGGTCATATTCTAGATCTGGTGGTTAGTAGTAGTGATAACAACTTAATCTCCTCCGTTAGTTATTCCAGACTCTGTGTTAGATCACCATCGAATTTAAATTGCAGTCAGTACCTTACCTTGGCAAGACCTTTTGTGGTGGCGATGACTGCAAAACTGAATTTCCGGAACACTGACAACGTTGCACTCAGAAGTGAAATGGAGTCTGTTTGTGTAGATATGACAACGTGTGGTAAAGATCAGCAGGTGGAAGAACAGGTGGTGACGTATAACAACAACTTAACGATGTGTCTCGATAAACACGCTCCGTGGCACAGTGTACGAACTCGAAACAACATTCCCCACCCCTGGTACGATGCGGATATAGCAGATGCCCGCAAAAGGAGATGCAAACTAGAAAATCTGTGGAGGAGGACCAAGCTAGAGGTACATCGTCAGTTGTATGTTAATTCACGTGATGAGTGTTCTGTCTTGATAATGGAAAGAAAAATGGGATATTTCCAAGAACGTTTAGAATACGCTGACAACAAAAGTATGTTTCGCATTCTGCGATCGCTTGAAGTCCATGAAATGCAACTTCCCGAATTCAGTTCAACGAAGGAAAGTTGTGATGCATTTTCACGTTACTTCCAAGAGAAGATTGAGAAGCTGCTTAATAGCTTGCATTGCCACACTGCCGTATATCATTCAGTGGACGAGACGCCTTGTTTTACTGACTCTCTCGAAGTGTTCGAGCCTACTAATACAGCCAAGATAACGTCTATTCTCGCCAACACAGATAAGACGTACGCACTTGATCCCCTACCCACTAAACAACTGAAGGATAACATAGACTCTATTGCGCCTATCGTCACATGCATTACAAATGCCTCTCTGGTGAATGCAGTTATGCCTGCGCTGCTTTAGCAGGCAACTGTTCGGCCATTGCTAAAGAAACCATCACTCGATAAGGACACACTGAACAACTACCGTCCAGTTAGCAATCTAAGTCATCTATCCAAAGTCATAGAGAAAGTTATTGCCTGAAGGATCATCTGTCATATTTTCGATCAGCGAATGCAGGATTGTTTCCAATCAGCTTACCAGAAAAATCATTCAACTGAAACCGCATTGTGATGTGTTACAAATGCCATGAAAGTCACTATTGATAACACACAAGGTACTGCACTTGTGCTCATCGACTTTGGTGCCGCCTTTGATACAATCAACCACAAAATAATGATTCAGCAGCTACGCTTGCGTTATTTCATTGTGGGCGCTTGGCTGATGGCAAGCTTATCTGCAGAATCGGACTCAGCGAGTAGTCATACGTGATGAATCATCGAACACATGTTTGACATCGGGTGTCCCGCAGGGTTCGGTGCTTGGACCATTGCTATTCTCGCTGTACTTCCAACCCATCGGCGATATAATCAGAGCGCATGGACTTTCGTTTCATCATTATGTGGGTGATCTGCAATTGAAGTGTCACTTTGACCTAACTGTGACAGCTTTGGCTACTACGCTGCGACGAATGGAAGACTGTTTGGATGTTATGAAACAGTGGATGACATCAAACTGCCTGTGCTTGAATGACAATAAAACGGAATATCTCCCTGTGGTACCCAGGACTGCAGCTGCGCTCATTGACAGCAGTGTAATACATGTAGGTGATGTCACAATTATTGCATCACGATCTGTTCGTAATCTTGGTGTCGTCATGGATCGACACCTTGATCTGAAGAAGCAAGTGTCAAGCATCGTCAGTGTGTGTTCGTTCCATCTCCACCACACTAACCGGATGAGCCGTTATCTTCCAATGACAACAAAGGAATGTGTCGCCAAAGTTATTATTATTACGTCACGGCTTGACTACTGCAATTCTCTTCTATATGGTACATGTGTTAACAACATTCCTCGCCTGCAGAGGATGCACAGTTCGGCTGCGAGATTAATCTTATGCCAGCCACGAAGCGATAGCGCCACGCCTCTTTTGTGCATTCTTCACTGGCTCTCTGTAGCGCACAGAATTGAGTTTAAGCTCTTAGTGTTTACATACAGAGCTGTGCATGGTGATGCGCCGAAATACCTATGTGATCTCGTATGCCCGTATACACCAACAAGAGTCTTGCGCTATGCTAACAATAACATGTTAACTGTTCAGCGGACTCACGTCAAAGCTGGAGACTGTTCATTTACAGTCGCAGCGGCGACTCTGTGGAACACTCTGTCAATTGACATTAAAATGTCAGACACTCCACTTTCAAGGAATGCATAGACTCACTTTTATAAACTCTCTTTCTAAGTTCTACATTCTAGTTCCTGCATTAATATAGTTATGTTATAATTATCAACTTATTTACATGTTTATTTGTTATAGTGTAACTACTTATACATTAGTTAAGTTATATATATATATATATATATATATATATATATATATATATATATACACACACACATGTATTTACATTTTCTGTCTCAATCCTAGTGAGATGTAACTAAAATTTATATTTTAGAATAGTTATTTAATTATTGTATTTATTTTATTAATTTATTTTTATACTTTTTATATATTTATTTATTTTTATTACGTTTTAGTATTATGCATAAAAAAATTCACTTATATATTTATATACGCCTAATATTCTATGTGTTAATACATAGCATACACATATATTTTATTCATTTAAAGTAGATGTATACTGGTTGTAGAAATGGTTATAATTATTATTACTATTATTTTAGCAATTTTAGAAAACTACTTACAATTGTCTTGTACATGTTGTGCCACGAACAATATAACATTGGATCTGGCGCTATATGAAATAAAATGTATTATTATTATATGTGTTTGTCTATTTAGTTGAATATCTTAAGAATTGATTCTTATTACCCAAGTTACAGCAATTTAATAATAATGTATGTGATCACGTCTTAAATTGCACTAACTTATGTATGTAAAGCAGTATGATTATATTGTATGGACTACCTTCATGTGTGTATTATTGTTATTTCTTTTATTAACTTTTTTCATATATATATATATATATTATATATATATATATATATATATATATTACTTTTATTAACCATGTTTACCTAACATTTTATCCTCTTTACCTCTGATGCTCAGTAAGCAGAAGACAATTATCCAATGTTTTCTTGGACACTAAATTCGTATCGTATTGTATAAGGCTAATTCTGTTAAGCGGAGTCCAATGTACTGCCTTTCAATGTCGACCTTACCTGACTGAGAGGGAGAGCCCCTGTCTCCAGCCTTCACTATCACTGTGTATTCTGGCTGCGACTCCCGGTCCAAAGCGTTTTTCAGTGTCGTTGATATCAGACCAGTGCTGCTATCTATTGAGAACAGTGGTGTACTACCTTTCATCGGCACCTGTTTCAGTGAGTACGTCACCGAGCCGTTGTTTCCTCGGTCTGCATCCGTCGCAATCACCGTCAGCACAGACATCCCTTAAAATATATGCACACTTGAATTAGCTATTGAAGCCATCAACCAGCTCTTGCTTTTACACAATAAGCTACGAATGTAAATTTACCCTCCATTATCATGAGAGAAAATGGGCCTACACGAAAACTTTTTAAATCATGAAAAAATTATTTTTATAAAAAATCTTTCATTGGGGTCATATAAAGGAATCTACACCCAAAGTTTAGGTTACCTAAGCTTATTAGTTACTAGCATTTTTGGAAGGAAAGTTCAATCCAAGATGGCCACCAGCATGCATTACATGAGATGCATTTTAAACTGAATAAACCCACGACCTGCAACAAAAGTTTAGCAATGTACACCTGGTATAAGAGGCAGTTTCCTTGCTTACCAGCATCTGAGTGTTCTGCCACCTTTCCAACAAGACGATTTCTATCGAAAACTGGTGCGTTGTCGTTGATGTCTTGGGGCTTCACCCTGACCTCCGCATACCCAGTCAACGATGGTTGACCTGAGCCGACCTCGTCGTGGGCAAGAACGTTGAAGTTCCACACCGGGCGGCCTCGTGGATGGTCACGGTCAAGACTCCGGGTGAGGAAGATCTCACCCGTGGCCCGATTGATCCGGAATGTTCCATCCGTGGCAAACTGACCGGAGAGGCTGTATTTGATGTTGGAGTCACGATCCGTGTCAGGATCAACGGCCCGCACCTAAGAGGAGGGCAGAATCAACTTATTACTCAACAGTTGTTTGATGTATTTATGTAAATTCTTCCTGACAATTTGCAGTAATCACCCAAGGAAACATTATCGACGAGCAACAATTGTCAGAATGGCTTGCATACAATGGCGTCTTTTTGCAAAATGTGTTTTTGTCATTTAGTAATCACAAGTATTTCACTCATAGCAATTTTTCTAACAATTTGTTTGCACTCAATCAATGAAATAACTTTCAGTGATTTACAATATAGATCTCTTGTGCAAACGTTTCTTCATGTTTTTGTCAAAATCGAATATTCTGTTAAGCATAGCAGATTTGGCCCCAACAAGTATACAGAAAGGAAACTTAACATTTCCATATTTTGAGATGTGCCCTAACTTACAGTGAGCAGGTACTTGGGGGACGTCTCAGATATGAAGCGCTCTTCCTCCTCTAAGTCGGTGATGTTGTAGATTGTGGCGTCGAATCGTGGTGGGTTGTCGTTGACATCCATAATGTGGATGACAACTGTAGTGAGGTTGGAGAACTTGTCATCAAACACACGGTACTTCAGCTGGTAGATCTGTGTGACAACAGGGGGTGTATCATTATAAACAACTCTTCTTAAAAAATAGGGGTCAGACCACAGTTATACTTCTGGAAGTGTTTTACATGAACGTAATGCCTACAAATTTGCAAGTTAGTCAATTTAAGTGATTATATTTGCTAAGATGTAACTGCATTCAGCCAGCAAGGTAGGAACATTCGAAATGTCAGACCTCTGGCAGAGTGTTGTTGCAGTATGAAGTGGATTTGAAAGTATATTGGTGATGACATTCCTGAAACACCGCTATGCAAATTAATATTTTGCGAAAACTGCCAATTTTGATTGTAAGCATGTTTGTGACATGCTTAAAGGAGCTGGAGTTAGGCGATGTTGACAAATTTGTTCAGTACATTAGTAACAGTGCCATGGGTGTCATGAAGTTTTAAAAAAATTTTGATGGTCACATTTTCTTACAATTCAGCAAAACATTAACATGGCTAAGAATGGAAAAATCAATTGTGGTTTGTGCCTAATAGTCTCTCCATATTTCGACATTGTGATAACACTTGAGTCACCGTAATGTTTCCTAACGGTCAAGTTTCCTCAATACATTTCATCACATAAATGTAAGCTTGAACACTTGCACAATATTATGGTGAATCAATGCAAATCGACGAATTCTTAATATACAAACTTTAAGGGTAATTAACATACAAACTGTGAGTGTAACAGACAACCCCATCTCACTCACCCTTGGCCCTTTCTCATAGTCCAGTATTCCCCTGACCTTGATCTCCCCAAGGTCAGGGACAACCTCAAAAGCATTGCCGATGTTTCCTCCAGTGATAGAGTAAGTCAGTTGGTTCTCTGAAATTGTACAACATGAAGAATGTGGGTACGTGATAAGCTTATAAATTACGTCAGTTTGATAATCAGCATGTGTGAAACTCGCCTTGACTTTACCTGATAATCGAGGCACATATAAAAACAATGATGTCAAATGCATAAAATTATATCACTATGCATGGTCACAGACATGGAAGAACTTTACATTAGTGATTTACATGTATAAAATAATAGAAACCTGAGATAATATGGCAGTATTTAACACATGGTCTACTCCACTTAATCACTTCAGGCCAGAGTCATTTGATTCACTTAAGCAGCGCATTTTAATATAGCGGGAACAAGAAATGATTCCGTCCCAGCATATATACTTCATTCTACTAAATGGCTGATTCTGTTATCTGTGATTCTGAGTCGGTGTCCAGTGTATATATTCCTGTAAAATTAATATTTTATTTGTGGCTACAATTGTGTTGCAGAATAGGAACTGGATCCAATTTTAGGACAGTCAGGTGCATTTTTGAAGCTGTGGCCATTCAGCGATTGCATAATGGGCTAACTGATGGGATGCTCAAGTCATGTCACACATATAAACACACGCACATAACGTGTTTGTCCGTCATCATGCAACAGCGTGTCGTATGACATAATCGGATAAAAATTGCTCATATATGGTGGGCGTTTAAAGCATCTGTAATATAGATTCATACCTTTGTCTTTGTCCTCGGCCGTCACAGATATGACGATGGTTCCAATGTCTGTGTTCTCGGGGACGCGTGCATTGTAGGTGAGCTTCTTGAAGTACGGGGCATTGTCATTCTTGTCTGTGATGCGAATCTGGACCTCGGCCTCTCCTGAACACATGCAACAGTTTCTGAACACACACAACAGTTTCTGAACACGCACAACAGTTCCTGAACAAACACAACAGTTCCTGAACACACACAATTAAAAACTCTTCTCCATTTATCATGCCTGTGTGCCCAACCGATATAGCAAATGTGACAAATAATTACCAGAAAATGTTGGAAACTGTCATATACACCAGATAAGTTTTGTAATCTTCTTTCAGTGGCATATTCTGGATCTTGGAAGGGGACAAAGAGGGTGGGCAAACTCAGTCATTAATTTGCCATGCTACCATTTAGTAACACAACAGGTAATTCATGAAAAAATCTTATCCCAAAGCCAAAGGGACGCCATGGCTCAATGCCGCCCCCCCAAATGTGCCATTTTTCTGTTTATTGGATATCATCCAGATTCCTACAATTTGTTTAAACTGTGGGTACTAATAATGATGACTGGTGTAATAGAAACAGACAACTTTTTTCTTAACCTCCTCGATGATATAAAAAAAATGGCGCAGAGAAGCAACCATGGCCAGACAACAACATGCATCCTGCGTCAGGTCTACCATACCCTGATTGGGGGTTCCTGGAGGGTAATGATTGGGGCGACCAGACTTGGCCCCGTCCTCTGCCACAACAGTGATGTAATACTCCTTCTTCGCCTCCCGGTCAAACATGGCTGCCGTGGTTATGACCCCGAACTGGGGGTCGATGACGAACTTGTTGAAGTCGAGCCCAGATTTTTTTATGCGATAGGAAATCTGAAAGTAGTTATTCTCAAAATAAAAACCTATTCAATTCTCCCTTTGTTCTTTTAATCATGTATCCACGACATTAAACATGTCGATAGAAAGGAAGGATATAGATATGCTAAATACCCCAAAGTATTCACATAATTATCTCCACCGTTGAAAGATCTGAAGAGCAAAAATTGCAAACTTCCCGAGTACATAAGATTGACCCATTATTTAAACCAGATCACATGACCTGGTTAAACATGGAGAAAAACTGGAGAAAAATAAATACTTTACAACTTTTATAACCATGGTGACAAAACGCACACAGTACTTATGCCATTTTTGGTTCATTAAATCCATAAGTTTATTTTAACATCCCACACCTCAAACCACTGACGACAAGATAAACATTTTTTAAACAAAATATTATATTTTTACAGAAAAGCACTCTGTCTGAGCATATAAAGCACATACTAATTAATCCTGAATATACTTAATAAACAGAAAAAAATCCTTACATTTATTAACTTCAGACGTAGATCAAGTTGATGTGGCATTGCTGCCACTAGCAAATTTGCTTATAGATTCCCCCCTAAATGTAAACCGTGGGATGGATGTTAGAGAATACATGGTATTAAAAAAAGAATTAACAGTGCCTACTTCCATAGTAGTCAATGTCATTGCACAGACCTTCTTGTAGTCGGGAAACTCGTCGCGGTCTTGTGCCGTCACGGTGATGACCTCTGCCCCCGGGGCGAGATTCTCAGCCACACTGCCGGGGTAGCGGCCGTTCTCATCCAATCCCACAAATTGGGGTATCTCGTCATTCTCATCAATCAGTTCAATGGTCACGCGGGTGCTGTTGTGGAGGGGCACGGTGGCGCGGTTCTACAAACGTATCAATGACAGTGTCTCATGCTAGTGTCATAGGGCGAAATACATAGGTCAGTATTACAATGACCATACATGGTTACGTTACCCCAATTCAAATGTGATGGTCCTTTGGAGTTTGTATGTTTAGCGTCCGTAAATGGCTGTGCTAGAGGTTATGTACAGGTGGCATGTCCAACAGGTAGTGTCTGCTCGGCAGCACCGTCCCACAGATAGTACGTGTGTTACCCTGTCTGCACCAATGTCAACAGACCAGTAAAGCACATTTTCATACTTCGGTCAGCGTCAAAAGTAATTTTTTTATAGAATCACCTTGTAATAACTGGTCATCGTAGGATATGGGTCATCATAGGACATGGGTCATCGTAGGATATGGGTCACCACTGGCCTTCATAGCTTGAGATAGTCAGAAACTCATTAGGTAGCAGTTATTAAAGAAAATGTGAAGGGATGATCTAAGTCTAACCAGAACAAGTAGAAACTGTGCATGTGTTGCTGCACTTGATGCCTTCCTCTTATCAAGATAATAATCTTTGTACAGCAAACAGCATATATGTTTTGCTAGACATTAATAAATGATGAAACATGTTTTCTGCCGTGTGCATTCAATGACTGCCGTGTGCTAATTAAGTAGCATTACTTTGTAAATAATTGATTACTCTTCTACAGCCATATTCATCGTGTTTATTTTTTATTAGAGGTAATAACATACATTTTTACCTTGCTGTTGAATATTTTTTGAATATATTTTTATTACTCGATTGATAAAATTTGCTACTTATTTGACTATCCCAAAACTAATGTTAAATTCAAATACGGCAACACACTGTCTTTATGTTATACTCAGTGCAGCCTTCATGGTAAGTCTATATTTTGGGGTCGTTCATAATCAAGTGTTTATACTCACAGCGGCTTTGATGGTGAGCGTATACTTGGGGGTCGTCTCATAATCAAGCGCCCTGTATGTCATCAGCAGCATCTCGTTTTCGTCAGAGATTCGCCAGTGGAAGCTTCGAGGTTCCCCGTTCTGCTGCACTGTTTCGCCGGGCATGATGCGATAGTGCATGAGTGGATCCTGCGCCACCGGCGTCGCAGCCACTGCCTTCAGACGCTCCACGATTGTGTTGATCGGGTCGTTCTCGCTGAGTTTGATCGTCTTGGTTGAGTAGTCGCGCACCCAGTGCGGGTAGGCGTTCACCGTCTGAGTGATTGAGATGTCGACGCGGACTGTGCTGCGTTTGGGAGGCGAGCCATGATCCTCTGCCTCCACAACTAGTTCCACAAAATCCCTCTGTCAACAACAAGCACAGGTTGTTAAAATATCAGTGTGTAAACACAATCGAATATAACCCCTAATGGCATAGTCTAGTGTTACTGGTGCAAAGTAGCATAGTGGCTAAATATCTGACCATGGTTTGAGTCCTCCTGCTGCCATTTCATAGCTCTGGCAATTTCGCTCACTACTATTTGCCTCAGTTCACTCAGCTGTACAAATGAGTACCTGGCTAGAGACAGTGATGGACATACGTGAACGAACAGTCTTCACGCAGTCAGTGTCTTTCTTAAGGTTAAACTGATACGAGCAGAGAGGGATTTCATACGGGCAATTTGCCAGCTTTAAAAAACCACTGTGAGCAGTTATTGCAACGTGGCTGAATGCTTCCCAGAAAAAACTGAGTTGGGTTGGAAGGAATAGGCACGCATGCACGGACGCACGCACGCACGCACGCAATTTTCTTCACAAGTTTTTACAGGACTATAACTTAATCCCTCCACGTCTAAACCTTCAGGTAACATAGAGTAAGAACTATTTGGTTAAAAGCAAATAAGATGCAATACACATATCGACGAATGAAAATTTTCTTACCCCACTCATTGCGCGATAAACCGTGACCCAGCCCGAATGCGAGTTGATGGCAAAGAATCCGGACGGATCGGCCTTCATCTTGTACATGACGTTGCCATTGTTTCCCGCATCCTTGTCCGTGGCGTACACCTGCAGAACCCTCTTCCCGATAACGCTTCCCTCCTCGATGCTGGTGGAGTACTGAGCAAAATCAAACACAGGAGGGTGATCATTCTTGTCTCCGATCTTCACCTGGAACGTGCAGAAGCCGGCCAGGCTTGGTCTACCCTGGTCCTCCGCTTTCACGGTGACACCAAAGTCCGTCACGCCTGACTTGGCTTCACGGTTGAATCGGTCAGCTGTCCGGATGATGCCAGTGATTGGTTCAATGTAGAACTGGTCACTGCTGTGGTCGCTGGATCGGACCAGGGAGTATGTGATGTTGCCATTGGCGCCAGTGTCATAGTCAACGGCCGATACCTGTATCAAGGTTGCGACGATTAATGTTGTGGAAAACCACGTTTAAATCTCCATTAACGGGAATAGCATTATGCAAACAAATACAGCAGATATATGCAAAACATTAGTGCTAGAAGAAACTACTCAAGAAAATGGATTTTTTTAAAGATCAACCACAATTTATAATCAGCATGAAGTCACAGTAAACTTTTCTTATTGTTAAAAAAGTAATAAAAAAATGCGTTAGACACATTTTGTTATGTGAATGTGAAAGGTTTATATTTCACTAAATTAACACAACTGTGTAACACTGCACCTCTGAAGTCACACAAGTCCAATGGTCTAGGGATGTATCTGCATCTTATGAATGAATCTTTGAATCTCATCTAAAGAAAACAAATGGAAAGACCAAACCTTAGATAATAAATCCTACAAAGAATTGTTATTTACAAAGGAAACAGATAATGTCCATACATAAGAGGCCCCTGCAACCTCAACAGGTCGCAGGAAGTGTGAGGACCATGATGTCATAAAAGGCCCCTGCTACCTCAACAGGTCGCAGGAAGTGTGAGGACCATGACGTCATAAACACTCCAAATGTTTTCGCCCCACACCTACCCTAAAGACGCTGGTGCCAACATCTTCATTCTCGAGAACCATGGGGTAGTAGGTGGCGCAGTCGTGGAAGCGAGGTGCGTTGTTGTTGATGTCCTTGACTTCGACGATGACGAGCCCCTCGCTACTACGACTGGTGGTGCCACCGCAGCAATGTCCGTTGTCAGTGGCAACAACGTTGAGTTTATATGAGACTTTTGACTTGTCGAGTTGTCCAACCAGTGTGATGAGCCCAGACAATGGAATGATGCTGAACGGTCCACTGGACAAACGTCCACCTGCAGTGGGCAAACTCACTGATTAACTGATACCATTTGTTGATTTTTAAAGGTCCCTCCTCAATTCATTTAGTCCATTCCGAATCAGGTTCGTTGACGTTCAAATTTATTATGGGTGAATAGTTAAAGGTGCTTAATTTATAAAAATTTGTTTGCTAGTCTCATTTAAAAACAATTTTGCGAAAAACCAAACCTACCTAGTATACACTGCAACATGCTAGCTCGTTTGTGCAACTTTTGTTGGTATTTCTGTGAAAAACCAAACCTACCTAGTATACACTGCAACATGCTAGCTCGTTTGTGCAACTTTTGTTGGTATTTCTGTGAAAAACCAAACCTACCTAGTATACACTGCAACATGCTAGCTCGTTTGTGCAACTTTTATTGGTATTTCTGTGAAAAACCAAACCTACCTAGTATACACTGCAACATGCTAGCTCGTTTGTGCAACTTTTATTGGTATTTCTGTGAAAAACCAAACCTACCTAGTATACACTGCAACATGCTAGCTCGTTTGTGCAACTTTTATTGGTATTTTTGTGAAAAACCAAACCTACCTAGTATACACTGCAACATGCTAGCTCGTTTGTGCAACTTTTATAGGTATTTCTGTGAAAAACCAAACCTACCTAGTATACACTGCAACATGCTAGCTCGTTTGTGCAACTTTTATAGGTATTTTTGTGAAAAACCAAACCTACCTAGTATACACTGCAACATGCTAGCTCGTTTGTGCAACTTTGATAGGTATTTTTGTGAAAAACATCAGCAAACTATTCAATTAGTTAATGCTTGTTCAAGCATTAAGAGAAGTGAAAATCGAAATGCTGAAAAATAACGATTTTCTTTCTTGATGAAATTTCTTACTTTGTCTGTGAGATCGGCGAGAGGATGGAGGTCATGCCCACGGTCAGCATTGACCCACAGTGTTTACTATTTTGGATAATCACCTTTTAGGTTACTAAAATATATAGAGTAGGAATGTTACCAAGTAGTGTAGTCCAGTGCTGTAGTAAATGCAAATAGGTTTGTGTCGAGTATTGTCGGTATTGGGTTAATGTTTTAATGTGCTGGTGACGATGCCATGAATTGTCTTGTGTTGTAGGAATATTACTACATGTACTGTATTGCTATGTCGAAGTGTGGGCTCTGGGAGCACTGTGTCCAGGCGGCTTTGTATGAGGCTCAGCCACAGGCTTGGCATATGTTACAGGGTCCACATTTCATGCTCTTAATCGGAATAATATGCCATTTGGCATACCCTTAATAAACATCATTCATTTGGCCTTTTCATATCTTTACATCTGGTTTGCGATGTTGATTCCATAAATAGGCATTTGCTTATTAAATCGACTGCGGATGTGACAAACTATTCATACACTACATATTTGGACACAAATGAACCGGATTTGTGATAGGCTAAATCAATTGAGGAAGCAGTTTTAAAGTAATAAGCAGTCGGTTTAATAAGACAACAGACCAGCAATTTTTCCGTGAAATTTTGACCAGATCCGGTAGAAAAATTATTTTATAATTTGGTCAATAATTTCACAGAACTATATAACATTTATGCAAACGAGTATGTTGAGTGAATACTAGTTAGGTTCAACTTTTGTGAAATTATAGTTTTAATTATTTTTTTCTCATATTTCTTTCTCTAGAATAACAGGATTTGGCCACAGGAGACATTAATGTAATAAGCTGTCAAAGTCCACTTTTTACAGCCTTTTTCAACACTAATGAGAAAGGTTTCCATGGCAACCTCACCATCATTCCGTGCAACATGCACGCAAACCGCAGAGAAGGAAAAACTATTCATCACGCCACCCCTGAAAAGACACAGCTTGCTTTTTCTCATCGTAGATACTTTACTGAGTAAATTAGTCGTAAAGATTCTCATCTGTACTATCTAGGCTACTTAATCCAACCATAATGCCACGCCTTTGAGGTAACTTGAGTGGATAGACTTCCACACATTTCATGGATTACTAGGAAACCACACTGTTCGCAACCAGATATACTAATTAACTAAGGGACCGCCAAAAGGCATGTTCGTGAATCACTTGAAACACATAAATAAGTGATCACAAGCAAGAATCCTAACATGCAATTTCAGTATCAGTAGATGGAATTTAAAATGTCAAATGGAATGCAACATTAACTTGTAACTGAAAATTAATTTTTTAACACCGAGTGACATTTCTTCTGGAAAGACAAATTAACATTTACGGATATTGGTGACATGTTTCCGTCACCAGTGCCTCACACGGAAACAAATGGTATCATTGGAAAGCTGAATCACTCTTCATTCGGTTTTATATTTACTCATGTGCATAGTCAATGATAGCTAATGACAATCTAGCTTACAAAACACGTCAAATAGTTGGTCCCCATATTTGGCTGCTTTTACTATGCTCCGCAGAATAAATTTATTTTTCCATTCATAGTTTCTAAATATGTAACATGTTATACCTTTAGAAAGCTCTATGATTAGCCCATTCGAATACACGTGAATGAGTGAGCAGGCTTTGTGCAGTGAATGAGCATCGTTGTTACAAACACGAGTTGTCTGGGCTGTCTGGTCTTTTTATTTATCAATCCGGCATTTTATTTTCTCACTTCGTTCTGTGTCAGTTCACTTTAGGCCAGATTATTTCAAGATTCCGCATCAATATTTCAGCAAACTGAATGACAGCATTAGTGAATCGTATTATTATACTAGTTCAGACAGTTAGAACAATGTTGAGAGCTTTTTTGAGGTAAATATTAGCAAGTTGCCATCGCGATTTTCACTGGCTTCGACAGCCTGCACTGCCATGGTAAATGTTTCGAGACCGATAGGCCTGTCTGAATTGGCCTAGTCCAGTGAAAGAATCATAAAAATAAAAATCTTGACTTTCTTTCTTTGATGAAATTCAAATAGTAATATCCACATAGTAAGATTATGTGCTGTAGTTTTTATCATTTTTATCATTATTCATTATAATAAAGTCAACAAAATGATACCTCAATCACATTTGTGCGATAATTATTAGCGATGTTATGGTTTTTTACAAGGACCCTTATGAATAACTCCAATTTGTGTACACCGTGGACATTTATCATTGGTCACTCCTACGGTTAGTAATTGTTGATGGTGGAATGAGGGCAGCTTCTTATCATTGGTCACTCCTAGGGTTAATAACTGTTGATGGTGGAATGAGGGCAGCTTCTTATCATTGGTCACTCCTAGGGTTAATAACTTTTGATGGTGGAATGAGGGCAGCTTCTTATCATTGGTCACTCCTAGGGTTAATAACTGTTGATGGTGGAATGAGGGCAGCTTCTTATCATTGGTCACTCCTAGGGTTAATAACTGTTGATGGTGGAATGAGGGCAGCTTCTTATCATTGGTCACTCCTAGGGTTAATAACTTTTGATGGTGGAATGAGGGCAGCTTCTTATCATTGGTCACTCCTAGGGTTAATAACTGTTGATGGTGGAATGAGGGCAGCTTCTTATCATTGGTCACTCCTAGGGTTAATAACTGTTGATGGTGGAATGAGGGCAGCTTCTTATCATTGGTCACTCCTAGGGTTAATAACTGTTGATGGTGGAATGAGGGCAGCTTCTTGTAATGCTATAAAAAATGGCAATGAAAAGAAATGTTTTCTCATTCCCATCATTGTAATATTGTCTACAACTTCCTAAAATATCTTATTTGTTGTAGTTCTGAAAGAGAATCATATTGTATCGCTTTTTTCTATTGCAATCAGACACATTCTGCAATTTGAAATAATTTCAAAACAATTTGAAACCAATATTCAAATGAAAAATTTTTCTTGTGTTCACAACAATATACCATAAAATGACAAACTTATACCAATTGAAGCACAACTATTCCTGATGTTAGGCAGATTTCTGGCAAAACCTAGCAGATTTAGTTTGTTGTAAGAACATATTGTAGCCTGATAGATGGCGACACTCGATCGGAATGCTATAGGCCAATTAACCAATGAAAAAATTATACGAATATTGACAGAATTTCAAGTCAAAAATACAGATTAGAACCGAAAAAATGTGGTATGTTTGTATGAGGGTAGCTGTAAAATAACGACTCACCATGGAAACTGTATGTGACGTCATCGCCATCTGGGTCGAACGCTTGGATGACGTGTACCACGGTGTTCAGTGATGCGTCCTCGCTCACTTGGACATGGTCAATGGACTGCGTGAAGACTGGGACCTCGTCGTTCACATTGGTGACAGTGACGCGTACCTGGGCTGATCCCTTGCGAGCCGGGGTGCCGTTGTCCGTCGCGGTAATGGTGAAGTTGTAGGTGTGGCCGGGAGTACGGTCGTAGTCGAGTCTCCTGAATATAGCAGGAACAAGTGTTGATGGGAGAGCCTGGCTTGGTCAATCAACACAGTTACATGGTTTAAAAGGAGTGGACAAAGCTATGCATTGATTAACTGATAGACAGCTACTTTGGGGTTTTGTATCATTAAAATGCCTCAATTCTCTTAATCTCAAAATCTTCTTCAAATTGCATATCCTGTTCAAGACGTTGCTGCCAAAATCTTTTTGCCAAATCAATGTCTTTCTCCAACTATTCTACCAGCCATTCTCGCCGATACGAAGACATCTCTGAATTTGTTATCTCAAAAGTACATCTACAGTTATATATATATTTTACTTCATCTCTTAATCTTTACTGCTGTAATATATTTACCATCACAAATTGTATGAAAAGGGAATTACTTTACTGACCTACATAATTGTAACTTACTTGGTAGTACATCTATAATGCCAATGTTACTTACAGTCCATATGTAGCGAATGTTACTTATTTGTTAGTCCATATGTAGCCAATGTTACTTTCTTGGCAGTCTGTATTATGTACCCAATGTTACCTACTTGGCAGTCCATATGAAGCCAATGTTACTTACTTGGCAGTCCGTATGTAGCCAATGTTACTTATTTGGCAGTCCATATGTAGCCAATGTTACTTACTTGGCAGTCTGTATGTAGCCAATGTTACTTATTTGGCAGTCCATATGTAGCCAATGTTACTTACTTGGCAGTCTGTATGTAGCGAATGTTACTTATTTGGCAGTCCATATGTAGCCAATGTGACTTATTTGGCAGTACATATGTAACCAATGTTACTTACTTGGCGGTCCATATGTAGCCAATGTTACTTACTTGGTGGTCCGTATGTAGCCAATGTTACTTACTTGGCGGTCCGTATGTAGCCAATGTTGTTGAGGGTCTGCACCTTGAAGTGTGGGTTGCTCACACTGTAGGTGAGCTGTGAGTTAGTCACCGAGTCCATATCAGTCGCTACGACTACAACACATCATATTGTCACCTTCATTACTCCCCAATTTATATTACAATTCGCATTTGAATGTCTCGTAAATATTGCACCAAATGTCACATAAATGTGGATATACTTAATAAAATTATGAACATGACAGTATGTTTTATTTGTTTTAAAATTCACATTTTGAAAGTGGATGAAAAATAATACAATTATGTTCATCTTAACTGATGAGCTGTCATTTTTTATGCTGACAAGGCGATTTCTTGGATCAGGCCAGTAACTGGCTGTAACTTACCTGTGCTAGCAACAGGATAAAATTGGCTAAAACTGGACTTTTTCTAACCTGTCGTGTTTCAACATTGGTGGCTTGAATCTAGGTCCACAATAAAACAGTATGTGCTTTTCTATTCCAAAATGCAACTGGACAGTGGAAATCATACAAAAAAAGGTATATTCATATATAGCGCGGTATCCAGTCCTTGGGACTACTCAATGTGCTTTACACTTCACCCTCTGGCAGACCTGTTCATTCCAAAACCATCTCGACTTCTCTGGGAAGCATTCAGCCATGCTGCAATAACAGTGCAATTACTGCGCAAAGACTATTTGTTCACATATCCACCTCTGCCTGTAGCCAGGTACTCATAAAGCTGTCTGTAGCCAGGTACTCATACAGCTGCCTATAGCCAGGTAATCATACAGCTGCCTGTAGCCAGGTACTCATAAAACTGCCTGTAGCCAGGTACTCATACAGCTGCCTGTAGCCCGGTAATCATACAGCTGCCTGTAGCCAGGTACTCATACAGCTGCCTGTAGCCAGGTACTCATACAGCTGCCTGTAGCCAGGTACTCATACAGCTGCCTGTAGCCAGGTACTCATACAGCTGTCTGTAGCCAGGTACTCATACAGCTGCCTGTAGCCAGGTACTCATACAGCTGTCTGTAGCCAGCTACTCATACAGCTGTCTGTAGCAAGCTACTCATACAGCTGTCTGTAGCCAGCTACTCATACAGCTGTCTGTAGCCAGCTACTCATACAGCTGTCTGTAGCCAGCTACTCATACAGCTGTCTGTAGCCAGCTACTCATACAGCTGTCTGTAGCCAGCTACTCATACAGCTGTCTGTAGCCAGCTACTCATACAGCTGAGTGAACTGTGGCAATATGGAGTGAACAAATTGCCAAAGTTTCAAAATGCCAGCAACCCGGGTCCAACGTTCTAACCGCTATGCCACTGCGCCCCACCAAAAAAACAGGTAAATTAGAACATGAAATGAGGCGGGATGTCCTCACCTTGTATGATGTCCGTGTCAACAGCAACCGTCTCTGCTATTCCCTGCACGATGTACTGTGACAACGGGAACATCGGCGTGTTGTCATTTTCGTCCACCAGGTTGATAACCAGCTAAACAAAAAGACGTTGACTGTCATTGCAATAACAATGTCTTAGTCAGCGAATGCTCAGCTAAATCTGAGCTGATATGATTGAAATTTTAACATGACTTCAGAATCATCTCAATTATTACACAAACTTGTGACACCCTGTATATGTAAGTCTGATAAAAACTTCTGACACCTTGTATACATAAGTCTCATAAAAAACTTGTGACACCCTGTATACGTAAGTCTGATAAAAACTTGTGACACCTTGTATACATAAGTCTCATAAAAAACTTGTGACACCCTGTATACGTAAGTCTGATAAAAACTTGTTACACCCTGTATACATAAGTCTCATAAAAAACTTGTGACACCCTGTATACGTAAGTCTCATAAAAACTTGTGATACACTGTATATGTAAGTCTCATAAACACTTCTGACACCCTATAAACTTGTGACACCCTGTATACATAAGTCTCACAAAAAACTTGTGACACCCTGTATATGTAAGTCTCATAAAAAACTTATGACACCCTGTATACATAAGTCTCATAAAAACTTGTGACACCCTGTATACATAAGTCTCATAAAAACTTGTGACACCTTGTATATGTAAGTCTCATAAAAAATATGTAGCAAACATCTCGTACGAATTAGAGTCTTTTCAGTTGTATTTATCATTGAAGTGTTTTTATCCATTGTTTATAAAAACAGTTAATATCTTGTTTATTAATATCTTGACATTGCAGAGTTGTTTAATGTGAAAATATTAAAGTGCTTTAGTCATTAGTCAATTCAAGTTGTGTTACAGAAGGACATACATATAAGTAAAATGAAACGATGTATTAAAATGGTGTAGTAAACATTTATCTTACTCTTATATCTGTCAGGTCTTGGTGCAGGTCTCCGTGGATCAATCAACATTTTACTCACAATCGTCTTGTATTTTAACTATGTTCCTATGTCCATGGTTTGATCCTAATAAATCTCTCTTATAATTTCACTGTATAGTTTCCAATAGAAGGCAGCTCACTACCTAGTTGAAGTGTCCTGTTTTTCAGAAGTGAAACCATGTGCAAAAAGAAAACTTTTTCAGTTTCGGAAGTGAAGGCACATGATTATATAAACATGATTATATAAACATGATTATATAAACACTGCCATCAGAAAAAAGATCAATAAAGTATTCAAACATTCCAGCGTAAACAATAGCACATGTTACTACTTACTGTACTAGCCTAGCGCTATATGTAGCTAATGCCACTT
Organism: Lamellibrachia satsuma; assembly: GCA_033239005.1. Lineage (NCBI taxonomy): Eukaryota > Metazoa > Annelida > Polychaeta > Sabellida > Siboglinidae > Lamellibrachia > Lamellibrachia satsuma. Next base: position 13,065,604 of record BSQZ01000011.1, on the reverse strand, counting down.
TTTGAGAAACTAATAGACATGCGCTAGAGCCTTCACGTGTTATCTGGAATCTATACAGCACAGTATAAAGTATGTCGCCATGTTTTAATTAAATTAAATTCCATACAAGTTGCGTATCTTATTATTTATGAATGACCATCAGTGAGAGTGGACTAATGACCAAAGTTGTTTACATTGACAGTGCTGGTGCGAGGCGGACGTCCGTTCTCAACGGCCTTGACCTTCAGGTGATACTGCTCTGGGTCCTTCTCGTAGTCGAGCTGCTGGAGCAGGTCCACGGCTCCGGTCTTCTGATCAATGGCAAACTCGCTTGACTCGGCGCCAGACTCGGTGGTCAACTCATAAGTGATGGGGTAGTTCTGATGGGAGTATGCCTTCAGTTCAGTGATTCTACAACACGTATACCACAATCCTTACTCAAATATAACACATTCTCACTGATGTAGCATGTTGCAGCGTGACTTTTGGTGGAAAATTTATATTAAAAACACAAATTGTAATTTTTGGAGTTTAGGATGAAAAAAGTTAAATTCATATTTTCTTGATATGATTTCAAAGTAATAAATAAAATGAGACTATTGAAGGAAATTCATTTAGAAGTATTCCAGTGCTTGAATTGTTTCAATCCGGCAAGAAATAAATTGTTATATTTTTAGTCTAAGGGCCCTATTGCATAAGTACCGAAGCTGTCATCCAAATTTTCAAACATGAGGGTGCGCATCCTGAAAATATGTTCAGACTACAATTGGCATTTTGAGATTTACATACGTTATCCTAATTTATCTTAGCAATATTTTTGACAAACTGTTTTATTGTATCGCACTATTTTTATTTTTGAGTACAACGATACTGAATAATAATAATGAGATACACATTTATAGAATGTATTCCTTAAAGTGTGCTCACAAAATAAAACGTATTTGACAGCCTTGCTTACTTGTACTGCACACTTGCTGTCTCCGGCACGCTGGCTTCATATAGCGTCTCAAAGAACTGAGGGTCTCTCTGTCCAACCAGGATCTTCAAAGAGTGCATAGCTGACTTCTGCTGAGTCAGCGCCTTTGTGTCGACCGCTGACACCCCAATCTCATATTCCTTGCCCAATCGGAATGGCTGATTCCCAATGGTACGGACCACCCCACTTTCAGCGTCCACCTGAAATCGATTCTCGCCACCTAAAAATAAAACATTCTCAAAATAAATTACATTATGTTTTACTGTATTTGCAATTCGTAGTCAGTGTTTTAGAAACCTCATTGGAAATAGATGACCAGTTCATTCCAATACTCTGGGAAACACAAACATGTTTTCCATTTGAATTGTGCTAGAAAATTATATCAAACAAATCCATTTCAAAATAATAAATGAACATAACTTTAATTGTGTTTTATGTTGTCCCAAATGAAAATATTTATTATTTACCTTTACTTAGTAAAATATACAAAACAAGTCCACTAAAATATTGTGGCAGATATGCATCATTGATATTAATTAATTAGTTACGAACAATTACTTATCCAACCTACCTGATTCCATGATGTATCTAATGAGGCTGTCTTCGTCGTTGTCCTGTGCCACCAGTTGGTAGACGCTGGTTCCTGGCGCAGCGCTACTCGACACGGTCGCAAGGAACGGCCTTGGCAGATTAACAAAGTGTGGAACTTCATCGTTGACGTCCCTCAATCGGATCTTGATCGGCTGCTCAGAGCGAGCTGAACATGAAGTATACACGTCATTAACAATATTCTTCACTTCTATAATTGGCACAATCAGTTTCCTAATGGCCGACTTTCAGATGTAGACTGCAGTAGTGGAAACCGTCATGGAAACTAAGTGGGTGCTTTATTACAGGCACCAGGCAGTGTCGATTGATTAGGAATATCTCGTGCAATGACCGGTAATCAAATTGCCAGCGCAATGTGGATTTGAGAGGAAAATAGAACGGTGGAGTCCATAAGTTATATAACATGATAAAAAATAATGGGGGAGATACTGGTTTGCGGGCAATCCAAAGGGGTACACAAAAAAGACATGGTGTTGTTTCTTCGATGTTTCCATAGTAATGATCGTGTGTTGCGTCGAACACCGTGAACATGGAACATATCATCTGGTTACTGTGATTCCAGTACACATCTGTAATATTTCTACCCAACTAAATCATGTCCTTTAACCAGCAAATATCAGCGCTAACATAGTTTATTGTGCATTTGAAGCTATAATGGAAACGGCCAAGTAGATGTGACCCGGTGACCCCGCGGATAACAGGCCAATCAAAATGACCGGAAACACGCCCTGCCATGGTGTTTGTCAGATGGCTGGCGTAACCTGATATATCGCAGATGGCAAAACATTATAAATACAAATTCAAGGGCCATTATGATGGCAAATTAAGGGGACATGTCAATATTATAAATGGCCATTATGTTTTGTCAACAATGCGTAAAACGCCAGTGAAAAACATCACATTTCAAGCATGATACACATATCTATTGACATTTCTGTTATCACTGACAACCAAGAAATGATGCTTAATTTACTTTTTTGAAAAACTACAACACTTACTAAGCTGCAAATTGGCATTTGGACGTGTCTTAAATGTAAGCAAAATTACACGAATTTGAATTACGATTGAAGGGTTGTGTCAAAAATACACTGCCACTTTAGGCTATCATTCAACTTTTTTGCAAACTTATTCAATTATGGTGTAGCACACGTAATTCATTTATCTTAACCAAAATTTTTCTCAAAGTTATCAGTGACATTGTCCAATTTATATGTATGTCATTTATTTCTTTGGGGATTTTCTCAAAACGATATAATTTGGCATTTTATGGCTATTTTTTCACATTTACAAATTTTTTTTTTAAATCTTGTAACACAACCAAATAAATGAAAAACTTAATATTTTATTAGTCTGGAATATTATATGGTATTTCACATACAATCTGTGAAGAAATAGTTAATTTATTTTTAAAACTTCTAGTGAAACTACTCAATTCAAGACAGGCATATAATAGCCGCTCCAGCCACCTCAACTGCCTCAAGCTGCTACTAACATAACGAATGACATTTAAGTACAGCAATGAGGCTATTATTAGCCTACTATTAGTGCTGAACTACTATTGCAATAGTATTGTAACAGTAACACAACTATCCCAATACTATCGACAATAGCACAAGTCAGCTATCTCCAACCATCAGCGAGTTGTATTCAAGACAGGCCATCCAGCAAGGCAGGTCAACATACATTACATCCAATAACGTAATAACTTTTTTCTGCTAATGCAATTCTGCTTCAACTGATATGATAATGAGATTTTAACCAACACCGTAGATGTCTTCACAAGTGATGTGATGCAGCAATACCTAATTATCCTACTACGAATGACTCAGAATGAACACAAAATGGGATCCACAAGAGCTGTCTTGTTCAATAATTGTTTTGGTATTTTTTCTCAGTAGGTATGCGACATCTAATAAACTAAATTAGCAGCCACATACTTTTTTGTAGAGATCTGTCGTGTAGCTGACGTTTTGTTCAGTAAAGCTGCCTCTTCACTTCGATTTTATCTCATCTCGTTTCAGACTCATTTTGTAAGAAAGTAAACCTATCTAGTATCGACTACGGCATGTTGTCTCGTTTGTGCAAATGTTTATTATGGTACGAGGAATTCATCACACAAACTGTTAAATTACTTTTGGTTCAGCCAAACCGATATTCAGCCCAATCTAATGATCTAAAGAAATCAATTCTTTCAATGATTGACCAAAAGTATGTACTTATTTACTAAACCAACTGCACACATTACTACATATTACGCATGAACTGATTCACAATGGGCCAAGGGAAGCCTAGGAGGCTTAAAAATTATCCAAACAAACTACGTATTTCTTGTATGTGGATAATAACACAGATGGAATTTTCTAATTAACAAGTTACTATAAACCTATATATTAATACCAGAAACAAAAACTTGTGCAGCACAGTAAAAAGCAGAAAGATATACACTGTATAGAGAAAACAAATGATTGGTAAATGATAATCGAGTGTGATAGGACTATTATTGAAAGAAACAATCCATAAATACAGCAGTGGTCTTCATCCTGAAAGATTCATTTACTCAGCAATGCCTTTCTTTCTGACAGAAGTTGCCATGAAAGATTTATTCTTGTGTACCGTCTCACACCTAGACAGCTGGGCTCCGAGGCCTAGTTACTAGAACTGCAGCTCTAGATAGACAAGATCTCTGGAGTTAGCGGGATCATCTGAGGACTAAACAAGTGCATTACTTAGCTTAGGACCCCTCTAAAGCTGGCGGGACATGAGCCACGACTCCTGTTGTTACAGTTGCCAGCAGGGAGTTTGTGCAATAACTGTTCTTCTTTTTCCCACTTGGACCCTTGTGGGGTGGGGCCACATCCTTGTGGGGTGGGGCCACATCCATGTGGGGTGGGGCCACATCCTTGTGGGGTGGGGCCACATCCTTGTGGGGTGGGGCCACATCACAGTCTGTTCTGCCCTCTTGGGGAGTTGTCTCCATCCATCACAATCTTCTGCAATTCTTTCCAATGTTCGGCCGTTCACCTCTGCCCTTTTGACATCTCTATTAATACTGCCCCTCCATCTTAATGTTGGTCTTCCTCTACTCCTTCTACCACCTTCATTTCCATGTGTTACTTTATTCTTCTTATAGCTCCACTCACCTGCAGATTAGAATAGTCTCACCTAGTACTGCAGCACAGTTTGTCTTAGCTAACTCTGCACCACCTAGGTAAGGTAGTTTACTCTAAACCTGATACCACACACATATACCATATATCCAGACGCTGTCCATTCAGGTCACACAGACATAAATAGAACAAGTTAGGGAAATGATCAATGATGCAGCTCAAGTCCATGTTCCAGAATTAGCTAAGATACATACACAGCCCATAACTATGTTCCAGAATTAGCTAAGATACATACACAGCCCATAACTTTGTTCCAGAATTAGCTAAGATACATACACAGCCCATAACTATGTTCTAGAATTAACTAAGATACGTACACAGCCCATAACTCGGCATACCTGCAGATTACCCGAGATAAATAAATGATCAATCATTCATGTGAAGGTTACTGTTTTAGATAGGATACAAATACGGTTGATATAGTGCTATCATTTTAATCATGGTGCAATGCCATATAAAATTCTGTCATGGCTAATTTCTCGACGCGTTTACATGAGCGATTAATTGTCCAATTATCAGAAAACACAGTGGCACCCAACCAATCAGATGCTTCTTTTATTTAAAGAAACGATGCATCTGATTGGTCACGCAACACAGTGTCATCTAACAATCAGACAATTAATCGCTTATGTAAATGAGCCTTAAAGGGAATTTAAAGAGATTTTCACTGGCCAACTCGTATTGATGTTTCATATAACAGAAATCATGTCTCAATTATTTTAACTTATCAATCTCAATCTAAATTATAGTTCAATATCATAATTCATATTTTAATCTTTTATTTCTGTAGTAAAACTATCGTTAGAAGTTACGTAAATGGGAATTAAAAAATGCAGCTTGAACAAAAATGAACTGCATCTCCATGCTTGCTAAATGACATCATCTTCCTCAGTTTGGACGACAACAGTTTTATCACTGGACATTGTGACACTGATATGTATTAGTATTTAATAACATTTCAATAATAACTACACAAAACACATTACTACTGTGATCTGCGATCGTTCACCTCCTTAAATATTCTATTTAGCGATGTAATAAAACAGCCAAGTTTCACAACACATAAAGACCGTTCTACTGTACATTCTGGCATGTCAATCACTCAGCCAATGAAAATAGCCATACATTCTCTTTAAGCTTGCTAGTTCCCTCTATGCAACACCTGCACTAAGCCAGACCAGTCGTCTCAAATACGATAATCAATTCTAGTCACGATCACAGCAGAGAATTAACTTCAAGGATTAACCTAACAATTAGGTGGAACTAAATCAAATCAACCCAAGTTTCATTAGCCAGGAATTGCATTGCCCAATCTGTCTACAGCTGTATTGGATTGTATGTGTGCATTATGAAAACCTGATCCATCCCCTCAAGGCTGGTTGGTAAAGTATGGTAACTTGGGGTAAGGGTGCACTACAGAGACCGATATGATTGATTGAGCTTAGGGCAACCTTGGGGGTAACTCATGGATCCACCCTACCCCCAACCTCAGTCTCCTATTTCTTCTCAGTAGCCACTTTCAGTTCAACATACAGTTGACTTTCCAACTGGTGGCCATGTTAACGTTTCGCATGATTATAAGAAAACGTCTCCATAAAAATTCTAAAACTTTTTACCTGCCGCTGTCTTCATCCCACTGACATGCTGATTGATTTTTTTCAAAATTAGATATTTCCTGTTCTTGCAAAATGCCTGCGACACCCGTCAATGTTTACCAATATTGGCACGAATTACGGTACACAGGTGTCTAGTGGCCAAAAGAATCCCAAATATCCTTCCGCCTATTAAAATCATCTAAAAATCAACCATTTCACTCTCAACAGCTTCTTCCAGCAAAACTGGCAATGTCCCTGCTCAAATGCACTTATGTAAGATCATATGAATTTTTTCTATTCCTCTATCCAAATTTACTATGTCCTACATTCGTCTGTAACACACCAGAGGCATGGCCGCTTTCATTTTCACCAACAAATATATATACAGTTTGGATGGGTATGATGTTTGATTGACAACAGCCAGCCAACTTCACACAACGTAGATAAATATTTCTGTTCTGTGTGATGCTATTTGGCTTCACCACACATCTCGTTACCCCCAGTCTCTTGGCATTCCCCGCTTCATTAGGTCATACATTCCTTTGACCTTTAGGGCGTGTTGCCACATCAAGCTCATTGCAAATTCCAGCATAGAACTTAAAGGTCACTCCAAAAATAGGCATGATTAGCTACATTTCTAACACTGTTGGATACACGCACAAATGCAGGCACACACGCACACTCATACAATAATTAAACTTTTTATATGTTGAGAAAAGGCAAGAAACAATTGCAGTTACTGAGAGACAGGAGAAACTACAGGAAGCAGAGAACAACTGGGTTAGTAGAATATGTAAAGTGAAACAAGAAGACAGAAGGAAGATGGGGGAATTAAGAGAAGAGATCGGAATAAAGAAACACTCGTGGATGAGAGTAGTGGGGAGCAGACTGCGATGGGCAGGACAAATACAGGGAATGAGTGAGGAGAGATTGACAAAGATAGCAGGGAAACAGACTGCGATGGGCAGGACAAATACAGGGAATGAGTGAGGAGAGACTGACAAAGATAGCAGGGAAACAGACTGCGATGGGCAGGACAAATACAGGGAATGAGTGAGGAGATTGACAAAGATAGCAGGGAAACAGACTGCGATGGGCAGGACAAATACAGGGAATGAGTGAGGAGAGACTGACAAAGATAGCAGGGAAACAGACTGCGATGGGCAGGACAAATACAGGGAATGAGTGAGGAGAGACTGACAAAGATAGCAGGGAAACAGACTGCGATGGGCAGGACAAATACAGGGAATGAGTGAGGAGAGACTGACAAAGATAGCAGGGAAACAGACTGCGATGGGCAGGACAAATACAGGGAATGAGTGAGGAGAGATTGACAAAGATAGCAGGGAAACAGACTGCGATGGGCAGGACAAATACAGGGAATGAGTGAGGAGAGATTGACAAAGATAGCAGGGAAACAGACTGCGATGGGCAGGACAAATACAGGGAATGAGTGAGGAGAGATTGACAAAGATAGCAGGGAAACAGACTGCGATGGGCAGGACAAATACAGGGAATGAGTGAGGAGAGACTGACAAAGATAGCAGGGAAACAGACTGCGATGGGCAGGACAAATACAGGGAATGAGTGAGGAGAGATTGACAAAGATAGCAGGGAAACATCGGTTTGTAGAAGAGGAAGACCGAAATTAAGATGGAAGGGACAATGTTAAGATATATATCAAAAGGGCATCAGGGCATTCCGTCTCATATCAACCAACAGCAATACTCCAGACTTGATACAGAGCCTAGCTGGGGCATTTGTCCGTCATAATCAATGTTTGGACCTCTGGATCAATGAATGTGTTCCCAGTCACTGGAAAGGGCAGCATCCTACTGTTTTGGAAGTCAAAACAACTCATTTACTGTAATCACATGGGATAACCCTATTACCGATTCCACGGAAGCTTTTGTTAAGACACTCAACAATTATTGATCATGCACGGCCCCCGCCTGACCCTAAAAAGATGTTGATTTTGTATCAGAAGCATACTTTATATCACATTCATCAAATCACCAATGGATCCGCATTAGGCAGCTTTGCTTGACACAGAAACATCAAAACCTTTTCATATTGCTGCATATTAATATTACTATAGATAGATGAGCCGAGGTCTTTCTGTCAACATGGGAGCCTGGCACGGTTGCATCACTGGCCTGGATCATTTCAACTACATCATCAATCACCTGTTACTGACAGATTTATAGCCAGTGCAAACTCTGGAGACCAGTCTGACGTCATCAGCGGGTCATAACCAAACTATGAATCCATAATGCTCCGGTTCTTCAAAGGTCAACTCAAAGATAACTGGTCAGGATCCACCAATAGGATGCTTCCAGGCAACCAAATGGTTAGATGTCATAAACGTATTTGATATGGCTCAATAACAGCCTGTCAAAAGCCAGTGCTGACAGTCCAACAGTCCTCCAAGATGAGATATGATGATTAACAATGACAAAATAATAAAATCATTACAAAACATTTCTATGCAAATTAGTCAATACATAAAGCAAGACAAAGGGTGTTTTTATGGTTAAGGTGGTTATTTATATATCATGATACACTGCTAAGGAAATCCCTTACCCCACCACTAAAACTTGTGCCCTGTATCATGCTTGGGATATAACTAATGATGCCCAATTACTAACATAGAGCTAATTTATGATGCCCAACTATTGATATAGGGCTTATGATGCCCAACTAAAAATATAGGGTGAATGATTTCCATGCCCAACTGCTAATATGGGGCTAATTATACTAATATCTAGGTCTATTTATGGCAGATTTTCTACTACAAATACATGGCCAATGGTGTCCAATATCTAACTAGTGATACTAATGATACCAACTAATGATAAAGGGCACAGTGTCCAAAATATTAATATAATTCTAACAATGCCCACTGCCCGAACCAACAAAGTGTTAATGAAGCCCATAGTCTAACTACTAACATAGTGCTAGTGATCCACTTTACTCAAATACTGCTAATTAGTGCTGTCATGGTTCCAGTTCTGCCAGGGTCTGTACGGTTGTCGGTTCGGTATGGGTGTGTACAGTTCTCGGTTCGGTATGGGTTTATATGGTTCTCGGTTCGGTATGGGTCTGTACGGTTATCGGTTCAGTATGGGTCTGTACGGTTCTCGGGTCGGTATGGGTGTGTACAGTTCTCGGTTTGGTATGGGTCTGTAAGGTTCTCGGTTCAGTATGGGTCTGTACGGTTCTCGGTTTGGTATGGGTCTGTACAGTTCTCGGTTCGGTATGGGTCTGTACGGTTCTCGGTTCGGTATGGGTCTGTACGGTTCTCAGTTCGGCATGGGTCTATATGGTTCTCGGTTCAGGTCTGCCACAGTTCCAGTATGGGGGCTTGTTTACTCTTGAAAGAGGAGAGGGGGAAACTCAGAGAGAGCTAGAATAGTGATTATATTAGTGAACATGTTTTATTTAAAGACAAGAAACTAAAGATTTTGAGTCGGCCTCATTGTGCTATAGTCAACACAAGCAGGTGGACAATAGACATTACATGTTTCAGTTAGAATGCCCAGAATGTGTAACGATATTACTGATAACTAGTGTTGTGATGGTTCTAACATAGAACTAAGACCCGTGGTACCTACTGGTACCAGTAGTTTCGGTTCCAAATCAGGAACTGTGACAACACTACTGCTAACCATAGACTATTCACTAGCAATGTGTTTATAGAGATGTCTTATTGACAGCACTACTGCTAACCATGCATTATTCTCTACAATGTGTTTATAGAGATGTCTTAATGACAGCACTACTGGTAACCATGCACTATTCACTGGCAATGTGTTTGTAAAGATATCTTAATGACAGCACCAGTAACAGTAGCATAAAGTAATCCAGCCACCCAGCGAACATATCTGACCCAAGCACAATGCACTTGTCACAGTCAATGCTAAGGAATTCCTGACACGTGGGGAGGCAAGTCAAATGTGACTTGTATTAGGATATAGACAGGTTAGACACAGCTACACTGCAGTGTAGAATATCCGTTATGATGAGTCTGCCTGGGTGTTCTTCTATCACGACTGTCAGAGTCTGTCAGTTGACTGTGCAGCCCCTTCTGGCCCTTAAGGACAGTTTTATTGCGAGTCTTTCATGTGGCATTCAGGACATGACAGCAAATAATATTAAGCAACTTGCACAGTGAGTTTGTGATGGGGAACAACGGGCAAGAGCTAGGTGCCAGGTTGTAGCTATACCATCAATTATCATGTCTTTTTCTACCACTTGGCTAAAGGTTATGTGCATCATAAAGAGTACTACCACAATAATTAGTTACATATGCGTATATCAATGTTCCAAATTGAAATACAGCATAAGTGATAACTATATTTATGGGCATACATTGCAGATTTATAATAATAATAATAAATAGACTTCTTTGGCGCCAATATCCTCGGAAAATCCGAGCAAAGGGTTAGTGCGGCAACTGAGAAAGCTCGAGTTCCAGCGTTTGTCTTAACTCTGGGAACAGAAAGTAAACTAGAACCAGACGACCGAAGTTGTGTGGGCTGTCTTGCTGGAGTGAGCATTGAATGTAAATATGCAGGTTGTTTGGTTGAAAGGGCTTGATAGGTAATTGTACAGATCTTAAAAATAATGCGATATCGCACAGGGAGCCAATGCAATGATTTTAGAAATGGCACTGAGCGAGAGAAACGAGGAGATCGTGTAACTACCCTAGCCAGACAATTTTGGACACGTTGAAGTTTTGTAATATCCTTGATAGCAATATTATGAAGGAGGGAATTGCAGTAATCAAGCCTGCTGCTAACAAGAGCTGTTGCAATAGTTTTAGCGACAGAAAGTGACATATACCGGCGAATACGGCAAAGATCACGGATATGATAAAAACAGCAACGACACGTTTGAGAAATATGTTGTCTAAAGTTGAAATTCTTATCAAAAGTGATTCCCAAATTCTTCGCTGAGGCTGCTGGCGTGATAGTATCAGTACAATATGATAATCAGGACCAAATATAAACTCAACACATGAAGTGAAGTTTTAAATGGTTGTGTAAATTATGTGGCAATAAAATTTGACTTTGTCTTGCTATTCGAGCACATTCTGGTTTGAAAGACATTATTATTCATCCGGAATAGTGATATCACATCCTCGGCCTTGTGTAATGGCTAGAAGCTGGCTTTATGATGTCCACATCATAGCCAGATTTGCATAATTTTATTTCATAGATGAAATCAGTGGGTCTCTTTCAGATGCTGTGTAACCAAGATGGAAATTCAGTTCAATCTATTCATGCCCGGCATAGTAGGAGATGGATCTAACCTAGACTAATGGCATTGGGATATCTAGTATTTATGTGTCCAGGGCAGCCTGCCACTTAGAGCTTATTTTATAACACTTGGTTGTTTTGGGTTACAATGGTGTATATGCTAAAATGGATCCTGTGTGTAAAAAATATATATTTTATAACCTTAACTTTGATCAATGATATCTGAAACTAGCTCAGATACAATGAATATTCCAGCAGCTTTGACCACGAAAATATAAAGAAAAAGGAAGATCAAAAAAGGATGGAAAAATTCCTTGTAAAATTATATGCTTGCATATTTAAAAATGAAATGGTAATAAAATGGTGGCCTGGCACCACAATATTATAATATATTAGGGGTCAGATCACTAGTTTATTTCCGTGTTCGCTGTAGACGAATATTGTGCAGGTGATTTTGACACAGCAATTTTTTGCTCCCTGGAAAATTATTTGTATTATAGGAACCTATGAAGACATGATGTACAGGTAATTGGTTTTGGCATCGTTTGAGGGGGAGCATTTTGTAATTTGATTTTCTTGAGAAAAAATAACAGAACTTGGCCATTTTTTCCCAACAGGTTGACAAAGGAGTATTAAATTTTTCAAAATATACAAAATGCAAATTTTCAAACAGGATTTAAAAAGGTTACCATTGTTGCCAATGGTAAAATAAATAAAATAGTGATCTGACCTCATATAATACAGGATGAATCCTTGCACTAGATGGCTCGTATGCCCAAATAGACCCATGCACGAACGCATGTATACACCTATATAATACTAAAGTGCCGTTCTACATCAGTGTCAGTCTCTGCACATCTTCATAAAAACCGAAATCCTGCCCTTTTCAATCACATCATAAAACCTGTCTGAAGAAAAAAACGACACCAAGCAATCAAATCTTGGCACTGTTTGCGAGAAACACTGAGAAACACGCAAGGCTTCCCTTGGTTCACCGAACACGCCAGCAACATGCAAGCTTGAAGGACGTGCATGTCTGCGTAAATTTTTTTTGCTGCATTAACAGGAGCAACTGAATAATGGCTTGGCCAAATGAGAGGACATCATTCATGTTGCTACAGTGGCTGCGATCAATACTGCATGACTGACTTCGTGGCTCACAACCTTCACTGTGGCACATGTGTCCAGGCAATCTAACCACATAGCTGTGTGCTGATTTATTGGTCACTGTCTTCACTGTAACTGCTGCTGTAATATTTCACTCTGTCATAGAACCTGTAAATGCTGCACCATTCTTTATCATGCAAATCTGATTTATGTGTTATTATTAAGATGAATAACAGCGATAGAGTTTTCTGTTGCTATACTGGGAATTGTAAGAGAAGTCCCAATTGCATATTTTCTCATTTTCTTGACATCACATCAATTAAGTACGTGACGTGGCGTTTGTTCAATAAGACTGATGTTGTTTTTTTTATTAAAAAAATATTTCTCTTTTTGTTTCTTGCTATAGTTATAGATTATTCTGAAACTGTATCCGCATCACATCAGTAGTACAGCAGGGGCAGATGATTGTGCAAACAAAATTTAATGTATGTGTGAATAATCACACAAGCAATGTGGATATATTTAAAAACGGAATTAATAAATATTTGCTATTAGTGAGTCACAAAGAAATGACGCTTACTTTTACATACTTAGCATCTGGAACTTGTTGCTTTGATGTTTTCACACCTATAAACACACACAGTGTTATTCGTACCTGCTCATCCACCATGCCAGGCAACTTATTTCCATCGCCCTTTTACAGTGGAACTTTGGGTAAAGGCATCCGCCACTACAACATTACAATGATTCGTGCTAACACCTTCAAGCAGTGCATCAGGTACTGACCTCTCACTTCGAACCTGGACAAGACTAAATTGACTACAGTCTGGTGTGGGCAGATTCATGCCTCCATGCAATGCTGGGGCCTGGCCCAAAGTGACCGTGGTCACTGTGGGGCAATCTAAATGGAAGACCACAATGGTCATAATCAACGGATGCTGCCCTGTCTACCATCTCCCTGGGTGTGTGCGAGGACTCACTGAGTTCGACTCATCTACACGGAAGAGCTCAAAATAAAATAAACCTAGATATTTGATGGAGATGATGATGGTAAGTGCTAGAAGTACCAGGCTCATTTACGACTTTTTGTTGTATTTGTTTCTGAATCCTAACAACGGCAATGGTCCAAAAACAATTTCCAATTCAATATAACCCTGTGAACAATTCCACACCATACAAACTGACCATAAAAATAATTACATGCGGTTTCATATTTTCTGTTTGACCAGTATGGCTTTACAGATAAACATCAGGGTACTTATCTGTAAGTAAAGCACTGATGAATAAGTAATGACCGGGAAGATATTTTCGATGTCAACAAAGGTCAGAATTTAACCATTAACAAGAAAGCAATCATGCTGTTATGTTGAACATGCCTTCTTTGAGCCATGTTCCCAGGCAACATTGACAATGGAGAAGTGACAATCTTAACAAGAACTACCTTGGGGCGACAATTTCTATAATGAAGGAATGTCACACAATTCAGCTTCATTGTCACCTGTGGTAGACCAGGCTTCAGGTGACAAACAGGTGTTTAGATAACGCTGCCAGATCACTCAGATGTAGGGTGACAGATGTGGTCTTAGATAATGTTCCAAGGTCATTCTGATATGAGACAACCCATCAGCTGTCAATCTGTATTCTGTAGGATACAACTCCATTCAATGTGACCAAGTCCTACTGAGTTACAATACATACATCTCTGTTTCTGATCAAGTCAACATCTTTTCTATGTAGTCACGGTAGAGCTACAAGTGCAGGGCTGCCATGTAACATTGCACAAAAAGCAGATCTACCACTTTTCATGCTGTGAGGTGCTAGATAAAGATCTGGAGCCGTGGGCCTTGGTCTGCGTCCAGGGTAGGAAGGGTGAAAGGGGTTCCCCTCCTGATTGAACATTGAAAAATATTATTTTGGGATATATTTTCTTAATTCTGGTGCATTTGCTATGTGAAGTGGTGGTTTGGTGGTGCATTTGGATTCTAAATGAACCAATTTCACTTTTTACATTTGAAATTGGGGTTTGGCTGTAGATTATGACTCAAAATTAAATGCAGTAGATTCTGTAAAAATTTAAGAAAGAGCAGTTGTTCTACAACCAAAACAATGATAGACTTGACAGGTGTATATCTTAGCAGATATACATTTACATTGCAATTGGCAGGAAATTAAGCAAATGAGGAATTTCGCTACGTAAAGTTTCAAAACACAGTACCATAATTGAAATGCCTCATTTACTGTACCAATGTTCCAAGTACAGCGGTTTGTGTATTGGAAAAACAGGGTATTGTTTGGGGAATGTTTTAATGACTCATCAGGGGTGACATTGTTATCACCCCTTGGAGGGCTGTTCTACCTGAATAAACAGGGCAATAAACTTTGCACCAATTGCTGCATCAATAAATTGGGTGCACTGCTTAGATTTGTTTCGGTAACAGTCTTGTGATGAGAGAATTGGCGGGATTGGAAGGGGAGTTGGGAACGAGAGCAAGAGACAGAGGAGTGGAGATGAACATCCTCGCTAGCCAGGGGATGTAGTAGTACTACTACTACCCCTGTCACAGTGGGACGCGTGGTGGTCGTGTGGCAGAGCGTCTGGTTTTCAGTCGAGGGAACCGGGGTTCGAAACCAGAGCAGTTTCGTTCACCCCACTTTGCCTGTGTCTTTCGGAAGAGACTAAAAGTTGTTGGTCCCTTCTCTCTGGTGACTATGCCAGGGGAAGTAAAAGATCCCACAAAGGGAAATGGAAAAACCTGTGCGCCTCACAGAGCTGGTGATCTCGATGGCTAAAACTCACTATACTACCTCCCAGTTCATCTGTGATCAGCTGTAAAGTGAGTATCTCATCAAGACCTGTTGAAATGTGGATTTGTCATTTTATCCCACGCCACGTGTGAATGTATGTTCAATCATTTGTACTTTATCCCACTTGCTGTCTTGGACAACTTGTTTCTGGGAACTAGACGTGCCCACAAGAGCTTTTCCAGGAATTCCTATCATTACCCATCTGACTAGCGATGACGGGTCCATTATCGAATAAAGCTAAGTTCCTGTATGCGAACCCTGTAAATTTAAACAAGTAATCCCATTGGTCAACAGAGCAACTGAACAAAATCAGCATTTCAACAGGTCGATCTGCCAGCGTTGCTCTATATATAACTAGTCACTTTCCCTATCACTCATAAAACGTTGTCTGCTAAAAAAATATATATATATATATATATATATATATATATATATATATATATATCGAATTAGCCATTTCAATAAACCAGTGAATAAACAAGATCACTTCTTGCCCAACAAAACATATATCCAGACAAGCCATTAATATCATTAATATCCTTATGCCATGACCTGCCAGCCACCATGTTCATAGCTAAAGTAGCATCTGACATCCAGACAGCTCTAATCCCCATAATCCTGGCAGTGGCTGGCCAATCAATACTGTGCAATTACTCACTTTTAAAGATTTTTGACAACTACTGGAAACTTGTCTCGCTGCTTCTGTAATTGCAATGTGCGATGACAGGAATTGCAGTTTGCTTTGAAACCTACATTTCTTGCAAAGCAGATAAATCGACACTGATTGCCGTCATAATTTTTCTACCATTATATTCCCTACTGGGAGTGGCCGCTTGGATCCTCCTTTGCCACAATGCCCTGTCCATTGCATCCACCTCCACAACTTATGCTACCTCCATGTCTCTCCTCGTCACGTCCCTCATCCTTAACCTTTGCCGTCTCCTGCTACATTTTCTGTCCACCGGCAGCCTCCGTGTCTTCTTTATCACATTACCTTCCTTCCTACATCCAACTTTCCCAAACCTTCGCAGTCTCATCTTTCCCAGTTCAGCCTAATCTGTACTGGTTGTAAAGTGAGTCAAACAAAGGGTAATACAATATTAATATAACAAATATGTAACAGTATTATAGTACTTACTGACTTAATCAAAACCACAAATTAAACAATTACTATTAAAGAGTTTTGTTGGTGCAATATTTAGTAACTGACATGCCGACCAGTATTTGTGATTTTAATATTAGTCATTATGACTAAATTACTGCAATCTGACAATCAAGTATTTCATATGTAATAATGTTAAAATAAAA
Organism: Lamellibrachia satsuma; assembly: GCA_033239005.1. Taxonomy (NCBI): domain Eukaryota; kingdom Metazoa; phylum Annelida; class Polychaeta; order Sabellida; family Siboglinidae; genus Lamellibrachia; species Lamellibrachia satsuma. The sequence goes on along the minus strand of BSQZ01000011.1, from coordinate 13,048,797 downwards.
AGTTCTTTTGGTGACTTCTGCTGCAAGCATAGCTGTAGTCCTATCACAATTACATTTCAGTTTCAACATTTACGCTTCCATAGAAAATCAAAAAACCTTGCCCATTGTGGTGAAAGGTTCCATTACCATAGTACACCTACTACGAACGGTGCTAGGAAACGCACAATAGGCCACACATGTTTACACCATGTTACCACACACTCATGTTAACAATGTTTAAGCAGTTGGGAACGATAACAATCGGCCAATTACACCAGATAACATATCTTAGTTGACCTATTAAGCATACATGCCCTAATTAGCATACACCCCCTTTTTTTAATCAGTGAAGGATCCACAATTATTGTAATTTGACTGGTGTTGAACAATTGAAAAGTGTCCCCATCTGGTGTTAAACAGTTGGCACCACTTTTTAATTGTTCTACACTAGTCAACAAATGACACCACTAGTGTTAAACAGTTACCTCATTGTCTAGAGAAAAACATTTTGGCATACACTTATAACAACAGATTCGTTGACTTTTCCCAAGGTAAAATTTTTTTTCACAAGTACTGTACATTTGTTACATCAAATATGGTACATTTAAGCACCACAAACATTCTGGAATGGACTGTTAACTTAAAAACACCAAAAATTTTACTTTAAAAATCTATATCAACACAACATTTACAGGTTAACATTTCAGTGCTGTGGGAATTATTCATGACATCTAAATGCAATCAAACATGATAATTAAACATTGTAATCCTAATTACCATATATGATAATGGGAAATTCAAACCTCATTTTAAATACCACTTAATCATTGAACTGTTTGTGTTATATGTAGTAATTAATTAGGTGCAATCTTGTGTTGTAAATTTAGACCTTATTTGAGCATTTCAGTTTCATCTACTTTAAAGCATAATTTTTGTTTTTTGTTATGCACTTGTCAGCCAATCTCCTATTTCAAGTCATTCTACTTATTAATTTAACAATACCTCTTTAGTCCATTCTTTTAAAACACTGGCTTCACCAGGTGTGTCAGTATTTATGTGGAATATTCATAGATTTTTGTTGTACATATTTTTGTCACAATAAAATACTTTTTTACTGACAGATAGTGGGCGACATCAAGTTGAAAATGTCAGGGGCCAACCGGGCTTGTAACCTGAACATGTTGCGGACATTTCTAAACATTTGAAAGCCCAACAATCCCAGACCATCAAGCTGTTCCAATCATTTTGTGAGTTTTAATGATGTGTTTACGCAAAACAGAAATACTGGTAAACAGATCCCTAAAACGTGCAGGCCAGCAGGGCCTGTGACTTGTTGGGGTTGTGTGCCCAACAGAAGATTCTTGGGCCCTGGACCTACAGTGTCAAACACTGCTAAATGCTGCAGTTTTCATCAAGCTGAGTTTTGTTAGACCACCAGATGGCAGGGTGGTACACTGTAATCCATCATTGCCCAACAGCTGTGAAATATTGAACAATGCACTTCGGCATACCCCAAAGTGAAAGGTGAAATGAAATAAAAAATGTGAATGTGTCTACAAGATTTCGTGAGGAAACTGCAGAGGTATCCATCATTGAGAGAGGGAGAATAACTGTCGCTCAATCACGGGAATACATAGAGGAGTAGATGAATTAACACGAGGCAGGCATAAGAAATAAACATCACGAGGGAAATATATCAAATCAGTAATCACAGAGCAGTAGAACTGGACTAAGAAAATGAAGGCAAGTTTAGAATATGGTGAGAGGCCATTAGAATAAGAAAAGAGGCCAGCACAATGGAGAGGGATGAGGGGCGTGCAAACTCTCCGGGACGTATGATCGATTGCTGCAGAACACAACGCCACCTGGAGAGCCAACAGTGAACCATCAGTCTTGTGAAGACTGATGTGTCACCATTTATCAGAAAATATTTAACTTATTTACATTCAGTAAACTGGCAAAATTATTCAAAGACACACAGTTCATAATTTCAAAGTCATCTGACACTGTTAAATGTATTTTGCATTGATTACCCCAACACAGAGCTGACACAGAAACCAACAGCATTCTATGTATAGAAAACCTTAACTTCAACACACACACAATGATAAACGTCTGGAGGAAATTATATCCAGGACTTTGATGTTACATTCCTACAACGTACAGTGCTTCACAAATGTTACCACGTGGGTGGACAATAGTCATCACAGTTACTTTTGGGTACAGCACAATACCAAATGTTACTTAGCACCGGGATGTGTGACAGGTGTTTTTGTGGCTCATTTTCACCTGTTTCCCACCTGAAACCTTGAGTCACCAACCACACAGGGTGCTTCACACATTTATTCCAAGGTGACTAGTTACTAGCTTTCAGTTGTTCAAATTCACACAACAGAATACATTACATCAACCTAGTCAGTGCATCTACCATTACCAAATAGGGCTCATTTTCCAGGGGTAAATATTTCATGACAGATACTCCAGTCAAATGAAATGCCCACATACACACAGCTTTTTGTATGACACCCAACTTTGTCTGGGTGAGATTTATTCTACATATTGGAAGAAGTTTACATGGCTTTTGGATGTAACAAAGCTGTCAATGTGTAAGGTCTGTAACTCTGTGCCTAATAAATATGTTGGGCAAATAAGGTCTGTAACTCTGTGTCTAATAAACATTGGCAAATAAGGTCTGTAAGTCTGCCTAATAAACATGGGCAAATAAGGTCTGTAACTCTGTGCCTAATAAACATGGGCAAATAAGGTATGTAAGGTCTGTAACTTTGTGCCTAATAAAAATGTTGGGCAAATAAATGGGCGTTAGTTTGGATTGAATTGTCACTACTAATTATTATGGTAGGGTTAAAAACTATTGTCAATTATATATAGGCTATATAACGACATGGACACACATATCAAACACATTTAAGTCTTATATTCATACATGAGAGGTTATTCACATTATAAAAGAATTGACAAATACCTTTTTAGAAACACAAAAGCCAGGCAGTTAATTCCACAACCAACTGTGTTTAAACCTCCAATTTATCCCGTGTGATAATTCAGTGAATCACAGAATGCCAAGTTCAGTTGTTTAAAAACATAGCGCGCACTTGTAGCCTTGAGCATTCAGCCGAGAAACCGATGAATTATGCATGAATTCTCTGCAGTACAATTCAGACAACACACTTGGAACTGATTGACAAAAAATACCAACTGGTTGCCATGACAAGGAATGTATATAGTAAGGGAGGAATGCTCTGTAGTAAACCAGACTGTGACAGCAGGTGGGAGAGGGAAGTGGGAGGAGGGAAGGAATGGGAGAAGGAAGATCTCCTGGCGGACAGGGCTGTACGTCATCAATCTTCAGTGGGAACAGGTGGAGAGAACTGTAAACAGTGTCTGACTCGCCAAACAATTTACCCCCCAACCACCACTGAGCACAAGCCGTGCTCTGTGGTTTAGACAGAGAAATATCTTGTCCATTGGTGACACCTGACAGCCATTTCCCAATATTTTTATAACCTCTCCAGAATTTTTTTTATCTTAAAACTGATCTATTGCACCTAATCCTACTGCAAAACCTATTCATTCCATATTGGTGAGATCATTCTCCGTCATGCTGCAAACACTGGTGAGTCTTTAGGGGTCAGACCACAGTTATATTTACAAATATAGTACCTGAAGATTTGCTAGTTAACCTATTCCAATGATTGGATTTGCCAAGATGGAACTGTATCCAGCCAGCAAGGTTAGAATGATTGAAACGTCTTAGCACATTGCCAGTGCATGACGAGAACTTTTAGAATTTCTGATGGTTTCATTTTCTACAATTATGCAAAACATTAACATGGCCATCAGGGTTTGAATTTAGCGGGGGCCGCTAGATTTACTGTCGGGTCCCCAAAAATTCCAACTCTTGGAGCCCGGCTGGCTCCCAGAATTTTTTTTATAAATACAACAATATCATTGCATCTCAAAGGCACAAAACATATGCAATTTCATATTTTACGAAGCACTACCGTTACCGATCTATCCTACTTCATTTCACCACCCTAGCCAACACGAACGAACATCTGGAAGTTCCATCCGTCGTTATCCAAACACACGTTGTACAAGACCACGCAATTAGTCAAAAAACACCATTTTAATTTCGATCCGTTTCTGCGGAGCGTTAATCTGAGTCATCGCAGTATTCGCCGGGGGGATGTTCGTGCGCTACAGGTAGACAGATTATGAACTAGCCCAGCCAAGACTTGAAAATTGCGGGCCAATATTCTCAAGTATATAACTGACTCAACTGTGATCTAACCCCATTAACTGTGAATATGCTTAAAGGCAGCCTGTGGCCATATTTCATATTTTATTTCCCCTAGTGTTTGTATTTGCTCAACTATTTATTCCTATGTCAACAGGAAACCCCAAAGTGGATTCAGGGTGGATTCCCACCATCAACAAATGGACAGGCAGGGAAAAGTGCCCTGGGAAGAAATCTCCCTCCACATCACTGATGCCCCAAAGTTGTACATTTTTAGATAGCTCTTTCGATCAATTGTTTCTCTCAATAAATTTTAAAGCCATGAGGATAGATCAGTACTTATTTTTCAATCGTGATAATGTTGAAATATGTCTGTGCTGTATGCAACTTTGTGTTTTGCATCGTCCTTAAATCAAGTATATATAATTATGTTAATATTATTCTATTGTTAAATGAAATACTTCTTCAGGTTGTATTATTGCTTCTAAAGGGGGTGACAGTAACATTGTGTTCGATGTGGTGCCAAGTTGGGACAGAAACACACACACACACACCACACACACACACGCACGCACGCACCCACGCACGCACGCGCACACACACACAATCAGAAGTGTAGATGATCCTGAGTACTTGGAAGGTCATAAACATTGACTAGTAGCAAAATAAACCTCAATAAACACTGCAAGTGAAAAGACAGCTCTGCCTGTCAATGCAGAACTAGAACAGTCAGCCAGTGTAGTTTGGATTCATTCTGCATGCCAGCCACACTGGAATGGAGAACTGGAAACCATTCAAAACTGTCAAAGAAATAGAGTGATCCAGAGAAGGAAACACTTTACATACGTTAACGTTTCATTCTCAGTCACCAGTAGGGTATACATTTCCTACCTGAAGCTACGGGTTTACATGCGTTTTTTTCCTGTGAATTTAATCAATGCTCACAATGGTCGACCGCCGTCCTGTATCGTTTGCAAATTAAGAAGACGTTATGTGTGTGATGTGTTTTCAGCTACGTTTAACAAATTATCCCTTATAAAGAAGAGAGATAAACCTGGCATAGAAACCTTGCAATCTAAAAAAATTACAAGCTAGCAAATATGTCTGAGTTCATTTTCTCACACAAAACTAAATGAGGACATTATATATCTCCAGCCCAACACAAATTCGTTGTATCTATTCATTCCCACCACCAGGGTTCCGTCACACAATCTAATCAGTATTCAAATTCCACAGTCCTCCATTTCAATGCTACCACCAGTTGCAGCTCATAGAATTACATTGCTACTAGATTTCTCATGCACCAATACACACTCTGGTGAATGCACCAACCTACGCAGCAACAGCTAATTCCATTTGTCTGTAGATTCAACAACAGCGCGTTCTACCTAATTACGCCGCAAACAGACATTGGCACATCGTCTTAAAATAAAATTTCAATTCGCGGACAAGCCGGGCTAGAGAAAGTGGATTTCCCTCTTGATTTCCATCCCATTTCACCAGCTGTCTTCCATTGCGCAATGGTTGCCATGGTTACGAGTAATTACCCCAAAGTGGCTAATGAGTGACTAGCTGGGCGGAAGTGAGATAGATTGCTGTGGATGCAGCCTGGATAGGAACATCTGAAGATGTCTTTCTAAAGAGTTATCACTGTCCATTGGCAGACATCTTGACGACAGATCTGTCGTCTGGCCCTGGTTGCTGGCACCATACTTGGAGTTCATCACATGTATACTAGTCCGTCACAGAGCCATTTCAGTAAGACTGTTATGAGATTGTAAAACGTCATTTCCACCATAAACCCCATCTCGTGCATAAAGCGATGATGTACTATGGAAATAAAGTTCTTAAAATACTTCTCTCTGTAGAGCTGCGAACTATTTTATGAGGGAAATGATGACAATCATAAATTATAGTGGTATTTTATTATTAACGATAATGAGAAAATTAGCATTTAAAATGGATAGAAACTTTTTGCAAATTTGAAGCAGATCAAAAGGTCCATCAATGGACTGATGGTCTGGTTTCTTGGAAGAAAGAAATATTCCGAACGAACATCAAAATAGTTTCTTGAGAGGTAATCATGTCAGATCAAATGGCTTGTCTTTTCTTCAATCTTCTTCATGCGAGTTATTCTGATATGTGGAATTATATAGATGATAACAAATAAGGAATAAATGTAAATGAGATATATGCCAATATGTAACTGTTACTCATAGATAAAGCAAGCTGTTAAGGTGGATGGGGCAGCTAGAATGCCAGTTGATTTTTTTCTTTTTTTCTTCATAACATGCTAGGAAATACTGAACTGATCGTCAACACAACACATAATCACCTGGCACTATAAACGCCATCATTTCAAAAAACAGTCCTTTTGGAAATCTTCCTGATTTCTTAGAAATGCTGATGATGTTTCTATAGTAACGACTGCGTGTGCTGCGATGTTTGAACCAGTTATATTCGTTCGCCATGAAAGCCGAACATATCGTCTGGTTACTGTGATTCCAGTACACATCAGTATTATATCTACCTAACTAAATCATGTCCTTAAACCAACAAATATCAGCGCTAACGTAATTTATTGTGCCTCTGAATCCATAACGGAAACAGCAACACGTTACAAATACAAATTCAACGGCCATTATGACGATATGTTAAACACCAGTCAAAATCTTCACATTTCAAGCATGATACGCAAATCTATCGACATTTCTGTTATTACTAATAATCAGGAAACGTTACCCAATTATATATTTTTATAAAAACTACAGCACGCTGCAATTTGGCATATGAATGCGTCTTACATTTAGGCAACTATACATGGCTTGGAATTACAAAGAATGATTGGTGAAGGGTTTGTCACAAATATACTGCCACTTTAGGCTGTCATTCAACTTTTGCTTAATTCATTCATTGTAGCAGACATAATTCGTTTGTTAACCAAAATCTCCCTTAAAGTTATCAGTGACACTGTCATACTTATATGAATGTAATTTATTTTGGGGGGATTTCTCAAAACGATATAATTTCACATTTTGTGGCAATTGTTTTACTCTAAATTCTATTAATATGGAATATTATATAGTATTCCAACTACAATCTGTAAAGAAATGGTTAATTTATCTTAAAAACTTCTAATGAAACTACTCAATTCAAGACAAGCATATAATAGCCACCCCAGCTACTTTGCATTTGATCTTGCATGAGAATTTATTAAAACTTGGATTAAAGTATGATTTACATTAGTAAAATATGATACACAAAGTTTCTTTTATGTAGTTTGTTATGTCATTGCATGATCTTTTTGTAAGAAGAATCTTCTGTTTGTTATTCTTGTCACGGCTCACACAGTTAACAGTTCTTGCACCATCTGCCGCATACCTCAATACCCGGTTGTTAATAACAAACTAAATACCAACCTGGCCCCAAAATATTTAACATGTGCAGTGCTTCCACAACGTTGGCAACACAAAAACAACTTTAGAACGCGAGCAGAGACCACCATAGTATGAAATACCATCAAACAACTGCAGAAAGACTTTGAAGTCTATACCCTTGGTGTGGACAAAGATGGAGAAGTTGGCATTGATTGATAGGTAACATAAGTCCTACTAACAAACAATCAATCTCCTAGTGAACGTGTAAAGCTGGAACAAATGTTTCATTAAGGGCTGGCATGCTGCTGCATAATTACCTGTGACAGGGAGGTACACCTGGTCTGGTACTTCACCTAACATTTCATACATCACCTCTGTGAAAATTGGATGTCATGTACCTGTATTAAAATGGACTAGGATATATTCTCTGCTTATTATCAGGTGTAAATGCATCAGGCTGCCAGCTGAATCATCTCATGTATCCATTAATTTATCTCAGTTAACATTAAAAGTGTTTTAATATTTTCCTGTGATTTTATTTCTGTGAATACACACACAGCTTTATTTGCTACAACTTACAACCATTAATGAATTTGATGTTGAATATAGTCGTCCCAGGATGTAGAATATATTGGTCACAATATGTAGAATATATTGGTCATTAGATGTAGACACTATAATAGTATTTATTGGTTACAATATGAAGAGTACCTTTTACAACATAAAACTAACTGAATAATATTTGATGAAACTAAAAACATCTCTTCCAAAGCTATAGCATACAAATTTTTGATGGGCAAGAAAATCCCTCTAATTCCCACATCTGTTACGATAAGAAAGCATCATAGACCCTAGAACCACACGTTTCCCACAGTCAGAGGATACAGAGACATCAGCAGCCAGCTTGGCCCAGCCTCTTGAAAACTGGCAAGTGTTTGCCTGCAGAGATGGTCAAGTCTGGGCTGTTTAATCTGGTTTGCGGAGACTGCACAAACACAGACACTGCACAGCATAAGACAGATTAGTCTCCCAGGAATCAATGACAAACTCAGTCAATAGGCTAAGGCACTCTGCCAATCCATGGCAATATAGAGCAAGAAACTGTAGAATCATCAACTAGTACAGCACGCTCCAATGACTGCCTTTTACCGCTTTGTTAGACATGTTTCTTTCAACTTTGTGCTACAGTGTTCCCTCAGGATATCTGTACATTAAACATACTGAGAGAACATACTAAGAGAAAATATATGAACACAAACTTCAGGTTGTTTTGTACCAACATAAATGCATAGCTGGCTTATTTGTTTTTCAACTACTGGTGCTAACAATTACCCAATTTTCCATAACCATTTGCCAACACAGCTGTGCACACTATCAACATGTGAATCACATAGCTAGAAACATGAACCTTTTAATTATGTGTGTTTTATTCAAACTTGCATACACATTACAAAGGTTTAGTGGTGAATCAAGACTATAATGAGTCAAGTATATAATTATGCTATTCAAATGTGTGCACTTTATCAAAACTGGTATATTCTTCAGTACTGGCTGTGCTGTATGAATCATAGTGCTAAATACAGAAACCTTTATTTTGATGCTACCTGATAAACTGACAGATTACCTTCATCAAAAGGCAGACATCTGGAGTAAAAAACATACCAGTTTCATCAAATATGTGCATAAATTACTGCTGCAATTTTAGTAGTGATTGCAAAAAGCAAGTATGTTGTTTACGTATCTAAATTATAATGATGGCACCCAAGTATATTTTGCACAATATTCCAACTAGTTCTACAGCGTTAAACATTTGAGAATGAGAAGTGGTTTCAGTTATAGTACAAAAAGGATTTTTTTAATACAAAATAAACATGGATATTGCATTAGGACAACCTCAAACCATCCCGCAGACCACCTGAGGGCCACGGACTATAGTTTGGGAAGCCCTGCCTTACAGTATACTCATGCATGCACAACACAAGATAGAATGCTCAGGGTGTTATATACTTCACTACACAACCCTCAAATATGCTTAAAGCAATGCCACATTTCACCCCAGGCAGACAGATCTGTTCACCCTGACACCAACTTGACTCCTGGATGGCTCTACTCAACCACACAGCCTTTATCACTGTTTATTCCAGCCTATTTATTCACCACCTATCACTTCTATAACCAGACACTAATTCATACACCTGCTCTTTGAACAGGGGAAATGAAAGAAGTGACTCATTTTTGAGTTCCCGACCCCCCACGGAGCCGGCCAGGCAGTGCAGGGGCACAGGGTCTTGCAGTCTTATTACATCATGATCAATTCTCTCTGACATAGCAAGAAGCTAGGGAGAGAACATCTTCATCAACAGTTAGACTGGCAGAGCTCCAAGCCTTGCATTCCAGACAGCAACACCTGCTCTATGACAGACACATTGTCCCTCAACCTCCACCGCTCCTAACTCCCTGTTGCAAACACAGACTTCTAAAGCTTCTGATTCTTGCTTCACAGAGCTCTCCCAACAGGACCACATAATTCTGAATTACACTTTGCACTATTCATATATCCATCCTGTTTATAAATTTAAACCAACCAGAAATATCCTAACACCAAATAACACACTGATTAGCAGGGTATTTTTGTTTTGCAATATATAATCTGCACAGGTATGATATATAAACTGTATAAAATGCATGTAAGAATGGCTTACTTATTACGTTATAAAATATTTCAGACAGTGCAAGTAAATATGCGTGTATCTATAGTAATCATTGATTATAATGCAGTTTGAGGTTTTGCATGTAACGTCCTATCAGTATGGGATACAAATTACTCCAATTTCCCTCCACCCAAAAATGTGAAAGTCCCCAGGACTTGTACACCTTCCTTATGGGGCAACTTTACCCCATGTTAGGGCAACTCATGAATAGCACAGATAGCATCAATGAGAGAGGTGTAAAGTGGCTTGTCTTTATCTGTCTTTGCAGCAGGATGCCTGTGAAGATAAGTCATTAGTACAAACTGTACTGGCCATTAGCTGGTATATGCCAAAGCTAATGACTTCCTAGGGATAATCTCCCAGGATTAGGGGAAATACCACAGCCTGCTTGCCTAAGGGTGAAATGTGGGGGAAATACCATTCTTGTAGTGGAGTTTCCATGGTAATCTCCCGGGATTTGAGGAAATGTCACAGCCTTCTAGTGTCTGAAATTAGAAATAATTAACTGGCCCAGATTTGTTTTTGAACTGGCCCAGTTCTATTTTGAACCGACCCGGTTAGGTATGAGTTGGCCCCACAAAAATGTTTTTCGTGTATAAAACTAAAACAAACACTACTTTAAATTAGACTAAATAATAATTTCATAAATTTAAACCATACGAAATATTGTTGTTCATTTCATATAACTAGCAGAACAATAAAATAAAGTAATGAATTTAATAAACATTTCAGTGTGAATTTTATTTGCGAAACGGTTACAATTGTTGAATGCAACGCTATGTTTGATGCTGATGTTTCACACATGCTGCAACTGCCCTGACACTGGCTGGGCCTGGCACAAGCAAAAATCTATGCTGTTCTCAATTCACTCCAAATCGAAGCCTCCAAAGTTCACTTTCACAGACAAATATGACATTAATCTAAATATCTTGGCACATTATTTTGTTAATCTCGCAAGTTTGTCCGCCATCTTTGCTTTGGTGTTTCCCTTGTATTCCCAAGATATTGACATCATTAAATGTGAATCATCCAGTAAGCATCCAGGTTACAAGTGCCAGGGGTTCCTTTGCATGTGCGGACTTTGCCTTTGCAATCTGTCGCTGGCAAGGAAGAAGTAGTTTGTCATAATTGTATTTTATATCGAATTAGCATAGATTAATAAGTACTATAACGTGCATCACCAATACAGTCCGACGGATGAATCGGTGGGTGGGGCCGATAACTTGCGCATGTTGGCTAACTGAATCGGTGGGAACCATTTTGAATCAGCAGCCGCCAATAAAAAGGCATTAATTTCGAACACTGCTTCTCCCCTAAGGATGAAATATGAAAAAAATACCTTTCTTGTGATGGAGTTTCCATTGTTTCCTAAATAACATGTTGGTATAAATTTCCTGAGATTCAAAGTGGAAAATTCTGATTCATTTAACAAATTTATACACGATAAGCCATACTAGAGGTTCAGACCCACCCTTAATCAAAACCATTCCGTGACCATGTGTGCGTGAGTCATCAATAGGCTACAATGGTCCAGACAGGGCTGGGCCCTTTGGGCTAGGTTATGACAGGGTTCCCTGCATACTCAGGATGCCTGGAATGTGTACTCTGTAAGATGATATGACCCCATCTGTAGGTTATCACAGTGCTTGTCAAAACTCTCTCCTATTTCAATTGTCTGCAATTATTCATACACCAGGAGTACATGCCCGATTATGATTTCTGTATTGTGTGTGTGGTTTCTGATGCGTATCAGGTGAACTAAGTAAGTAATTTCTTGTACTTTGGCACCAGTTCTGTCAAACAGTAGTAACTGGCATGTACAAGACAACTTGGTGAACTGTGTGATGCAGTGGGGAATAGAATTAAATGTCAACCACAATGAGCTGTTGGGTATACGTCATAATAGACTGACCATGAAATCGATCATCAGGGAACTTACAACATCAAACATCCTGGAAGAGTTTCTATATCTGCAAATTTCGTCCTCATAGTTCCCTTTATAAAGGAGCAACGCCTACTAGTCCTTGTACTGCTGTACTGCTGCACTGCTTTGGCTGTTATCCATTTCCAATGATCACTATCTGTGCACAACCTTTTCCTTTCACTTTTTATCTCCCCTCCCCCCCCCATCTGACTACATATCTCTTTGTGCAGTTTTCCCATCTCAATTGTGGTCTTTCCCTTTTCCTGCAGCATCATTGTTTCACCACCGCTGTTATCTTTGGTAGTCGCCCGCCTCCATCCGCCTCCATCCGCCTCCACCCGCACCAAGTGACTTGTCCACATCAACCAGCTTTATACTTTTCTTCCAGTTTAAGTTGAACTGCCCAGGCATGTTTTCAGAGCTGGGAGATCTATCTTCCAGAAGAAAATTCCATCAGAACTGACCCCCACCTTGCAACTAGTTGTTCAGCCAAGACAAACATTCCCAGTAGCTCATAGAGGCCACATTAGATAGGAAATAGAATGAATAAATGTTGTGCACAAAATTATAACTCACGAATGGAGAGACAGAACCAGAAATTGTAGAGAGCAAGAAAAGTGTGACCACTTTTTCAATTGTTCATCAACATTTCTTCAAAAGCCATATATATATATATATATATATATATATATATATATATATATATATATATATATATATATATATATATATATATATTATGTGAAGGAAGCTTTAAAGTAGGAAAGGCAATAAAAGTTGGTGGACAATGGATGAAGACAATAATGATTACAGATGACCAGGCATGGCAGGCAGTTGTAGCAAGTTCAGAAGTAGGGTTGCAGAACATGACTAGAGAATTTGAATATGAATTCAATATGAGAATGACAAAAAGTGATGATAGACAACAATTTGAATATATATAGTACAAGGGAGAAACAACAAGTTGGAACAAGTGAGACAATTTAAGTACTTGGTGACAAAATGGTTATAGTAATAAAGATGTCAAGATGCTGACAGACATAGAAGAGGTCCCTGTCACTACAGATAAGATGCTAAGTACTAACAAAGGGTCGTAAAAAGTTGTAAATGCATTGGTATGGAGTGTATCACTCTATGCTGCAGAAGCATGGACAGTAAATGCTTGGAAAGCTCTTAGATGTGGTGATGGAGGAAGCAAGAAAGAACAAGCAATAGGTACTCTACAAGAATGAAAACTAATGAATGTCTCAAGAGGTTATCAAAAATACAGTTACATCTCAGGACTAGGAGAATGGGAAGAAAGACAGGAAGGGATGCCAGCAATCAGGGTTGTTTGATTTAAATCATTGATTTAAATCATGATTTAAATCACTCCAAAAATCATTGATTTATGAATTTTTTACTTCTGGATTTTTAATCGCTGATTTATATGAATTTAACACAAATACTTGGTTACAGGCATCGAGTTTTTTAATACAAAACACAAAGTGCGCACTTGTGTAGATGTATTAACACCAGATAGCCTGATAGTCAAATAGTTTATGACATTGTGTATGTCTGAGCTATTCCCTTTCTGAATGCAGTGAAGCCACACAAACTTGTCTTCCAGAGGAAGTATCTTTTCAAGTCAGAAGCCCTGGGTTGAAGTCCACTTAGAGCTTGTGCTAGTTGTTACCAATTCAGTATATTGACTCAGTTGCTTAATACTGTACCAGTTTGTATTCTGGTTAGAGACCCTTAAAGTACACAGAGCCCTGGACAGGTGCTAATTCACCCTCTCAGCAAACAATAATTATCACTGCTACAGCCACAGACACACAGCATGCTTACCTTTCCAAGACAGACATGCAACTACAGGGGTGAGGCCTTGTGGACATTGTCTAATGTCTTTATATAAGCAAAAATCATGTACCCTCTGTTAAGACAAGAACTCAAATCGATCTGAACACATTTGAAAGAGTTTACAAATATAAACATCTATACAAATGTCTATATACCAGATAAAAAAATAATAAATAAAAATCTTTAAAATTTAAAAATCCAATTTTTTTTTAAAATCATTAATTTTTTTCAACCCCGCCAGCAATGGAAGGAAGTTTACAAGGAGAAAGATCAAGCTATTACTTCAGAGCTCCAAAAATCCCTAAAAGTGTGTATATACCATCTCAAAATTAAAAGCATTTTATTTGTACACCACAAACCTGGAAGTATAATAATGATTGGGCACCGTAGTTAGCATGAATCGGTGAACAGTGTAGAGACACTAGTGAGAGGAGAAAATAACTATATTTGCATTGACCCTCGTGATCTGAACAACTCAATCCCTGGAGCGGAAGTCACTGTGATAACCTGCAGCAAGGGTGTCTGTAATGCATAGGATGGCCTGATATCCTAGTCACTAGAGTCATGGTATATCTTGCACTAATCAGCAAGCAGTGGCTAAGATATACTATATTTATTTCCATGCAGTAAACATCGCCAGTTAAGCATATGCATAACATAATGAGGTGCGAAACTGTGATTTTAATTAAACGGAAATAAATTGTGGATTCCATTTCAGCTTGAGAGTAGGAAAAGATAAATTAGTTTTTTATTCATTCATTGATGCACATTCCATTTTTCTTTTGGCACAGCTCCCAACTAGATGTAACATAGGATTAATTTCAATAAACCACCAGCAGCAAATAACAATTCATCGCACAATCAATCCTATCTGCCATCTTGTAGTGAATAACACAATGACGTAATTAATACACATTTCTAAATCCCGCCCTTATTTATTCGCCTGACTGCAGACTTGACCATCTGATGCATAGTTACCAGTGCCACTCCATATCCCACTAATTATGCACTGCTCTCTCCTGAGACCTTCTGTCTGTAAACAGGCTTTGTGTCTGGTCCCTGTCAAAGTCACCTGACAGTCTGGATCTTCCTGACCACTGATGACAATGATTTGAGTCTCCTGTTCTCAGGACAACGGCCCAGAGAGACAGAGGGAGACTGTCACCCAGTCATCTATAGCTGCCACACTGTCAATGTCGAACAACAACGAAATTGCCTAGTCCCATTTTGTTGAGCACTTTATCTTTGTCAGTGACACAGATAGGAATGGGGAAGCTGCATTCTTGCATCCCAGAGTAGGCAGGCACATCGATCCTGGGGCTTCCTGCTACAGAGTGCATGCAATTGAATATAGCCAGCAGACTGCCAGTGATAACGTTATTAGTAATCATGTAATGCAGGTATGTTAATTAGTAATATTATCACCACCGAACTAATATTATTAATACTGTAATGCAGGTACATTCAATTTGTAATATTACTAACAATGTAATGCAGTTATGTTAAATTAGTAATATTACCACCACCACCACCAAACGTTCCCCATGTAGGTACACTGCACAACATTCAAAGCATTAATGAATGTTAATGAACGGAAGCTGAATTCATCTTTCCACAAACCCTTACTAGGAAGAACCCATCTAAGCCTCATCCAATGAACTGTGGTAATGGAAGATGTCTGACCAATGTACAAAGGCCTGATTAATTAATGTGTCACCGGGACATTTGATTGGTCTCAAACAGAGACCAAACACAAACACATTCTGTTCCATCCGTAGTCATAGCACCAACTGCAGAGCATACAGCTATTCACCTCTCAAAGATCCATCACTGGAGTTCTGTAATTTTCTATCCAGCAACCTTGCAGACAGGGCAAAGGGTACACTGACAGCCTGCCAGCCGCTCAATCAAACATCCTCCCATTGCCTACTGTCAAGCCAGGATCTAACTACAGCTGTATAAAGAATATGTTGTGCATGGCTGACATGACTGCAACCATACTGTCACATCAACACTGGAAGCAGCCAAATCTTCTATAAATTTACTTTGTGTGCAACATAAATGTTGGTCAAATATGACCATTTCCATGTTCATAAATAAATTATGGCATAACAAGTCCATTCTTTGAAAGGGGTCACCACCTCAAAATCTCTAGGTACTATTTTATTTGCTTACTGTGGACGTCAGAAGTAAAAAATCACCTGACCACAGGAAGACTTTCCAGTAAGTTTTGGCCACAAGTTTATTCCATGTTCAGAGACAAACAACAGCTAGCAAAGCTGCCCAATGGAGGACTAAGGAATGTGGCCAGAGCAACAAATCTACATTCTGCCCATGCCAAACATGACATCTACAACCCAAACCTTCATATCACTGGGAATTAAACTACCCCATTTTCCTGTTGCTGATTCAAGTAACTGGATAAATCTGCAAAGTTGCTACGTGTCTGTGGAACTATATAAATTAATAATCCCACTAAAACTACTGCCTATATTTCCATTGTCCATTACTGAAGAATTAGTTTTGGATGTTTTGCTAAAACCACATTATGTTTTTTCTACTAGTCCTGAAATACAGCTGCTTGTCCAAATCAATACACGCTGTACATCCATCGTCAAGGCCAAATTACATTGTACAGTTTGTCGGCTGTAGAATATTTTATTACCAAAAATGTAAATTCCCCAAGTCTCATTAGTTTGAGTGCTGTATAATATGTTAATTCACTACATGTTTGATGACCATTGGAAACATAAAACAAATGAAACAGTTGCAAATAAAAGTTCATGGGAATATTATTACTAAGTCATGGCATACATTTTAGGATTATATGCAACTTGTTCAAAAAGAAAAAACCATTGCAGAAGTAGGATTCAGTTTTGAGAGATAGATACCCTATGGAAAACATCCATCTCTTGATACATACACCAAAACAGCCATCTTCCATGGCAAATACAACTTGGAGCACAAGTCAGGAATATTTGGTGATGTTAAACAAACTGTACGTGGTGTTGTGACTTCGGGAATGTTGTATTAAAGAGCAAGTGATAAAAACACATGAAATGCTGGGACTAACAAAACAAGTTAACATACATCAGTTGGTGAGGCACATGGAAACATGTAGGATAATTGATGGCAGATGTAGAGCACAAAGAGCCAACTTTAAATCAACACATTAAAACAACATTAGGTAGGTGGTTGAAGGATGGAATGGTTGTACTATAGCAACATGAGCTATAACTCACTGCCTCGCTGACACAGCAGCAGTGTAAATCAAAAAGTCAGTTGTAAACACACAGGACATCCAATGAAATAATGTACCATGACAAATTTCTTGATAATAGTGTAACTTTTACCACTGAATAGTGGAACAAACTGTTTTATTTTGAATTCATGCACAATCAGCACTTCCTCTACCAGCATGCTTTTTACTTAGTCAATGTGTTTAGAGGAAAAACTCCACATTTCTGTTACTTCTGTAAACTTATATATTTTGTGAGATTTCAACTTAATCCAATATATGTGACATATAATCTGTCACTAACTATAGTCCACTTTTGGACCCCACACAAGCAATAGTAATTTTCCTGATTTAGAAAAAATGCCACAATTCCAGTGGTTGCTGTTAAACTGATGTGTAGTGCTTAACGTAACTGTTGACTCCCTAATGAGTATTTTATCTCCAGCAAATTTGCAGCTGATCTCTTGTTATCAGGGAACACTGGGGCAGAGCCAGAGGAGGGACCACTTGAGCCAGAGTGGGACCAAAGCACACAGGCAAGGCCTGCTGATCTAAATTTAGTGGCATCTGCCTTGAAGAATGCCAGATGTTCATTGTAGTATTTAGGCCACTTCATACTGCAGAGATTCCACCAGCCAGAGTCTGGATTCTGGAAGCCCAGACTGGAAGCTTGATGTTTTCACAGATGGAAGTAGTCCTGTCCAGGGGTGCTCATCAGATATGCCACTTATTTCAGACATTTGCTATCCAAATACCTTTATTGAAATTACATAATTCCTATAGCAAAAGGTCTCGTATTTAGCCAGCATCAAAGCTATGAGTAATCTGACCCAGCATTAATAGTGAAATACGTTGGACGTCCGCCTGAGAATGAGAAGAATCTGCCATTTGTTGGCAGGACTATATTATTGACGAATCCCCAAGATAAGATTGCTGACACAGAATGTTATCGTGTGCACTGTTCAGTGGACAACAACAAAAGGTGTGAACCCAACTACACAACTTGGCTCTTATCTTGCAATGTTTAAACACCACGGGACTGCAGCAACCCTGAAAGCAGGTACACAATGCTAGCGTAGCAGCAGTAATGGGAACATCCAGGTCTGGGATACCGCAATAAGAGTGCTTGATAACCAGCAGCTAATTCTGAGATACTTTGCAGCAACCTGATATGTTCATTAGCCAGGAATAGCTGTGTCATGAATATATCCTGCTGTTGGCCTGTGAGTAACATGCATTGTTTGATGACATTTAACATGGTTACTCAGTGGTTCTGACAGTTACAACAAGGCACTGTTACTGGAGACATGAATGGTCTTGATGGCAATGATGCAAGAGTGCCTACTTAAAGGACAGCATGCTGTGATATCACCCATTTCTGACCACTCTAATGACAACTGTGGACATTAGTTCCAGAAACACCCTTTTGAAAATCAAAGCAATTACTAGTTGGGTTGTTATTTGTTGGTTAAATAATGGCTGTTGCTTTTTTGTTTAACCAGTGTCTGGTCAAAATTTAATAGTGTTGGATAGACATCTTATTTGACAAACGGCTTCTTAAACAGGTAATTAGTGGCAGCTGGTTCTCTTATCCAACTAGCATTAAATTTGAAATATTTCCAATGGGGTAAGACCAAAATGTGGGGGGGTTTGATGTTATATGTCCATATTATTTTAGGACAAGGAATGAGGGTATGGCAGTAAGTGGGAGGTGGGCCATAAAAAATGGTGGAAGTTTGGCCCCAAAACAGATGGAGATGGAATGAATGATCGTGCGATGATGAGCTTTTATGAGAGACATAGAGACATCACATTGCAACCTACCGGAAGCATCATCCGTTCTTGCGATAATCACAGTGAAATCAATCTCCTTCTGGGACTCGTAATCCAACCGTTTACCCTCCCTCAGCCTCACCACCCCTGTAACGGGGTGGATGAACAACATATCCGGAGCTGGATCCTTGAACGAGAAACGCTCGTTGATCTCGTTCGGCAAATCCATCAGATCGCCGATCATGTTTTCTTCTATGTCCCGCTCAATTGGGCGGATGTACTGGACGTTGCGGCGGTGTCGTGGTGAAACAACATGGTTGTCAAGGTCGAAGTTCAAATTGCCGACAACATTTACGCGCACGATCACTGTCTGGCTTCTCTTGCCGTCATTATCCTCGGCAAAGACAGTCAACACGTAGTTGCTCGACTGCAAATGTGGACGTGACTTCAACACAATCGCTCCCGTGGTACGGTTTATTTCAAAGATGTCACGCTCATTGGTCAAGACATATGTTATATTTCCTGAATCCGGATCACTGGCCATGACACGAAAGACTTCTGTGTGTGCAGTGGTGTCAGCTTTTATCGTTATGCTGTAAACTGTTTTCTCGAATATGGGCGTGTGATCATTTTCATCGTCTACAAAAACAGAGATTTTTGCATGTGCCAGTGCCATGTTTCCACTGGCAGCTTCGATGGTCAGGGTGTATGCCGATGTTTGCTCTCGGTCTAACGGCTGAGTAATATGTAGTGACACCCCAGCATCACCAAAACCTGGAATCAGCTCAAACAAATCCTTCCTTCCATCAGTGATTCGATACTGTATACGTCTGCCAAGGTGTTTATGTTTGCGTTTAACAGCAATGGTTGCCAGGCCATCCACCGCCGATCCACCAGGACTGTTTTCTAATACATGGCCCTCATAGGACGGTTGTTGGAACACCAGTATATCTTTGTGGTGTCTAAGACCGTTGTCATCAGGGTCTGTTAGGGTAATGTATAGAACACTCCGCCACTTCCATGCACCCTGTTTATTTGTAATAACTATTGAGAAAGTGCTGTCTGTGAGAGTCGACAGATCAGCACTGACAACTATGTCGCCGTTTGGACGCACTCGGAAGTAACGACTGTACTTCCCGCCTACACTCATATCCTGGCCCCAGCTGGCTACCGATCCGACGATGTAGCCCGGAGCGGCATCGTGGGGAACGGGGAACCGATCCGTGCCTGGCTTGTCTGCCCACCCTGGACTTGGGAGGACCAGGAGGCTTCCACACCAGATGAAGAACAACGGAAAAACACGAATACGTTTCGCAGCCATTGCTACAACTGTACGTGCAGTGGACGATTAGAACCGGTGTTATCGGCAGCCGTTTTTAGGAACGACCAGCCGCACAGGAATGTCGTTCACCGGTCTTCCAACGTCGCGAATCAATGGACACTTGGACGCCGCGAATTACTCAGCATCTCACACTAAGTCAATGTCAGTGCTCACGGGAACAGCACTTGCGTTTATTCGTTTCTTGCGTCCCCATTCATTCATTGAGGGCGGCGCAGGTGCTCGTTGCACCTACCTGCAGTCGACTGTCGTTCTCCTGCGCGGGAGCCGAACATCCTCTTGTGTCCACCGGCCGGCGTCACACTCAAGTAATCCACTTATTAGCAAACAACTCCTAATGCACGCTTCGGCGCGTTCTCTTTCAAAACGCCGACGACCGTCATGGAGGATTTCCCGGCTGTTACACTTCGCGCCGTCCCTCCCTCTGCGGCGTTTGTTAATGTGCACATTTATTCACTTTGGGGATCATCACCGCAAATTTCAATTCGCGGTTTCATAGAATGAATATCGTGCTCGCCAGTATTATATATCTAGTGCTGAATTGATAATGTAAATACATTGAATTATCTATCCAAATCGATTGATCTTGTCGGCACAGTACAGCTAGCGTAATAACTGTCAATCAACCGCTGTTGCGCTAACCAAAGCCGTCAACCAATACGAGCAGAGTGGGCGTGGCTTCAGAGTAAACCAATTACCCCTTGCTACCAGGTCGCCCTCCTCCCCATGGGGTGCGCGATTCGATTATCCAGAGAGACCGATTACTAATTATATTCTTATTTCGATACTTTAATTAGACCTTTGAAACTTTAATTGAGACTTATTTGGTAATTAATCACACGTGTATAAACACATATTGAATCATCAATCCCGTAACCGATAATTACATCTCACAGCAAGAAATTAAGCCGTTATAAAAAAAGTTTAGTTTTGCAATGAAATGAAAATAAAGTTTAGAGGTCCTCACAGACTCTTTCGCGAAAAAAAATGAAACCATCGACTACGACATGCTAGTTTGTTTGATACCATCTCGGGAGTAAAACAGGGAATTATATACTTTTATTCATCTTGTACATGAATTTGGTAATTCGAGAAGTAGCAGCAAATCAAGAAAAACTTAGCTTCATACTAGCAAATGCTGAAGATATTGCTCAAACAGAAATATCTGAATAGACGGAACACAGTATTAAAAAATATAATCTAATGTTGAACCTGCAGAAAATAGAAGTTATGATAATTGGAAGAGTGCACCATAATCTGAACATCAAACTGGTTAATATCAACAGAAATAAATGACATCCTTCAAATACCTAAGCAGCAACCGCAATGAACAGGGAAATGTGGAAGAAGAGATTCTCAACTGGATTACCAAGTGCAGCCAGTATGTAGGATGTATGTATGCACAAACAATTAAGTGCCTAAAAAAGCCAAAAAGACCATGCGCAAAATTATTTTAAAACCTATTCTCCTGTTTGGCGATGAATGTTGGACCTTGTCATGGAAACCTGAATCACACCAACAGACATGAAAGTCAGATGAGTGATGCAGAGACAAACAGCAGTATGATCATCTCTGCAGGGAGAGGAAAATCAACCCAATTGTAGAAGTCATCCACATGAATAAATTGAGATGGTCATGTGGTGAGGAGATGACTCTGTAATAAAGATGGCTCCGAGTGAGCATGAAGATGACGGGAATGAGACAGAGAGGACGGCCCAGGTTATGACAGATCAACAACATCAGCAACCACCTGGAGGACAAGAACACAGCCTCAAAGATGTATTAAGAACAGAGCGATACAAGAATCTGAAGCATACATAATGGAGGAAGTTGATTTCTTGCCTCACTGACAGGAGTTCTAATGTCACTTGAATTGCCAACTGGAGTATGGTGAGCAGATCTGGAGCCTTGTTTGGAATAAAATGCTGACATTCTGATGACAGGCCAACAGTTTGTGTGCATTTCTGATTCGCATTTTTAAAGTGTTGCATCCATAGCTGAATATTTTTAACTGAGCTGATAAGATACTTCCTTTGCACACTGTACATGAAACACTTCATTTGCAATAAACCAGATGTCAGTTCATAAATAAGCTTTGTTTGTATAAAGCATAATTTTCTGTATAGTTTTTAACATTACAATGCATCTTTTCAGACTAAACTGCATATGTATACTCATGGTAAGTTTGAAGGTAATGTGCGCAACTGAAATGGACCAATAAAATGTTCTGCTTCTGTGCATTACTTCCATAACATCATGACAATCTAGCATACAACACAAGTCTGATGTAAACAATATTAGTTTTCTATGCAGAAATAACACGTAGCACAAGATAATAACTGTCTTTGGTCCATAGTACACCCAGCTGTTTACTACTGTGAGACGTACTGAAAAGTAATGTCATACCAATACCATAGTGGTTTAGGCTGGCTAACTGGGAAAAAGACCTGGCTTTTATCTTTAGATACATCTCTGGGCAGGAAAACCCTGTTTCGTCCCCATTGTTATCCCAGCCTGGGAAACTAGAAAGTGTATTCTGTCCAAATAATGAACAACGAAACAATCCAAGAAACCAAAACATTCATCCATTCAAGACACAACAATCTTGTTTGCAAATACCGTATTCAACCTATTAAGCGTACATGCCCTAATTAGTGTACACCCCCTTTTTTGATCAGCAGGATCCATAATTATTGTAATTTGACTTGTGTTGAACTGAAAAGTGTCATCATCTTTGTCAACAGTTAGACTGGCAGAGCTCCAAGCCTTGCATTCCAGACATCAGCACCTGCTCTATCTAACAGACACATTGTCCCTCAACCTCCACCGCTCCTGACTCTGTGATGCAAGTACACATATGTATTCGACCTATTAAGCGTACATACCCTAATTAGCACACACCCCTTTTTATCAGCACGATCCATAATTATTGTAATTCAACTAGTGTGGAACAACTGAAGTGATGCCATCTAGTTTTGAACAGTTGGCACCACTTTTCAGTTCTACACTAGTCACCAAATTACAGCACTAGTGTTAAACAGTTACCTTATTGTCTATAGAAACAATTTTTTATGTAAACTTATAAGAATATTCTTTGACATTTTCCCATAGCCTAATTTTTTTCAGGCATACTATACGCTTGTTAGGTCAAATACGGTACTTATTAGGTCGAATACGGTACAGGTACTGGCAAAATACTATCTTGCTGCAGGATGCTGTTAATTACCAGTGGCCTTAAATTGTCTTCTTCATCCTGCAGTGTGAAAATTTATGTGCCGTCTAGCATATGACAATCTGTCATATGACAATCTGTCATAGTGCCACAATAATATGAAGAGAGCATCTCTCAGAGGACGATAAATAAATGAACCAAATTATCTGCCAAATGTGTAAAAGCTAGCAGTGTGGACAGCTTATAAAAACAGAGTAGATAGTTATCTGACAGGAGTGAGGGTCACGCACAGATGAACACTGAGGACACATGATAAGCCAATGGCATCGTTGTCTACACAGTTGTTCTTTCTTATGTTAAATCTTGCTAAAAACTAGAAGATAAGTTAAATAACATAAGTTAATTATGAACAGTGAACAAGAAACACCTTACAAAAAGCATTTATTTAGCGCAAAATAGTGAAATCACAAACAATCACAAACAATTACATTCCACCTAGTGCACAATATGAAAAACCTGCATCCTTAGTGGCAAATGCAATTGCCCATGTATTTGGGAATGTTCTTTTACTTGTAATGATGCATAACTCAATTTGTCAACAAATGTGGTAGTTTGGTATTGGCAGGAAAACTGTCATTCATACTAACACAAGTGCACAACTGCTTATAAATTCATGCATGCATTTCAACAGTTTCATATGAATATGATTGTGCTGTCCTTTGTACAACCTACTATCAAACATATGCGCAAACACAAGGGTAGAATCAGCTGATTATAATAATAGACTCTGGAAGTGCAAAACATAATAACAGTAACTTCACCACATCCATTGTGCATATACAGCAACATCTTCCCCCTCATTGTTGTCATAACATCTTCCCCCTCATTGTTGTCATAACATCTTCCCCCTCATTGTTGTCATAACATGCAGCGTATAAAGAAAAAAGCAAAATAATCCATGTACATCAGCTTCTGCAAAATCTAAAACTAGTTATAGGCTTATAGCTAGAAAATGCTGTCGTGACTAATCAGTGCACATTCCTTGAACAATCTGGTAATTTAAAATATTTCAGTCATGTATAACGTTAAATATAATATATGTATAACGTTAAATACTTCTGTCATGTGTAAAAAAATATATATATATATGTATGTATATATATATATATGTATACATATGTATATATATAGTATATATATAAATATATATATATATGATGGCAATATATATATATTGCCATCATAAGCAGCACAGCAGGTTTTGCTTCTGATTAATATATTGGGAATGTTTTACTGTCTATTAACAATACAATTTCCATAGACATGTCAGTACATAACTTCAGACCTACTGAAATGGATGCTCAAATTTTTTTTTTACAAATTAAGGATACTATATCATACAATGACACTTGTGTCTGGAATGTTGCAATCACACATTACAAATGTTATCAGCTTGAAGCTAGTTCTGCACTGTTAAAACAACATATCTACCTGGTCCCTAGCTGACTACAACAGGGCACTGTGTTTATCCTACATTAACTACGGGCGTTTCTCCAAAAAACTAACATTAACTACCATACAATTTATATGATAACTGGAATACCAAGGTATGTACAATATGATAATATGTTGGACAAAATGTTTCACACCAAATAAATGAATACAGTTTAAACTGACAGTGAAACTGTGGTTATTATCAC
Source organism: Lamellibrachia satsuma (assembly GCA_033239005.1). Taxonomy (NCBI): domain Eukaryota; kingdom Metazoa; phylum Annelida; class Polychaeta; order Sabellida; family Siboglinidae; genus Lamellibrachia; species Lamellibrachia satsuma. The sequence goes on along the minus strand of BSQZ01000011.1, from coordinate 13,023,484 downwards.
ACCCTAAATCTATTTTCATCATCATTATTAAACCCCACATGAGATTGACATTTTAACACAAGCTAAATTGTCATATTAATTCAATACATCACATTTTTGCACATAAAAATATAATTATATCTAATTATGTGCATTGTGCCATGTTTGAAGATGTTGAAATGTAACACTTCAAATGTGTCATTATGACGAAAAATATATGAATAACATAATGTATGTAACATGACAACTTATGTTACATGACAACAATTTGTCACATGACAAGATCCCTTGTACCATAAGCAAGAGGCTCCGCAATAGTCAGTGATAAAGCACAAATGACGACTAGACTCTGCTGTAACCATAATGTAGTTCTTAGCAGTTACACTACGTACACTCCAGGAACAGTCACAATATTGCTTGTGTCAATAGCTATGCTCATCATAGACCCCTATTTGGAAAATTCATAACATTGTTTTAACTATAGATCGTAATTCTCTGAAATCCGTTAATCCCAAATAAGATAATGACTACCATTGTAATAAAATCAAAAACTGAGAATTTTTTGCTATAAGTGACAATTTGATTTAAAATTACATTAAAAATGTGTTTGTGACAACACGATTTTTATTACATTTCATAGTCCAATTTTATTTTGAAACACTTGCCTGAAAACTTTGATTACATTTTTCTACCAACTCACATGGTTGGCATGGAGATGATAACTATGGAGATGATAACCATGGGGATGGCCTCAGTTCGGAGCCGCTCATACACTAGATGCATTCTCTTCGTTTTCGTCATCCGAGTCCCCACCTCCATAGAGATCTGCAAGTTTCTGGAAGCGTGGACCGAAGTCGTTCAAGTAATCGAAGTCTTGATCACCGCTGCTGCTGGACTGAAGGGAGCTAAGGGTGCCTGCCTCGCTGTTATTACCCTCGTAGTCATACTCATGTAGGCTGTCGTAGGGAGGGGCGTTTGGATCGTCGTCGGCATCCTTCATGCGGTCATCAATGAAGTTACCGATGTTGGGGTTGTCTCCGGGCATGATGGGAGGGTGATCGGTTATTGGCTCGGGACCTGGGGGTGTGAACATGAGGGCGATGAAGTGATATCAGGTGTCATGGTAACGCCAGACCTGATTTCGTGTACGCAATATGGATGTTTGGGATTTCTCCACATACAACCAGGTTTAGACGAGAAAAAATGAAATGTAACAGATTAGTTTATAATACACTGTCTAACTAAATACTAGTCATACACAACAAGAAATATTTGTTTGAAGTGTCTTAGTTTTGCTGAGAACATTAACTCTAACCAAAACTGAATTAACATAAAATGTCAAATCACATCAAAATCCAAGTGGTACCAATAATATGGTATCAGTTAATAAGAACTTAATATATATTTTTAATCGTTGATAAAGTTATTATCGTACAGTTTTTTACATAACAAATTTGAATTTGAATTTTAATCCAAAAATCTACATTTATTGCTACATTAAACCAGATTGACACAACAAACGAGACCCACCTGTGCGGGGTATCTCTGGTTGGAAGGCAAGGTTGTCAAGAGGTGGCTTGATCATTGAGTCGGTGTCGCCATCCATCGGCTTCTGAAGTCTCGACAGATCATAGGCGTGCATATCTTCTTCTCCTGCACACAACGAAAAGCACATGTTTGATGCATGTTAACCCATTAGGTCCCAGGATTTTGTGAACAAATGCTGTTCGAATCCCAGGGTTATTGGCAAATTCTGAGTGTATTTTCCACCTTTCCACAAAATATGTAGAATCCAAAATTTTTTAGAAAGGAAACTATACAATACTGATAATCACAAGTTGTGTTAATTTTGAAGAGTAATAATTTCCTCGTGTGCCTGTTCATACAAAAATAAGATTTGATCATAAAATGTTTACACTTCATCACAATTCGCAGTAAAAATAAAAAATGCTCAACAAAAAACTTAACAAAACCTTTTCACTAACATTCAAAAATTATCCATTGCCATTACCATATGCAATCCAGTGAAGCAAATGTTGTTACGTTCGTTAGCTTTCAGCTCCACTAAAAATGTATTAAATTCACATTCATTTATTAAAATCCACCATCAAAATTTCATAGCGTTCAGTTCACTGGTAAATTGCCAGTTCTAGTATCTAATGAGTTAAAATGCATGTTATTTTTATACAAACATCTCTACATGGGCATTAAATTGCTGGCATGAATTCAAATTGTTTTTTCTTCTCAGCAACTTAATTTTGTCACCTTAGTGATACATTATTCTCTAAATAAATGCTTCCTTGTTCATTCATTACAGCATATCAAAAGCTTCAGGAGAGAATACAAGCAGTCTCTGTCTTATAAAAACAACGTTAGCAGGGCATATATATATATATATATATATATATATATATATATATATATATATATATATATATATATATATATATATATATATATATATATATATATATATATTATATAATATATATAGAAAGAGTGCCTTACCAGCCCCTTCTTCGTCATAGTAGCCAACATTCTCTCTAATGTCATCTTCGGGGTCGACCCCAAGCAAGAGGTCAGGTTTACGCCGTCGACCAATGACGACCACGGCAAGGATGATGACTGGACAGGAGACACACAACATTGCTTCATGCATCAAGAGAACAACAGATTACGTGCTCACAACAGTGCAAGGACATCAATAGAATATATCTCTTAACAATCTCAGGATAACAAGTAGAAATAGAGGTAGTTTTCACAGTAGTTCCTTCTTAGGCTGGATATTACTACAACTATTGTGTGTGTGAGTGTGTGTGTGTGTGTGTGCATGCGTGGATGGATGCACACGCGTGGGTGCATGCATGGGTGCATACACGTGGTGTGTGCACGTATGGGTGTATGGGTGTGGTGTAGAATGTTGGACTCTCAATTGAGAGAACCTGGGTTCGAATCTTCTCGTTGCCATTTCGAGGCTTTAGCAATTTTGTTCATCCCACGTTGCTACAGTTCACTCAGCTGTATAAATGAGTACCTGACAGAGGTGGATATCTGAACGAATATTCTTCGCCAAGTAATTGCAGCGTGGCTGAATGCTTCCCGGAGAAGTTGAAATGGCGTTGGAATGAACAGGTGTACCAGCGGGTGACGCGTAAAGTGTTTTGAGCAGTCTTAAGGACTGGATACTGCGCTACATAAGAATGTACCTTTTTATCTTTACTTACTGAGAAGGCCAATGAGAGAGAAGACAACAATAAGGATCATGCCCAGGCTTGCTCTCGCTGTAACTGGTGCCGGTTCCTCTGGCTCCTCACTAGAACATGTGGGTCCAAACCATCCTTTGTCGCAGTTACAATGCCAATGGCCATCGCGAATAACGCAGTCACCATTATCGCACCGCTTGATCGAACAATCAACAATGTCAACACAGAACTTCGGTGCTGGAGCTACCATCTGACCATAAGGACACCTGGCAGGAAACAGAAGAAACACAGGTAAATTAAGCAATTCTTCAAACACAGCAGATTAAGGGCTTGGATGGAGCAGTAGATCTGTTACAGCAATTGGTTTTCTCTACGACAACATAGCAATATATTTATATATATATATATATATATATATGATATTCTTGTTTCTTAAATACGGTCTAGCAATTAGACAGTGCATATTTATTCAATAAAATACAAATAGCATACCTGATGAACTATATTTTCTAAAATGGTCAATTACAACTTAATTCATCAAATAATGTTAAAATAAATGCAATGGTTGTTCTACGGCTATTTTAGTAACATGGTCATGTGTATTCTTGGTATTTTGACTCGTGGATACAAGAACAAGGTATTCAAAGTTAACTTTAATATGTGTCTATCTGACGGGTTACTTTATGTATGTAATTGACCAAATTGGACACCAATTTTAATATATATATAAAACAAGCATATTGCGCTGAAGATTATATACGAATGGATGTGTGTGCATGCGTGCATGCATGCATTCGTGTGTACAAGTAAATATCTCAATATATATATATATATATATATATATATATGCACGTCAGGCATCAAATATACATCCACAAAATATGGTTGTTTATTACGATGAAAGTATATCTCATGTAAGTGTAGCTTAAGGGAGAATTTCAGACCACTATTTGGAGCCGAATAACTTACCAACATTGATGCTCCCTCCACACATCAAAGCACAACTGTGGCGCAGGGCAGTTAACACTGCCACATGCAGCAGTGGGGCAACCGGTGCGTGCCCCTTGCAGCTTATAGACCCGCGCCGCCGTACTGGCTGCATTCTCACTGGCGTCCATCGGGAACCACTCTGAGTTGTAGCGGATGTCCTTCACACAACCTGAGGCAAAGAGTAACATCAATTGTCAAGATCCTACCGCTGTTGTAAGATTCAAGTCAACAATAAAACTGATAAGGCATAAAGATAGTAGAGTAACAGGTGAGGTGATAAACGAGGATCTGAGTCAATGAATACAATCTCAAACATTTTTTTATGTGGCTGTATGTGCATGCCATATGTATGTGTGTGTGTGTGTGTGTGTGCGTGCATGCGTGCATGCTTGCATGAGTGTGCATGTGCGTGTGCATGCATGCGACTTACATGTTCAGAAGAAATGATGAAAGGAACAAAATCAACAAAAAAACACTTAAAAAACAAGAGTTATACTCACTATCGACAAGGTCAGAGGTGCGAGTCGGTGAGTCAACATATTTTTTGTACTTCACATCAGCTGCACCGAACAGATGCTTGTCACTGAGCGAGATGAGCCGATGTTCTTTGCGAGGGGGGCTCTCTGCGTAATGCTTTCCCTCCCCACCGTCCAGCTTCAGAATCAGCTGGTTGCCATACTGACCTATACGCACTATGTGCCACTGCCCATCACTGACATTGACGTAGTTGAGACTGAGGACTTCGTCCCCTGATCCCAGGTCACAGACAAACTGCAGGCGGTTCTCCACGATCTACAGCAGGTCACATGATCCACTTGTATACATTTATTGTCATATAAATTTATTACATAGTCAATGGAGTAGAATTCAACAAAATTTGCCAGTGTTTTATGTCTCATTAGAACTGGCTGTTTCTAGAATCTCTTCGTGTTTTGTTGCATCCATGTGCGAACATATTTAACAAAATTGGCAACATGAACTGTATAAGTAAATAGTGCTATTTTGTGAAATTTTTATCTAATTTGTAGAAGACACTATTTTACAGTAACGTTGTGATCGGCATGTGCCAAAAACACAATTTCTTCTAAATCTCACATAAAGATGCTTACTATGATATAAAATTAAATTATTATGTTTATTTTCAAAGGTAAGTGTGCTTTGCCAAAAATGTCATGATGTCTTAGTCCATGTTATTTTGTGTTGCTGCCTATGGCATTGTCATTCTAGAAATTTATAATAAATGTACTTTAAGTTTTGTTTGCTCAAGTTTTGTTGGACAAAAGCTATAATAAAATTTTCACATTTTTGTAATTTACATACTGAAGAAATTAATAAAGAAATCACAGTTGTTGATAGCTTCATTAATTGGGCAGGTGTACGTACCTTAAGCTGCAGTCGCTCGAGGGTGGAGAAGCTGGCTGCGCTGAACACCATGCCATTGTGTTGTCGTGTGCGGAACATGATCTGAATCTCAAAGTGGCGACTCAACAACGACGCATTGAATGCTGGCTTCAGCTGCCACTCGATGAAGCTTTTGTCTTGGTAGAAGTCCTTTACCATTGTCTCTGTGCGACAGAGGGTTAACAGCTACAGTGGGATGGCTAGCAGCTACAGTGGGGTGGCTAACAGTTACACAGGGGTGGCTAACAGCTACAGAGGGATGGATCACATGTAGGCATTAATTAAACACAATTTACTAAATAATTAAATAAATAAAAGTTCTTCGATGCACCAGCCGGTTGATCATGCCAATCACGCTCACAAACAAAAAGTCCATTAAAATATGTAAATAAATAAATCACATAAAGCATACACACGTCCTCCTGCTAGATATATCACAGATCCGCTAGGCCTGTCTGCAATTATGAATATACCTGTAGAGAAAAGATACTTGTAAATTTTTAACAGAAGAAATTATTATACCACCTACCTTCATCACATAGGTCGCCACGTAGGCCTGGATTGCAGACACAAGTATGGTCCTTGCCCAAGCTGCCAACACAAGTACTGTTGCCAGGGCAACCACTGCAGCTGTCCTGTTCTAGCAGGCAGCCATCTTTGGTGTTCTTGCTCTCACCGACCTCTCCAATGTGAAGGTCATACAGCTGAAACAAATGTACAGCGAGTGGATGCAACGAAAAATAACACAAACCTGCCACATTGTATAGATTTATTTATTCCTTCATATATAGTACATATCCCACGCTGGGGCATTATCACACTGTGTTAGAGATGGCGAGTCCATGACAGGTTACACATTTATCCTTGTGTAGGATCTTCCACTCCCTCTGGCCTAGATACCAAATAGAAGGGGCCTATGGCTTTTAATGGCTCATCCAACTGACCCAGGCAAAGTGAGATAAGCAAAATTTCCCAAGCTATGAAACAGTAGCAGGACTTGACCCCTGGCTCCTCACCTAACTGTCCAGCATTCTACTGCCATGCCACTGTGCCCAACTAACCATGTAAGCGATACAGATTTTGGGTTGATTTTTAGAGTTATTTATATGTCTGTATCCCATTTTTATACAGATTTGTTTAAAATAAGGTAATATATAAATAAATAAAGTAATTAAGTACATATAGAATGACAAACTTATAGTTATCAAATTATAAATAAATCAAAATCAATACATGTAATTAAATTCTATGAAAATGTGAGCAAGGAAATGTTAGGAAAATTATACAGTGAAAACACATTAATCCAGACACAGACAACCATACGACGGGAACGGAATTTCCAAACGTTAATATACCCAGTAGATTGCATGATTCATTTATCAGGAAAACTTATTAATCCGAATACTTTTCAATGTCTCTTAAATGACATACCAGTCCGTTATGGCGTAGGTTCTTGATGCAACCCATGTAGCTTCCCTCTAGTCGTGCAGGGTAGCTAGCAGAGGGGACAGAACGGCCACCCAGCTGTAGGGGCGTGTTCACGTTGAGGAGAAAATGTTCACCGGCCACCTCCCCCTGTGCTTCACATGTGATCCGGTCCTCGGTTGAGTTGGCAATGTTCTCATCAATTAATGAGTCTCTGCAATGATCTACCACCAAGCGGAACATCTGCAGAAAAAAAAACCAGCAAAAATAATAAGAAATGTCCTTGAGGAACAGTATTCTCTATGTGTTATATATATATATATATATGTATATGTATATGTATGTATATATATATATATATTAATTTTATTTTTAACTGGCTTAACTGAATACAGACAGTTGTGGATATAAATACATGAGTAGTCTTTGCGCAGTAATTGCAGCATGACTGAATGCTTCATGAGGTCGAGTTAGTGTTGAGATAAACAGGTCTGTCAACGGCTGAAGTGTTTAGCACTTTGAACTACCCCAAAGATCAGACACAGCACTGGATAAGAACTTATCTTTATCTTTTATTACAACACTCAATCTCACATTCTATGTATTTTTGGTGCTTCTCAGCTGACTTCCATAAATGGCAACACGATTGCACACATTACTTAACTACATCCCCCAATAGATCATCTATGATCTATGGTCGTTACCTCACAGCTACAGGCTATGATAAATTTATTATTTCTAACATTAAAAACACATGACCATAATTTACACAAACTTGAATTCTGCAGAAGATTTTTGAAAGCCAGTATCACCAGAAGCAAAATGGCAAACAAACCCTATTGTTCTTGAAGATCTCCAAACTGTGCCATTTTCCATCATCCAACCTTTGACCTTTGGCTTGTAGCTTAATCTCGCCTTCTCCTAGGTCAACACGCAGTGTTGGGTGGCCACCGACAAGCTCCACGGAGATGAAGTCGTGTGCATCATTGTTGTTCATTGGGCCATTGTAGAGAAGGAGGGTATCTCCCTTCAGGGTAAGGAACTCAAAGCTTGTCTTGCCCTCCTCACACTGAGAAAGTGGTTCGAACCATGCCCAGCCATTGCCACTGAAGCTCAACTTCATTTGCTGACACCGGGGCCCAGAGAACCCTTCTGGGCATGTACAGCTGGAAACACAGTCCGCAACATGAATATACAGGGCGAGTCAGCCACCAGATCATGAGTTGGGGTTGCTTACATTATGGTTACATTATAATTTTTTTCTAATAATTTCTAGGAAAAATTATTCATCAACATCCATGACAAAAATATAATTGGGCCACTAACAAACCTAATATTTCCCTTCTCACGCTGGAAATCCATGTTGAATATGTAGAAATGTCCTGAGGATTTTTTCCCACTTACTAATAACATGTTTCCCAATCTCACGATATTTCCCAAAAGCATAAATGTGTTGTTTCCCAATCTCACGATATTTCCCAAAAGCATAAATGTGTTTGCTGTGAAATATTCCGGTTATTTCAGCTGGTTATTTATCGCTAGCTAGCAAACTGGTTGAGAATGTCTGATTAAATATGCAAGTGTTATTTTCTGCTTACATACCAACTGTTGTAACCACAATGTTACCTCATGCAGAATTTATCAACAAATGTAGAACGAGAAAACTTCCCTTTTAGAATATACAATCTGTTTGGCTTTTAATTAATTAATTTTTAAATATATTTTATTTTTAAAATGATATATAAAGTTATTATTATATGTATGTATGTGGTTGATTACTTAAAGATAAAGGTATTTGTAATAATGAAGCACCTCATTTTGCACTTTACCCAAACATTTTTTCTGGGGCACTGCAGACATAATCAGAGGTTTGAATAAAATAATTTTAATTGCTTGCATTTGGTTTACACTGCAACAAATGCTTCATACCATTGATGCCAGAATGTTACTCTCAATGTTTTCAAATGAACAACTTACTTGTATCCACTCCACGTGTCAGTACAGTTTCCCCCATTGAGACACGTGTTGGCACCACATGACGATGACTTCTCAGAGAAGGTGGTCGCCCCACACTCACAGGTGGCCACGTATGATGCAGTGACGCCAATCAGAGATGTTTTACCAGAGTCCACCACAAGGGGTTTGTCCAGTGTTGTCAGTTCGTTAGTGCAGCCACTGTCCCAGCATTGTTTATTGAGACACTCGTTGATGGGCGATGACACAATGGTCACTCCAACAGCATCCTCTACCTTGAACAGACACAAAGTGAAAGTTGTCTTATACAGAGATGACTATGTACTGTCCACAATGCCACAACCTATCAAACCTCTAACAAAATGGCACTGTTTAAAATACAAAATACAGTTGATTTATACAAATAGGAAAGAGTGTCTTTCACCTTGTCCAAGAATGTCCTGCAATAAGTTGTTCCATAGAACGACGTATTCTCTAAAACACTTTTATACACCAGGTGATTCAAGTGCTGTTCTCAAGACTTTATCATTTCAGGTTCTAGTGCTAGTTGTTTCCACCACTCGGCAACGTTCTATTAACTGACTAGTCTGTATGTTGTGGTTACTACGATTTGATGGTATTACAAGGTCTCATTCAACTAGCCAGCCTTTTTCAGAACATTATCGCCAAGCCGACCTTTATTCTAGGTAATTCTAGATTGCAGTGCTACCCCATAGGATGAAACTGAAATGGTTTTTGTGTGAACAGTTCTGCCATTGGCAAAGTGTAATCCATTCTGAGCAACAAGTATTGGAAGGACAAAGTATAAATTGAACCTTTTACTCTGCATCTGCATACTCCTGACTGCCCACTAACCGCCCACTAACTGACCACTAACTGACCACTAACCTTGTCCTTGTTGCTCCACACAAGTCCATTGAGACGGGCTGGGCGGTACCAGGGTGATCCGTGGGCAACAAACATGATGTCCAACACTTTCTCTTTGCTCTTAGTATCCGTGATGTCATTCACAGTGAAGATGTGGACATTTGCCTCATCTGTACTCAGCAGACTGGCCAGCTTTGTGCGCAGTTTATCGTACTTGGAGGCTTCATACGAGCCATCAGATTTCTTCGGCTTCCTGATGAACTCCTTTCCTGTTATTCCTGAATAGAATAGGAGGGTTGTACATCGATCATTTCTCAAAACAGAATTAACAAGATTGCCATCCAAATAAACAATCTCTAGTTGGTAAGTGGACAAGGAAGCCAGTAGCTTATACGAGCCTAACAATTTTTAATTAGTGTGGCATTCTCAGTGAAAGACGCAAAGAATCATGACAAACTACAGAAACCTCTCACAAGTGGGACAAGTTCAACATTTAAATTCTTCGGCCTGTGTACTAGATACATGTCAAGACAAGAATACAACATTAGGTGGGTCAGTGTCTGTGATTACAAGTCACACATAAGCTCACCTGACAGTCTAATTGAGCCGGACGACTTCACCTGTTCCTCTTCCAGATAGACAACGTTGACAGTGACCGATGAAATGACGTCTTTCCAGACACTGTCCGACACCTTCATCTTAAACTGGTGTTCTCCCTTTGGCACAACTTGAAGCATGGTCAACTCACCCGTGTTGCTGTCCAGCCTACAAGCAACCAGCACACCAACAACTGGTCAGACATTGTCATACATTTCGTTCTAGTATCCACATTTGTGGACGAAGAGCACAACAGTGATTTTTCTATATTTTTTAAATGGACCAACTCCACCACCAACCTTCCAAAAGTGGCATATGAGCCTGTATCAATTGGACAATTACCTCTTACAGTCAATTCATTTTAGCACTATATATTTACGTCTGTAGTAAAGTAAACACATGGTTTTACTCTTGCAGTCAATTAATTTTAGCACTATATATTTACCACAAAAATACGCTTGTTTAACACAAATGTAAAGTCCGTGTTGCTGTGCGGAGCAGAAACATGGCGAATAAACAAGACCACACTGAAAAGGATCCAGACATTTGTCAACCATTGCCTGAGAAGAATTCTCTGGATGGACAGGGTGAGCAACAAAGACCTCTGGGATAGAACACACCAAGCCCAAATAGAGATAGAGATCCTCAAGAGGAGATGGGGATGGCTTGGCCACACCTTGAGAAAGCCAACCACAAACATAACGAGACAGGTCCTGACATGGAACCCCCAAGGCAAGAGAAAGAGGGGGAGACCAAAAAACACCTGGCGGCGTGACCTCGAGGCAGACATCAAACAAACAGGGAAGGGCTGGCAACAACTGGAGAGGATTGCCCAAGACAGGAGGCGCTGGAGAAATGTTGTGGATGGCCTATGCTCCAGGAGGAGTTAAGGGCCTAAGAAGAAGAAGAAGAATATTTACGTCTGTAGTTAATGTTATATATCTGAGTTTATAACAAAATTAATTTACTAATATAACACGGCATATTAAAAGTACTCTAAAATAAGAGTACAAAAACTGAGACCAAAATACTAGGGTTGTGAGAGCGATAAACAGTGGCAGCACATCATGGAACCTGGATAGTCGAGGCTAGTGCGAGCACTGGACGTTCCCTTTATGTTAGCTCCGTGATCTTGAGTGAGAAATGCAAGAGATTAGTGAGCGACGCTCCCTCGAAATAAATCAGTCAGATACATCATTATGTCATGGTTGAGATGCGTGAGATTTCAAACATGGCGGCATCCAAGGATGATCAGCGCTCATTCATCTTTTTTCAATTTCCGATCCGATTTGTTATTGCATAACAAATTATGCAGTAGATAAGCAAAAACGTGTTGAATATTTTATGTGTTGGTTTCTTTTGGTGCGGTGATACTTCAGTCACCAATATTACCAATAAGTGTGGGAATTCATCCTATAAACATCACTGCATAAGAACTAAAACTTATGTAGTACTATTTCACTGTCTCCACACATCCAAAACCATGGTTGTGAATTGCACATGAATCGCCATGAGACATCTTCTGCTGTTTCAACTTCTGACCCCATCCAGTGCCACCTGATAAATGTATACACATATCTGAAGTCATATTTATGTCGGTGGGTCACAGAAGCTGAGCGGTTTGGATGCCTTACTGTCAATCAAGAGTGCATCTGCTGCTGTTTCAAAACTTTCTTAACCCAACTTTGCCTGTGTCTTTCGGATGACACTAAAAGTCGTAGATCCTTTCTATCTGGTGTCTAGGCCAGGGGAAGTAAAAGATCCCACACAGGGGGTAAACATGTAAGCAATTATGGGCTCATAGAGCTAGTGATGTCTATCTGTAAAACTCACTCAAATTTACTGAAGAAGAGCTGCTTGGACAACATATCATAAGACTTCTGCTGCATTCCAGTGCACTCATGTTTAAAGTTCACATGAAAATAAAGTTCACAACCCCTGTGAACTCGAAATTATGAGGGGCTCCTTTCTGAGTTCTCAACTGGTAAATACGAGCACATTCGAATGCAGCATTAAGCCAGATTGCTGATTGCACCTACTTGAAGTCTTCATGGTCGCCAATGAATTCATACGTCTTCCCGGGATTCTCCATATCATCTACATCCTCATCAAATACTTTTCCGAGATTTACATTTATAAAGCCTCGCTTGTAGTTGTAGATGGTCACGAATTTCTCTCCTGATGCATGCTGGTTGTCGTTGCTGCTCTCCACAGTAATCGTCAATGTACCAGTTGACGTCAACTTAGATTCGTTGCTTGTTGGGTTGTCGTGTATCACTATGGGAATCAGGTACCTGTCCCGATTTAGTGTCTCCCTCTTGTAGCCAGTTCGACTGGCTTTGACGGTGATCTGATCTTCGCCCTTTCCTGTCCTGTCTGCAACCCATCAATAGGTGAAAGATTTGGGTGGTTGATGGGTTTTGCTTTTAAAAATCAATGGTGAATTTTTTTTGATGAGCAACTTAGTGAACTGCATTTTGAAAACATGTAAAAAATTTAACGACAGATTAACACTGACACTGCTTGTGGCATATTTAAGTTGTGTTTTTTTGCTTTTCTTTAACATAATATTTTACTAATTAGCATACCATTAAAACTCCCTCCTCAACTGATTTATTAGCATAAACATGAATCAGGTTTGCCGATGTTTAAATTTGTACTGTGTTTAAGTAATATGTATTGTGTGAATAGTTTAAGTAATATGTGCAGTTGGTTAATAAAAGAGTATGTTCTTTTGCTGATATCATCAAAAGCATTTACTTTGACCGGGTAACTTGTAAAAGTGTCAATAGCCTTACACCATGATAGATAGGTCAGGACCACATTTGTCATGCCAAATTTTGACCGCATCCGGTCAAAATGAATTTAATAGTTTGTCTGATGATTTCACCAAAACTAAACAACAAATTTATACAAACGACCTATGCAGCTAGGTGAGGAAAACCACACAACGTGAAATCAGCTGCAACAAGAAATAAACCAGCTGTCCTTGTATGTTATTACCCACCTGGTATGGATGTGAATGTGAAGTCTTTGCATTCAGGTTTGTTACAGCTGACCTGGAGTTTGAATGGAGGTCCATTCACTGCAGTGTCTCTGTCACTAGCCTTGACGGTACCCACTTGGGCACCATTCCTCGTCGTCTGCTCAACTACGAAGTTGTAGTGTTCACGTAACTCAGGTGCATTGTCATTGACATCAGTGACAGTGACAGATAATGTAGCCGTGCCAGTCTGCGGCGGAACACCTGTAACAGGGGATGTGACGTGAGAATATGCACTGTCAAATCATGTGTTCATGCACTATACAAATATACAATATAATACAATATAAAACGCTTTTATTGCACTAAAATCCTCAGGAGACCCAAGCTAGGTAACGCACCAAAACAAAACGGCTTATGCAGTTTCTAATCGATAAGTAGTTCCCATGCTTATATGAAGACCTCAGTCGCACATTTTCCATTTTGAGCTAGAGCAATTTAAAAACAGATGTGATTGGACTCTGATGATTTCATCAACAATGAAATAGGCCACTCAGACTTACTGCCATTACATATAACCTGAGAATTATTGAAGAGAGTTTAATGATGAAGCTAGTGAGGAGTCAGTTAACGTGGGCTGGGCACGTGGAAAGAATGGAAGGGGAACGGTTGACAAAGAGAGCAGACGCACTTAGAGTGGGGGGTAGAAGAAGACGAAGACCGAGACTGAAATGGGAGGACTGTGTGACGAGACATTTGGCAGGAGTGGAAAACGAGAATAAGGGATATGGAGAGTGGAGATGGGTGGTGGAGACGGCAGTGAACGGAATCTGTGAGAATAAGTAAATCTGACGACCGGTATCGGTGCCAGGCTCAACCCAGACTTCAGGGATAAAGAGGAGAGCAACATTAAAGTAAAGCTACCTTTATCAATCGCCAGTACATGAACACTGTGGTTCGCCTGTGTCTCTCGGTCCAATTTGTTGCGAAGCTTCACCTCTCCTGTAGATTTGTCAATTTTAAATTTCTTGTCTTTGTCGGTGTTGCGGTAGTCAATGAAATACCTGGAAACAGCAGCAGAATAACCATAAACAAGTGTTTTTCATGAGTGGTTTTACCAGGCATGTGAGTGGTTTTACCTGGCACACATGTGGGTTTTACCTGGCACATGAGTGGTTTTATCTGATATGAATGTTTTTGCACCTTACAAATGTTTTGCTCAAGGAGAATGTTTTCATCTTCTCTGAAGCTATTTTCTTGACATGAATGATGCATTTCGCTGTGGTAATTGATGTTTTAAACTTGCCAGGCACTAAGAAATGTTTAAGCTGAGAATGTTCTGACATCAAGACCCTGATACTAACATTTAACAGTTGGTTGAGTAGGGAGATATGGTCTGGGCAAGCATTACTTGCTACACAAATGTTTAAATACCAAATGTCCAGTTAAAAGAAGAGCTTACTTGCTCAGATGGAAATATTAAGATGGCAAAAATGCAGAACAGATGAACCAGTAAACATGTTTAACAGTATTTTGGTTTGATGAACAGTAGATTCCTGTGATATCTGACAGCACATTAGATGGCCTATTGTATTTACTTATGTATCAAGCAATCCGTGGATGACACCTACTCGAATTGTGCATTTATTCCTTCATCCTTATCGACAGCCGTGAATGTTGTAATGAGTGTATTAACAGGCAGGTCCTCAGGTTTACTGACAGACAGTTTCACTGGTGTGAATACTGGAGTATTGTCATTGATGTCATAGACATTGACAGTGACGGTAGCAGTGTCGGTGTGGCTTGGGTCAGGGTCCTCCACCTTCACTGTGAACGTGAAGCTATGCGAGGTAGACTGGTCGAAGTCAATTGGCTAAAAACACCACAGATATGTGTCTTATTTAAAAGCACTTACAACATCTATGATATGTATGGCATATATAGGTGGCTCAGATAAGGCAGACAATTATTTGCATGAATCACAGTTTAAAAAATTTGTTTTGGTTTGATTAAAACTTACATGTTGCTAAGTATGTATGTATGTATGTATGTATGTATGCATGCATGTATGTATGAATGAAACACTTTTGAATGAACACATGCATGTAGGGTTGAAACACCTAATTAATGTTAAACAATGTTCACCTTGCATGCAATTATATCAAGCATACATAAGGTTTTGACCTCTTTGAGGTCTTGCTCAAAGTCAATAAACTACAAATGGGTGAAGAGGCTTGCCAAATGTGATGTTGAGTCGAATGTTTCCCCAATGTCAGACGGTCGTTACCGCCCTGTTTATCCATGAAGAGAAACCCTTACTAAACTGGGATTGAGGGGTTACCAATTGCCTCAAGTTAAGGGACAAATTGACAGCAGATGTAAAGAGAGAACATATCACCATAAAAATTATTAAACTATTGTTGTACCTTTTTGATCCTGACGACACCTGTTCCAGTCACAAATATAGAGTCCATGTAGAAATGGTCACCATCACCAGACTTGATGGTGTAGGTAAGCTCTGCATTCTTGCCAATGTCTGCATCTGTTGCGGTCACTACACTAACAGGCATACCCGCAAGCATTTCTTCAGGTATTTCAACTGTGTAGCTCTTTGGTTGCACAAATATCGGATACTTATCGTTGACATCAGTTATAGCAATACTTAGCGTCTGATTAACTGGAACAGAAAGTGCAGTTTTGTATATTAATAGTTACTCAAAAGTCTCAGTGATTTGCAGGTTGCCTAATATTTTTGGCATGTAAATGTAACTGACTGCATAATGATGTGCAATTTCAGTTAATTCTAATTTACTTTTTTAAATTATAAGAAAAACATTCATGATAATGGTTGCAATAATTGCTACATGATTTTTAACTAATACTTTGCTACACATAATTCCAATAGAATTCCATTAAATGTATTTGCATCATTGAAGTACATGTTACATGTTACAATGTGAAAACTTCTATGAGTTCTATCATGCCAAAATCCTTGGAAAGTCGATCTCAGAGGCGCATCAACACCAATGGCACAGGTAATCTCTAAAAATGGTATGCCTAAAGCTTACCTTCATGTCTTGGTATGCCTCCATCATATGCCCGCACTATGACCTTGTACTGATCTTGCACTTCACGGTCCAGCACTGCTCTTCCAACATTGGTCGCCACCTGTCCGTCTGTGATGCCAATCCTAAAAAGATCTGTGCCGGTGGTCGACTTGGGAGAGTCAACCATTTCATATTTCACCTGGGCATTGACACCGGCATCTACATCAGTTGCGGTAACCTTCAATACAGGTGTTCCTGAAAAAAACATATATATATATATATATGCGTGTGTGTGTAGATAAAGCAAGGCATTGAATATTTATACTGCTTCCCTCTAACAATTCAGAATGCGTCACACTTGTTCCTATTCAAACACCATTTAAACTTTATTGAAGCATCCAGCCATGCTGCAACTGCTACACAAAAGCTGTTCGTTCCTATACTTCCATCACTGGAATCCCATCATTGTGTGTTGCCAGGTAGTAATTTTTACAGCTGAGTGAACTGGAGCTATGTTGAGGTGAAATTTTTTTTAAACAGACTGATGTGGGGTGAAAAATAATTGCTCAAGTTTCAAAACAATGTACACAAATATACACAAATGTAACTATTTATATAGCCAACTGAAAATTATGTACATATGTAACATTACAATATTAACATATAAAAACAAAGTCTTAAGAATAAAAGTAAATGACGTACATGGGAAGACGAGGACATTTCAAATGCATTACATAAGCTTTTATCCAGCATGTTCACAGCTGATTTCCCAGCAAAACACAGAGCAAATCATGTATTACATGAATTTGTTTTCCCTAATTAATTCCTCTACATAGGCTACATCTAGTGTGAGACCTTATTACTGAATCACAAACCGTACCTGGAAGGCTATGCTCATCGACAGACCCCTCGATACAGCATGTATCAAACACGGGTGTGTTGTCATTTTTGTCAATGAGTTTCAGATTGAGAACTCCATAGCCAGATTTTCCGCTGCTTGATGTTGCAACGACGTTGATCTGCCAGTTGGCATGTCCATTGGGGTAGTCGCGGTCTAGCCCCCTCTTCAAGTAGACCTTGTCGTCAGCCTCAATGCTGAATGTGCCTGGGTGCTGCCTGGTATAATGGCCAGCAAGAGAGTAACTCAGAGTAGCAGTGCCACTGCCTGATTTGTCAGGGTCAGTGGCGCTCACCTGAAGACGAACAACAGACATCAAGGATAAATTCACAACAAAATCAACAATGCAGTTGGTATGCTGTATCAAACATATCTTGGATCAAATTATATTAATTATTCCAGACAATGTGAACCGATTAAATCTGGTTAATTAATTGAACAAAAAGTACACATTCGCTCTACATGCCACAGTTGTGGGGTTTTCGGATGGCAGCTATAATTTCAGATGATTTCAAAATGATGGGGAGTTCATTCCAGGCCCTAGATGCAGCTACAGGGAAAGCATGTTTGTCCATGTTTAGCTTAGTTTTAGGAACAATAAGATGTTGTGAAATAGATGATTTGAGCTGCCTAGTATGTTATTAATGTAAGTCATGCTTACAGTGGTGAGCCTGGTATATTAGTAATGTAAGTCATGCTTACAGTGGTGAGCCTGGTATATTAGTCATGCTTACAGTGGTGAGCCTGGTATATTAGTAATGTAAGTCATGCTTACAGTGGTAAGCCTGGTATATCAGTAATGTAAGTCATGCTTACAGTGGTGAGCCTGGTATATTAGTAATGTAAGTCATGCTTACAGTGGTGAGCCTGGTATATTAGTAATGTAAGTCATGCTTACAGTGGTGAGCCTGGTATATTAGTAATGTAAGTCATGCTTACAGTGGTGAGCCTGGTATATTAGTAATGTAAGTCATGCTTACAGTGGTGAGCCTGGTATATTAGTCATGCTTACAGTGGTGAGCCTGGTATATTAGTAATGTAAGTCATGCTTACAGTGGTGAGCCTGGTATATTAGTAATGTAAGTCATGCTTACAGTGGTGAGCCTGGTATATTAGTAATGTAAGTCATGCTTACAGTGGTGAGCCTGGTATATTAGTAATGTTAGTCATGCTTACAGTGGTGAGCCTGGTATATTAGTAATGTAAGTCATGCTTACAGTGGTGAGCCTGGTATATTAGTAATGTTAGTCATGCTTACAGTGGTGAGCCTGGTATATTAGTAATGTAAGTCATGCTTACAGTGGTGAGCCTGGTATATTAGTAATGTTAGTCATGCTTACAGTGGTGAGCCTGGTATATTAGTAATGTAAGTCATGCTTACAGTGGTGAGCCTGGTATATTAGTAATGTTAGTCATGCTTACAGTGGTGAGCCTGGTATATTAGTAATGTAAGTCATGCTTACAGTGGTGAGCCTGGTATATTAGTAATGTAAGTCATGCTTACAGTGGTGAGCCTGGTATATTAGTAATGTAAGTCATGCTTACAGTGGTGAGCCTGGTATATTAGTAATGTTAGTCATGCTTACAGTGGTGAGCCTGGTATATTAGTAATGTTAGTCATGCTTACAGTGGTGAGCCTGGTATATTAGTAATGTTAGTCATGCTTACAGTGGTGAGCCTGGTATATTAGTAATGTTAGTCATGCTTACAGTGGTGAGCCTGGTATATTAGTAATGTTAGTCATGCTTACAGTGGTGAGCCTGGTATATTAGTAATGTAAGTCATGCTTACAGTGGTGAGCCTGGTATATTAGTAATGTTAGTCATGCTTACAGTGGTGAGCCTGGTATATTAGTAATGTAAGTCATGCTTACAGTGGTGAGCCTGGTATATTAGTAATGTAAGTCATGCTTACAGTGGTGAGCCTGGTATATTAGTAATGTAAGTCATGCTTACAGTGGTGAGCCTGGTATATTAGTAATGTAAGTCATGCTTACAGTGGTGAGCCTGGTATATTAGTAATGTTAGTCATGCTTACAGTGGTGAGCCTGGTATATTAGTAATGTTAGTCATGCTTACAGTGGTGAGCCTGGTATATTAGTAATGTTAGTCATGCTTACAGTGGTGAGCCTGGTATATTAGTAATGCTAGTCATGCTTACAGTGGTGAGCCTGGTATATTAGTAATGTTAGTCATGCTTACAGTGGTGAGCAGCTTCTTGTTGCTGGATGTGATGGACTGATCCTCTTCCTCAACACCCGAGATGGTGTAGGCTCGTTGCTCAAACACTGGGGGATACAAGTTGGCAGGCTGCACCCTGACATCCACATATGTGTAGTTAGACTGTGCACCTCCATCAAACACGCGATACTTCAACCTATATGACTGCAACATTAAACATTACATTACGTACAATTTGTTATCAAGTTTCTATTGTAACAGGTTGTGACATTCTTGCACTTTCTGTGCCAGACACTCTAAGCCTTATGTAAGCGCATAGGAGAGGCTACTGCGGTGACTATATAAGACTAAGTTGTGACTGCAGTATTAAGCGAAGATGACATTTGCATATTTTGTACATTAAATTAAACTGGTTATGCTGACAACTGTGCAGGTTACATTTCTACAATTTATGCAAATGTCGTCTTCGCTTCATACTGCAGTTCCAACTGGGCTTGACTTGGCGTCTTATATAGATATAGTTACTGCAATAGCTGGTTCTATGTGCTTACATAAAACTAAGCCTGTCTGATGGAGAATGTGCGAGAAAGCCGCAACCTGTGTGCTACGCCACATTATGTTTCTATCATATTTTATTGTACTCTGTTTAGCCATCAATGCGTAACTGTCTTAAAGAAATAACAGCACATTTGTATACCAACATATTGATATTTGGGATATCCCACAAATTAGTCATTACACAATCAAAATGTCATTATATTAGAATAAAAAATGGCAAACCTAATGCATTATCACATAATAATGATTTATTCTAACAGAAACATGTTTCTTAAGTGTAATATTAAAGCATGCATAGACCAATAAATGTGCTTACAGATTTCTGGATATAGCGCAGTTCTCCCATGACAAATATGCGACCATCACTATGGTTAAGTCCAAACATGTGGTCTTCATTTCCCTCGACAAACGAGTACTGCGTTACGTTATTATCTGCATAACAAAACATGCATATTTTAAAGTTCACACACCTGGCTCTATATATATATATATATATATTATTATTATTATTATCACAGACACGTATATATGGTAGTGTAGTGGTTATAACGCTGACTCTCTCTCTTTCGCTCTCTCGGAGAGAGAACCCAGTTTTGAATCCTCACGCTACCATTTCGAAACTTTTTTGTTTATTTCACATTGTGCATGAATGCTGAACATATTGTACCGAATGGCGGAAAGGGGCAAGATTCAAGACAAGTGCCTAAAATATAATACAATTTACATAATAAAATAATAATAATACTTCAGTGCAAAATAGTTACTAGTATACCTCTGCTGCTTATGCCCATGACCAGTATGAAATTAAACACAAAGTAAGATTCATGCATGTAGGTTATATATGGATATAACGCATTCTGTGGGATAAGAAGGATATCGCTTAACTGCAGTTTACTGGAAAACGGTTCTGTGATTAGTCAATTGCATGGCGTATAATGTGTTTTGGCACAAACCACTTTTGTCTCCACCACTATTAATTACACTGTAGATGACAGCACAAAACATAAGTAAATTTTTGTGATTTGGTGTTTTTTGCAGATATGCGCCTCATATACAGTATATAAACTGTGTGTATGTGTGCGTGCATGCGTGCGTGCATGCATGTGGTGTGTGTGTGCACACATCTACATTCGTCTAATGTTTTAAGCAACAAAGATGCAAATGATATCATTAGTCAAACAACTGTATTTTAAATTGTATGCTTAAAAATATCTATTGTAATTTTTTACCATAATTTTCCAAATAAGCGGTAATCAGGAATATAGATTGGCCTAAATAATTTACTCCGCTAAACATTAATTCTTACAAATTTTTGTAAGAATTAATTGTACACCAATGCATTCATTCAATCATACCATGTTAAAAAAAACAATATTATTCTTTATAACTAGTGTTTTTTGCACACTTTTGTGTTCCAAATAGCACCACAGATTGAGCGATAATATAAGCTGCTCACGACAGAAGATGTGATGCAGTGCGGCTCTACTTGGACCTACAAGTTGGCTCTACTTGGACCTACAAGTTGGCTCTACTTGGACTTATAAGGTGCACCAGGCCAAGGCACATTCTAAACAGTGCTTTAACTAAACTATCGGAAGTGGGCAAATCAGGGGTTGATGCTAAAAAGTTGGGGTGCGTGTCATACATGCTAATATTTAAATTCTGTCAGATTTGAACAAAAAGTCAGGTTGTGTGTTATACTTAATGGCGTATTATACATGGTATATGCGAAATAAGATTTGATTTATTACATCGTATACATACATTGATAACATTATTACAGGAAACCTGTATGATTATTGCAAGGTTACTTAATTACATATGGAAAACACCATTAAAATAGGCAGGTCTTCACATCAACGTTACTGGTAACTCAATGTAAGATGTAACTTAATGTAAGATGACATTGTTCATTTGAGACAAAAATGGTAGAAAGAAGACAATGGTACCTGCGTTTCGAGTGGCTCTGACAAATCCGATGGTATAGCCGTATGGACTGCCTTCAGTGACGCTCAAATTATAGAGCTGCTGATTAAAATATGGAGGGTTCTTGCTGTCGCCCATCACCATGACGATAACGACTTTTGTTTCTGGCAAGACAAACATAACAGTAACAGTGTAGCAGGGTGTAATTAGGGTGTGAAGTAGAGCTGTAATGAAAACATGAAGTAGAACCTTACTGAGGGAATGGAGTATACCTGTAATGAGGGTGTGAAGTAGAACTGTAACAATGGCTTGAAGTAGAACTGTAATGTGATGTAAAACTGCAATGAGGGCATGAAATAGAACAGTAATATGGACATGAAGTAGAACTGTAATGAGGGTGTGAAGTAGAACTGTAATGTAGGCATACATTAGAACTGTAATGAGGATGTAAACTTGATTAGTAATATGGGCATAAAGTAGAACTATAATGAGGGTGTAAAGTAGAACTATAAATAGTCATAAAGTATAATTGTAATGTTGGTGTAAAGTAGAATTGTAATGAGAGCATGAAGTAGAACTGTAATGAGGACATGAAGTAGAAATGTAATGAAGTAGAACTGTAATGATGGTGTAACATAGAATTGTAATGGTGTAAAGTAGAACTGTAATTACAGTGTGAAGTAGAACTGTAATGTGGATGTGAAGGAGAACTGTAATGTGGGTGTGAGTTTGAACTGTAACATGAAGAACCGTTATGTGGATGTGAGATTGAACCGTAATGAGGGTGTGAAGTAGAACTGTAATGAAGGTGTGAAGTAGAACCGTAATGAGGGTGTGAAGTAGAACTGTAATGTGGATGTGAAGCAAAACTGTAATGTGGACATGAAGTAGAATTGCATGGTGGACGTGAAGTAGAACTGTAATGTGGACATGAAGTAGAATTGCATGGTGGACGTGAAGTAGAAATATAATGTGGACATGAAGTAGAACTGTAATGTGGGCATGAAGTAGAGCTGTAATGAAGGTGTGAAGTTGAACTGTAAAGTGGGCATGAAGTAGAACTGCAATGTGGATGTGAAGTAGAACTGTAAGGAGTGTGTAAAGTAGAATGTAATGAAGGTGTAAAGTAGGACTGTAACGAGGGTGTGAAGTAGAATTGTAATGAGGGTGTGAAGTATAATTGTAATGAGGGTGTAAAGTAGAATTGTAATGAGGATGTGAAGCAGAACTATAATGATGATGTAAATTAGAACTGTAATGTGGGCATAGAGCAGAACTGTAATGAGGGCGTAAAGTAGAACTGTAATGTGGACATGAAGTAGAACTGCAAAGAGGGCACGAGATAGTGCTATGTGACCAGAAAAGATTAACTAATATTAAAGCTTCACATAGAAATGGCATGTAATATAACAAAAACTGTTAAGATAATTATATGTAAGTCTGGCAAGTTTGGTTAACTTTGCAATCAATGTAACCTCTAAGAGCAATTACCTGAATTAGGCAAGCCATCTGTACCAAAGGACGATGGAGCACCATCCTTTACTACAACATTCAGTTGGTACTGACTCTTGCTGCTGCGTTCGTATTTCTGTGCAGCTGTTATATTTCCAGTGGCACCGTTCAGGGTGAAATTTTTGCAATCTGGACAGTTTTCTGCCCAACTGTACGTGACCTAGGGGATGAAAATGAGAGTCAATATTATCTCATGTTATAATATCTAATTAACTGGCTCCAGTTAATGATTAACTGGAGCAAGTTAGAACATTATTCTACCTGTTTATGAGACTTTACTGGTTGTGTATGCCAAAAATATACTTGGCCTTAGCCAATAACTTCCCTTGCCTGTTGAGACAGTATGGGGAATAGCATTGGTTCTGCTGTCAACCTAATTTTTTTTTAATTTTTCCAACTGTTTTAATTGTTCTTTAATTATGTATGATTTACACAAATCCAAAATAAACTATCTCTCTCTCTCATTGTGCTACAACATATTGTGCTACAGTCACAGATAACATAAAATAACACCGTCTTAAAGACAGGGTACAATTTTTTTATCTGTGGCAAACTGCCAAAATTGCTACATTATGTGCAGTTAAGTTTAAAATATAAAGAATGTGTCACTGTATCACTAATAACTAGCCATGTGACGGTTCCGGACCAGGAGGAGATATGCAAAGGTTATTGGGACCTGTGAAGTCTATTGGGAGCAGCAGTGCTTACTGTGACCCGCAGTGCCTTTGGGAGCCACAGTGCTTACTGTGACCCACAGTGCTTACTGGAACCCGCAGTGCCTATTTGGACCCATGGTTTTGGTTCCTGACCTGGACCCACGATAGCACTATATATATATATTAAGATTTTTGCCTTTGTATGGTAATAGAGAATACACTCACTTTGTTGTTTGGGCTGGTGCCGTCCAGGTCGATGGCCTTCACCCTCAACACATAGTCATCTTTTTGGGTTGTGCCTGACACAGCTGCTGTGTATTTACCATCTTCATCCAGTCCTACGAATTTTGGGTATTCGTCATTGACATCAATCAGCTGCACTTTGAGTCGAGCATCCGATTTCTTACCATCTGTCTTCATACAAAAAGCATGGAAAATTATTACTTAGTACAGTACAATGTGCAGTGTGCATATGTATAAGCAACTGGGCACAGGGAAATACAGGAGCAAAGACGGTGGATAGAAGGAGGAGGAACGATCCGAGGGGAGATATTGTTATGCAGTACAGATTAACGGAAAGAATAGTAAACTAGATGTTGTGGGCAGGTCATGTGGTGTGGATGGGTCGACTACTAGAGAGAGAGCAGAGGCAATGAAACAAGGGGCGGACCGCAATCAAGGTGTGAAGACTGCATGAAGATGGATGTAAGAAAGGCGCAGTAGGTTAATAAGTAATAAGTGGAGGAAGGCACGAGGAAAATCTAGTTTACATTAACACCACACATGCAACTAAATCAGCACTAGCAGAGTCAAGCCGTGGCAGCTTGAGCAGTGTTCAAAATTAAGGCCTTTTTATCGGCAGCCGCCAATTCAAAGTGCTTCAGGCACCCCACCGATTCATCCCGTCGTAGCCACGGCTGAATCAGACTGTATTAATGATGATTACAGTACATACTAATCTATGCTTATTCGATATAAAATACAGTTATGACAAACTATACTTCGTCCCTGCCAATGACTGATTGCTGCCAAGGCAAAGGCAAAGTCCACATATGCTAGGGAAACCCCTGGCATTTGCAACATGGATACTTACTGGATAATTCATATTTAATGATGTTTCTTGGGAAATACCAAAAAACACCAATTTACTTCATACTGGTGACAATAAGGAGGCAGACAAGCCGATTGACAATATAATGTGCCAAGACATTCCGATTAATGTGATATTTGATTCTGAAAGTGAACTTTGGAGGCTTTGATCTGTAATGAATGTCTTATTGGCCATGGTACAGGCCAGTGACGCTAAACTTCAGCATCAAACATAATACTACTTTCAACGATTGTAACTATTTCGTAAAATAATAAATCATATTGAAATGTTTATTAAATTCATTACTTTATTTGACTGGTTTACCAGTTAAATTGTTATTACTTTATTTTTATTTAAAGCAGTGTCTGTTTTAGTTTTATGAATTATGCATGAAAACTTTGTCATTTTGTTTTATTACATATATTTATAATTCATATATTTTGTGGGGCCAGTTCAAACTCATCAGGGCCAGTTCAAAATGGAATTGGGCCAGTTAAAAAAAATCTGGGCCAGTTATTTTTTTTACTAATTTCAGACACTAACGTGTGGAAATAATAAACTCAGAGGTACTATTTTAGGTGCAACCGTCAACAAAAATTATTTCTAAAGTAGGAACAATTAGTAAGAAAATTAATGTTTAAGGGCAATGTGAGGTGGCATCTTCAAAGGATAACCAAATTATAGGGGAGATTAGAGGATAAATATAATGCATAAAGAAAAAGAACTAATTATACCTATGCATAAAGCAATAGTTAGTGCTTATATAGAATATTATGTACAAACTTAGGGGTTACATTCAGAGGTTCCAAATCACCCACTTTGGCAGTAGAGCTTTTTCTTAAATTTTGACAAAATCTACAGAATTTGTAGTAAAAATCTAAAATCAAACCACTATTTTTAGTTAAAAATCCTAGTTTAAATTTAGATATATGCAAAAACAATACCCTAACATTGAAAAATCATTTAATACAATAGCATTAGCTAAGTCTTACATGCACATCCTACATAAACATAAACTGTCTACACATTGGTAAAACGTTGGTAACTTGGTATACTAAAAATCTCGCCAGACTAGAACCAGTACAATTATGACTCTCGTGGGTGACCAATTCCTCATGTAATATGCATCTTAAATATAAAGAAAGTTTATATTCAGCATCATAAGTACAATTTCATATATGTATATATATTTAATATTAATTAATATTTAGTTCGTGCTACATGCTTTATAAATCTTGTTTTAAAAAATCTTACCATTGTTCCAGATGCTCGGAGCTTCAGGCTGAAATTCGCCACAGTCTCATAGTCCAGTTGCTGTCGATTCATGATGGTCATGTTTCCTCCTTTAATAACCTTTGGAAATCGAAAGTACTTTCCAGCCTTATTCTCCTGGGGTGTCCGTCCCTCCACCAACAGGTAAACCAGTGGATCGATATCCTGGTACGTCGCATGAAAGCTCTGTGTCAAGGCAGTGTTGACGCTAACATTCTCGAGCAGTGTTAAATTTGTGATGTCATCAATCTTGTCAAAATATTCGGATGGACTGTCCCACGTTGTAGGCATTTCTAAATCATTGTTAGTTACAATGATGGTAACCTGCACTGTACTGGACTTCCTTACTGCTGCTTTGTCTGATGCATTCACTGTCAACGTCAGCCGATTCTGCACACAACAATAGCATTTTAGAAACTGCAAAAATGCAGCTACCTCAGAGGCAAAACAATGTGGAAGTTCTGTCAAATTTCTTATCTTCTGTCAGGTGAGGTAAACTTCAGTGATAAATAACTTAGTTCTGTTCAATTCACCAAATATCTCAGTTAACCAGCTTAAATATTTTATGAACAGTTTGTAAAATTGCATATCACCATAAATTAATACTTTTTTATTTATAATACAAAGCAACATTACTACTGCATTAATAGTTTTACTGCATGCTTATTGCAATATATATATATATATATATATATCTATAGCTTTATTATAAATACACAAATGAAAAAGTGATGCAAGGTGAAATAAAATCAAGTGACATAAAGCAAATAATTAACACATAAATCAGTAATGTTAAATCATTTAAATGAGCATGAGAACTTGCCTGTGATGAGATGTCGTTTTGCACAGTTATCCAACCAGTTTTCTTATCTATGTCGAGACAATTGAGACAGTTTGCATCCTGTTTTTGTATCGTGTATTCAACTTCTGCATTCTTCCCTTCATCATCGTCAATAGCAAACACACGCAGTACACGACTGTGAAGAAGCGTATTATCTCGTATGGTTGTCTCGTAGCTTTCCTCATCAAACATAGGATGGTTGTCGTTGTCATCTTTAATGACGACAAAGAAGAAACAATAGGTGGACAGGTTTTGTGGGGTGCCCCTGTCCTCTATTTTCACAGTCACCTTGTATTTGACCTGGCCCCCGATCAGCAAGGCTTGGTCCAGTGGCTTCTCCCGGTCAAATATAACAAGTGTCTTCAAGTAAGCAGTTTTCCCATACTGTTCCACTTCAAAGTACTTTGTTGGATTAATATGCTTGTATGATACCACTGAGAAAACCACTTCTCCGTTTGAGCCAGAATCCTTGTCTATCCCAGTGAGCTATAATCAAAAACACATTTAGCTTACATAACATATGCATTTATAATCAGCTTCATCAGTATAAACACATTTGATAATTATACTTACAAACATAGCAGTTAAACAGCTAAGCATTAATTTCACAATTACAACTGAACTCAATTTAAATAAATTTCATTTTCAAATATTCTCATCCCCTGAACATTGAAAGTCAAATATCAAAACATAAAGTAAAAACCTACAGCATGTCAAGATAACATGTGCATTATTGTACTAAGACCAAAAAATCATTGGACATTTAAAAATGATAATTATGCATTAGGTTTTGCCTCAAAAATATACACACTTACTTTTGTTACATTAGTGTTGACTTCCATGTTTTCTTTGACCATCGGAACCACTTCAACTGGTGGACATTCTTTGAACAGAGGGGGATGGTTGACCCCAATAATCCGTACATCGACACGGCCGACAGTTTCAACTTTCGTTCCATCCATGGCCGTTATTGACAGGACGTGATTGCGGGTTTCCTGTTCCAGGTCTTTTGCCAGGCGGATGAATCCTGTGCGAGGGTCGAGGTTAAAGGGCCCTTGTTTAGTGTCAGTGTCTGTCGATGATGGTCTTTCTAAAATACAACCACAAGAATTATTCAGCTGTTTCAAAGCTTACATTTCATTCAGCTCATCTACACAGTCCTCACATCCTGTCTTCAATGTCTGTCACAATGAAATGAAGCATTTATCCACAAAACGCAATATAATAAAAAATTGTCAAGCAATTTCATTTTGCATAGGTCCAGAAAAAGCCACCTACCTGTCATTGTTACTGACAAAGCATGACATTGTGGTGG
This sequence comes from Lamellibrachia satsuma, assembly GCA_033239005.1. Taxonomy (NCBI): domain Eukaryota; kingdom Metazoa; phylum Annelida; class Polychaeta; order Sabellida; family Siboglinidae; genus Lamellibrachia; species Lamellibrachia satsuma. The sequence goes on along the minus strand of BSQZ01000011.1, from coordinate 12,994,770 downwards.
CCACCAGTCAGTGGCACTGTGGGTGAGCTACCACTATTTGGCTGCCAGGACATATAAAGTAGGAGGACCGACAAGAATCGTGGCCTGCGTCACGATTGAGAACTATATGTTACCACCTGTGACCTGGGCCAAAACGCCAGACGACGAGACATATGTATAGGATGCAGCTGATAGAATGTGAGTGTTACCTTTCGTATATCAGCACGTCTATACCACAATGGTGTCACAAGTGGACTGATGCATGTGAAATAGCGTTTCAGAAGCTGAAGCAGGAGATGACAACCACGCCAGTGCTTGCATTTCCCAATAATCTGGATCTGTTCATTCTGGATACAGATGCCTCTGGTGTAGCAATTGGGGCCGCCTTGTATCAGGTTCAGTATGGAGTAGAGTGCCCTGTCTCCTTTGCTTCAAATACTTTGACGCCAGTACAACGCCGATACTGCACCACGAGGAAAGAACTGTTGGCCATAGTGATGTTCACACATCACTATAAACATTACTTGCTTGGTCGGAAGTTCATTTTGTTAACTGAACATGGGTCACTGACGTGGCTATTTCAATTCAAAAATCCTGTAGGTCAGCTTGGTTGGTGGCTGGAGGAACTATCCCAGTACTTTATAACCATACAGCATAGACCAGGGATTAGGCATTCAAATGCTGATGGGTTGTCACGAATCCCAGAAAAACTCCCAGGGTGCAACTGCTATGAGTCCGGCAGGGAGTTCAGTTCCTTGCCTTCTAGTGGATGTCCCTATTGTACATGGTTAAACAATCAGTTGGGAAAATTTGAAGAGGAAGTTGACAATGTAGTTCCCCTCACAGTGAGACAACTGAATCCCCCTGATGAATGTGATGGGACAGTAGGAGGCGGTCATATCGACTCTAAGTACATGGCTCGATACAGTTCACAGGAACTGCAGGATTCTCAGTTACGAGATTCCGAATTGCAGCCAGTGATTACCTGGTTAAATGGGGAACCCCCGACAGGAAACGACCTCCAACTCCAGGAAAAGGGCACCTGCATGTTACGGAACTGTAAAGATCAGCTCCACATGCAGGATGGAGTCTTGTACTATCACTGGGAGGAGGAGGTTGGTCCTACCACACTCAAGTTGATAGTGCCCAATGCAATGAGACAGGAAGTTTTCCAGATGACCCAGATAACCGTATTGGGGGTCACTGGGGGTCACTGGGGCCAGGAGAAAACTTACACAAAGCTGCACAAGAACTTTTACTGGCCCTTCATGCGTCGCCGGCTATTCGTGAAGACGTGTGCTGTATGTCAACTAAACAAAGGGGGACGGCGAGCACCATTACTCCATTACCATGCATGGTAATGTACATCTGGACATCCTAGGGCTATTTACGACAAGTGAATAACTTAACAAATACGTACGTATGATTATTAATCAATTCACTCGTTGACTCGAACTTCATGCATTGCCTGAACAGACAGCCGAATTAACAGCTAGGACGTTCCTTGAGCAATGGGTCACCAGACTTGGAACACCTCTACAGGTACACACCAACCAAGGTAGAAACTTTGAAAATCAGTTGTTTACTATGCAAACTGTTAGAAGTCAAAAAGACTCAGACAACATCTTATCGTCCCAGTTCAAATGGTCAAGTAGAGCGCTACAACCAAATGGTCCTGTCCTTTATCAGGTGCTATATAGTCGATAAAGTGACTCAATGGGACAAACACTTGCCAACATTAGGCATGAGTATATGAGCCACAGTTAACAGGAGTACTGGGTTCACACCTAATATGTTGTTATTAGGTCAGGAAGTATGCATGCCAGAGGAGATCTTATTCAGACTCCCTAATGTTAAAACACTTAGACAAATACCATCTAGTTATCTCAAGGACTTGATTGAGAAACTTAGGGTCACCTTCATTGCAGCTCGTGATAATCTTCGAATGGCGCAGTGCCGTCAGAAGAAGAATTATGACACACGTGCTCCAATACAAGAACAACAGTTTGATGTAGGCGACTTAGTGCATACTCGAAATCTCGGAACCATTGTGGGACAAAGTAGAAAACTACTCCCACAATGGAAGGGGCCATTCGTGGTTACGGAAGTAATTTCACCACTCCTGTACCGTGTTGTGGGTAGGAAGAGGGAGTATATCAAGCATCACGATAAGCTTTGCATTTGTGAAGACCGTGACATTCCACTTTGGATGAGACGGACAAGACAGCTCATCCTCACTACTGAAGAACCAGCCACTGACCTCACACTAGGGGATGATATTCTGGATGGAGTAGAGGCCTTATTTCGCCCCAGCCAACCCAACACTCTCCAAGACCCGGAGAGGTCGACAACTGATACAACCACACAGGTATGATGACTAGACTAATAATAATTACTATATCTATGTTACCGATGGATATCACTGACACTGACAGCACCGCCACCACACCTCGGCGAGAATGGCGAGAACAGCGGCCGTCAAATCCCACTATTCATGGTACAGCTCTGACAGATATTAATTATCTGATTGAGCACACACCCAATGTCAACTTAGCACCGTATGTGGTGATCGACGGGGCGCTGGTGCCACTAGAGAAACTCGTCTGCACCCGCCCTCGCCCCACATATACACGACCGTTGCAGGACACTGGCCTCACCGGGGTACTCCCTGCTGCATTGGGGGCAGCACCCCGAGGTACAGGTGGCCACACATTCTAACTCGTATACACGAATACCTGCTGCATTGGGGGCAGCACCCTCTGAGGTACAGATGGCCACACATTCTACCTCGTATACACGAATACCACAAAATACAGGTGGATGTGCAATCCCTGCTGCACTGGGGGCTGTACTACCAGAGGTACTGGTGGCACCGTCTACCCTGTATTCTTGTGTATTACGCGACAGTAGCAGCCGTGCCCGCCCAGTTGCTATGAGCAGTCTTCTCCCAGTTACAAGCACACCAGTATGGCTGGGTACTGGTCGGGCACTACTGGTTGCTATGAGGACAGCTACATTCCAAATAGCAGAATCACCGACAACCAGCTCCCCTACTTTAACCACTGCCCCATTAGGGGCAGTGGTTAAACCCTGTTGACCCCCCATCCTACGACCAGCCACACAAACACAAAATGATCGATATAGGGATAAGACTGTCCAGGGAAAGGAATTTTCCCACCCTGTTGACCCTCCTATCCTACCAGTCAATCGACAATGGAGACGTCACCGGGTTCGACTGTGTGGCAATTACCCCTGTGCGGAGACTTTGCTGTTCCAGGAGGTAGGAAGCGGTCCCAGAGGAGGGAGTGGCCCACTGACCTACCACTAAATGCACAACATAGGGAGCGTTACCAGGGGAATAGGCAGGCCCAGTGAAAGCTCTCTCCCTCTACGGTAGCCCCCACTGTGCAGGCTTCACCATCGACAGTGAAGGCGACACCAGCCAAGCGTGGGAGGCGTTGACAGAGGAGGAAATGGCCTCGGAGCAAGTCCTCTGGCCTGACCCCCACCTTGCATATCAGCGTCACGCATCAACCATTGCGGAGACATGTGACAGAGATGTTGCACCGTCCACTACAGGTCCGTCAATCGGGCAGGAGTGCTTTGCCACCTGCTAAAAGGAGGAGAATGTGTCGTGGACAGTGAACCTGTAACTTGTTTGGTGAAACTACTACTAATCTGAGACAGCATGTGGAGGGGCTCCACTTACCATGGAGTTTCCACCCCGACACTGCTTGCTGGCTGTGTAAGCAACAGCTTGGAGGGCGGGTACCACTGATGGCCCACCTGCAACAACACACCCTAGAGGAGAGATGAATGGGAGAGTTTGCCCCTCATTTCACCAATTGGGTGAACTCAATGATCAGTCTCATCGAGGCAACGTGGAGGATAGTTCCCCAACACACCTTCGATGAGCTAGTCATGCTCTTTAAGAGTAAGAAGATTGACCAGACCAGTATGGCCCACCGATTCATGCTAACAGAAGTGGCCCACATGATGGGTCTGCCCACCACTCCTGATGCTCTCCAGTTCAGCCCCCTAATGACCCGGTGACACTCCTGAATTGGAGTAGCATCAGTAGGATGGGCGGGAGTTGTACCGGGAGTGTCTAGTCCCATCAGCCACATCCCAGAGCCCAAACCAAGTACAGGTGGCAAGTGTAGATGTGCACTGTCACCTTCTCCTCCTGAAATCAAGGGAGATGCAAGCTAGAAGAGACAACCCGGAAGCATGGTCGTTTCCCTTTGATTTCGAGGAGAATCCCATCCATCCATGGGAGGCAGCTTTTGCCTCCTATCAGCGAGACAGTGCAGAGAGATACTCTCTCTCCATTGACCTAGCGGCGCGTGTTTCCCGGAGACAGGGCCCAACCAGCCATGAGGGGTATTACTGTCAACCATAGGACAGTGGTGGTTAAAACCACCTATGGTGCCCACTCCCAGCTGGCTAAGTCAATCAGAGAGCGGGCTTGGAGCACCCTAGAGGCCAGGATACACAGTCGTGACTGCTGTGTGGTAGGGGAATGTGGCCTCGACTATACAGCGCCTGCCCACTTGCTGCCTGGCCAATGACAGCTGTTTCAACAGCAAGTTACACTGGCACACCAGTTGTGCTTCACCTGTGATGGAATAATCGACATTCTATGTCAGACGTCATGCGCGAGGCAGCAGCCATACTTAGGGACAACATGCACCCCAACCAGCGGATCCACGTCCACTGCTACGCTGGCAGTCTCCAGGATTACCAGCATTGGGTTGGGGAATTCCCCAATAGCGTGTTGGGGATTACACACTAGTCGGCGATGGCAGCAGGGTTTGGTGAGCTGGCACGTCGTATTGACCTGTACCGGTTAGGGCTGGAGACAGACTCGCCACTACTGTCACCTCATGGACTGGCTTGTGCACATCCCTATGAGCTAATAAGCCAGGCCCAAATGATTACAGAACACCATAATCTGCCAAGTTGGGTTATCCTTTGAGTAGCGGACCTCAATGCGCAGACGTTTTATCGAGTGTAATACGTCTGTTGGCCGTTGCAGACATAATAAATAGGCTGCTATGCCAATGTCAAGCTGTCGGTCCATGACAGCAACATCGGGTGCCCACTAGACAGTAGCTAATATAGTTTTTTTTTATTATCCAAACTCAATAGAGCTTATTTTTATAGCTCTGTTTGAGTAAATTTTGGCTAAGTACATTATAAAAATTAAATAAAAAAGGGGGGATATGGTGGGCACCCAAATGTCACAGGGGTGGGCACCCAAATGTCACGAGGGGGTGGGCACCCGAATGTCACAAGGGGTGGGCACCAAAATGTCACAAGGGGGGAGAATGTGGTGGCCACCAGTCGATAGCACTGTGGGTGAGCGACCGCTGATTGGCTGCCAGGATGTATAAAGTAGAAGGACCGACAAGTGACCCGGACCAGAATGCCAGACGACGAGACATAAATATAGGACACGGCTGATAGAACGTGAGTGTTACCTTTCATATATCAGCACATCTATACCACAACATATATAATCATGTTATAACTGCATCTCCATATAGACACAAACATTAATAAAATATGTTTCAATTATGAAAGCCATGCCTAGTAATTTCCTTTAACAAAAATAAAGCAGATCATTGTTAATGTGCCAGAGTGCACATGACTTCATTCAAATGCAATTCACACTCTACTTCTGGCAAATTTTTTCAACCTAATGTCTCTGTGGCAACGTAGACTGAATGTCTACAGACTACCGGTACTCAAGCATGTTATTCCATCACCGGGTATAGCTCAGGATTCATTCATTGCGATACGAAGTAGGGAAACTTCACATCGGAATAGGCCAAATACAACACACCCAAACACACGACAGAAATGAACAAACCTGTAAACTTGAACGTGATCTCATCTCCATCTGGGTCATATGCCTGTATGATATGCACCAACAAGTCCTTTCTGGATAACTCCTTCACCTGAGCCAACTGCAGTTGTGGATCAAATACAGGAGCTTCATCATTCACGTTTTCCATTCGTATTCTCACAGTAGTCGTGCCAGATTTAGGATTTGTTCCACTGTCCGTCGCTGTAATCGTGAACTCGTACATGTGAAGCGGCTGAAAGTCGTAGTCCAATTGCCTGGAAATGGCAGTCAAACATAGCAGTTTAATAGTTCAGATTTACAGTCAGCAAGAGTACAATAATCATCCACAACAGTTGGAAAGTGATTTATTCAGTATAGTCGCCTCAATCTAAGGTGAAAGTATGCATTTGAACTTTTCATTTTATGTATTACATAGTATACATAGTGTGTGTGGTGTGCACGGTTTGCATGCATGTATGCATGCATGTCATTAGTATATGCCGTGAAATGCAGAACAAACGAGAACAACAATATTAATTTGCTTGAAATGCAGAACAAATAAGAACAACAATATTCATTTGCTTGATTCGATACGCCCTAAATAGCTAATAAGAGTTAAATAAGGAGGTTCTTTGTGGTGAGTTTAGAGCTACAGATCACCTGCCACATAAGCCCACGATAGGTTTTTTCCATTCGGATATTTCACTAACCCTGACATAGACACCATATAGAAGCCACCGCTACAGCTCTTAGGGTCTTTTCCAAAAGACACAGGCAATGAGGCGTGAACGAAATTGCTCAAGTTTCGAAATGACAGCATGTGGATTTGAACCATGGTTCCCTTGTTCAAAACTTCAGCGCTCTACTGCCAAGCCACCGTGCCCAAACACTGATACATGTTTATATATTGCCTACTCTCGAGTGCCGAATAAGCGTCCCTATATGCGTATTTATTTGATGAAAAATGCCACCCTATACGCACCTTATTTGGCACTACAGTATACTATTATTAAATTTAAACATTTGTGCCAGCCTATATTCTCCAATAATTGTGGCAAATTATGCAGGGTATAATTTTTAGGAGAGCAATCCCTCTCACTCCCTATAGCTAGTGTTAATCAATCATCAACAGAGCAGTTTACCACTCAGGCTAAAATCACTTGCTCCCAACTAGAGTTGCATGTGGCTCCCTCTGACAGCTTTCATCCTTTTGATCGACAGTCGTGAATTTAACCGGATCCCGTGCTTCTTCTGAGGATCCTAGATTAGACCGTTAGAATTCTATGATTAGATGAATCCGTCGGAATCCTTAGTTCTCGGGAGCACGACATGGTATATTATTAGTTTAAACGCCTTTATCATCGCGTAAACCGACCGTAAATGGCCACCGTGCGCGCCTTAAACCGGTCGTAACAGGCTGGTAGTGGTTTTCCCCTAAAACGGGCGTGCGTATTCAGTTCAATGAAACTTTAACGTCCATTTAAAAATGGAAAAGTCCCCGGTTTTTTACAGATATAAAATGCGGTTACTATATTTGCGGTGACATAAATACGCACAAAGTTTATACATATTTGGCAGAAAAAACCCAAAATACAGGTGATCCACATAGTTTTCTAGGGACGCCTTGGCTTCACGTTGAGTAAAAAAATTGCTTTGGCACTAAAAAGACAAATATACTAGTGATTTTTTGCACTGTACTATTATTTGTTTTGAACAATTTTCCCCCTATATTGTTATTCGGCACTATACTATTATTAAATTTGACCGATTTGCCACCCTATACTGTTATTTGGCCTATATGTTTATTCGGCACTCAAGAGTATACATTCAGTTCATACTCTGGAATTTGTGAACATATCAGCATACCTGTAGCCTATACAACAATCATAACAGCCAATGGATGAACCAGAAAGCTTCAGTGGATTCTGGCTATCAGGAACATGTTTGGACCTGGTCACTCTTTTATGTTCCTTTTAATCAGATGTACCACTTATAGCGAGGGTACACTTTAGTTAACAATCTTGCATAGCAGGACTAAATCATACAGCCAAACATACCTTGTAGCATACACTACACCACGTTTGCCATCTGTTGATGTGACGGTGAAATTGTCATTGCTGCTGTTAAATATCAGATTTCCATTTTGGCCATAATCAAGATCAATGGCCGTCACTGCAATGGAGAATGTCTTGGTTATTATGCTTTCACAAACATCAGATTGTACAATAGTCAATGTTGTAGACCGCTCATTCTCCACTGTTGCCTACAGAACATCACATGCCAAAATAGGTAAACATGCTGAAATATATAAATATACTAAAATACAATCTCTTAATGCCTAAGTATAAAAAAGGCAGATCAACCACATTTCTATCGAATAAATATAACAAACATAATAGTATAACTACACAAATCAAGGTAGCTGGGTCAGCTAATGTGTCAGTTGAGTTTTTTCCTCATATAACATGTTAGGAAATATTGAACTGAAGGTCGACACCACAAATAATCACCCAGCACTAACGTCGTATTTCGTCAATCCATCTTTTAAAAAACAGTCCTTTTGGAAATCCTCCTGACTTCTTAGAAACGGTGACAATGTTTCCTTAGGATTGTGTGCGCTTCGATTTGTGAACCAGCTTTATTCGTTCGCCGTGAACGTAGAACATAGTCTTGTTACTGCGATTCCAGTACACATCAGTACTATATCTACATAACTAAATCATGTCCTTAAACCAACAAATATCAGCACTGACGTAGTTTATTGTGCCTTTGAAGCTATAATGGAAACAGCCAGTAGATGTGACCTGGTGACCCTGCAGATAACAGGCCAACCAAAATTATTGTAAACATGCTCTGCCACATGTTTGTCATATGGTTAGTGAAACTTGATAATGTAGATGACAAGATGTTACAAATACAGATTCAAGGGCCATTGTGGTGGTGAATTAAGGGGACATGTCAATATTAGAAATGGCCATTATGTTTTGTCAACAATACGTAACATGTCACATTTCAAGCATGATACGCTTATCTATTTACATTTCTGTTATCATTTACTAGTTTAGAAAAACTACCGAACTACAATGCTGTAATTTGGAGTATGAATGCATCTTACATGTAGGCAACAATACCCAAATTAGAATTAGGATTGGTGAAGGGTTTGTGTCAAAAATACACTGCCACTTTAGGCTGTCATTCAACTTTTGCTTAACTTATTCATGGTTGTGTAACAGATGTAATTCGTTTATGTTAACCAACATTTTCCTCAGAGTTATCAGTGACACTGTCATACTTATATGTATGTCATTTATTTCTTTGGAGATTTTCTCTAATTTGGCATTTTGTGGATATTTTTTCACATTTACAAAAATGTTTTTAAAATCTTGTAACATAACCAAATAAATAAAAAAAAATCAATAAATTATTCATCCAGAATATTGTATAGTATTTCAACTACAATCTGTGAAGAAACAGTTAATTTATCTTAAAAACTTCTACTGAAACTACTCAATTCAAGACAAGTATATAATAGTCACCCCAACTATCTTATCATGAATGACTCGCTCACCACAAGATGGATTGGCCACATTTTGTGAAAGACGAGAACTGTTGAGGGGAATTACAGGAAATGCGCCTCAGCTGAGCCCAGGTTGATAAGCAGACTGCAGACCGACAGAAATGGAATGGCTTGTTTCTGCCTTACGCACCAGTAGGCACAAAGGATTAACCAACCATAGTAGAACTTTAGTAAGCTCTAAATTACAAGAAAAGAAAGTACATTTTACTTGCAAAACTAGATACATTCAGAAGTTGACAAATTATAAATTTTTTTCCAGATTCAGTACCAACCATGAAAATCCACATATTATAGCAACAAGCCACTCGTGATAGTTACAAAACTACATACCTGTTAGTATTGCTTTAGTTGTTTCTATGTTTTCTGGCACATTTCGGGCCACATATACATCGAGAGCAAAATATGGAGCGTGCAGATTCTCAGGCTTCAAGTTGACAATGACCTGCGAGCATCAAGAAAAACATAGAATAAGTTATAACATCCAGGTAATCACGTTTACATAAATATACCTGCAGGTTAGGTTAAATATGTATTATACCAATTTCACTGTGTAGAAATATCCATGCTATTAATTAAATTAAAATTTTTAATTATTAAAATATAATTTATGAGTATCACAAATTGATACTGCTTCTAAAAACAATGTTACGTTTTTATGACAGTGAATACCTTTCAACTATACCTAAAACAATGCAGTACATTTAACAGTGTTACACCTATTTGAAGCTGCTAGGGACAAATTTTACCAAAATTATGGCAGTTGAAAAACACAAAGTTGAAATTTATCAAAATTAGATGAAATGTCTTAGTGCTTTCAGTACGACATTATGGCACCATTGTAACTGGACAAGATGTTATGTTAGTGATGGAAGAGTGTACACTAGATATCAGAAAGTATTCATTCTTACAATAAATGAATGGAACAAACTATCTACTTATTGTGTAAATGCTAGCAGCGTGAATATGTTTAAAAACAAAATTGACAAATATATCAGAAGGGAGGGTTAGACATAGACGAACATCTTTGGACTCTCATTAAGCCAATGGCTTTCTTGTCCACTTGCCATCTAGGGTTTTGCTTTGGATGGCAATCTTGTTAAATATTTCTGTTGCAGCATCAAGATGTGAACTTCTAAGAAATGTACTTTCATATGCGCTGTTGTTCATTTCTTGTATATTGTAACCACACCAAGAGTCCAGCAGCCACACTCACCAGTACTTTGGACTCGATGCCACTGGCCGGCTCACGCGCTGTCACAACCATGCGATACTGGTGTGGATCACTGATGTACTTCAACTGTCTCGTCAGGGTCAGCCAGCCAAGATTGCGGTCAACTACGAATGGCAGATCAGTGGCAGAATCCGCTGTCGTCTCCGCTGCCAGTGAATACACAATGTCAATCTCTTGGAATGACTTGGCATTTATCTGGATCACTCTAAAGAAAAACCAAACAGGCATACTAAATAACATCTTAAAAACTTTACTGTTTACAAAATGTTTAGAAATGTAAAAAAGGTGCAAAGGGCAATCTTGACAAACAATTTTAATGGTGTTATTTCAAAATCATCATGAGCTCTGCAATGTTCTGCCAGAGACCTCCAACATAAGTAATACCGTGTGATGTGTTGTACAATAATGTATGTTATGATGTTCTGTACTATTATATTCTATGCAATGTCCTGTTATATGGGATATATTCTGCAATATCCTGTACTATAATATATTCGGCAATATCTTGTAGTATAATAACAAAAGAAATAATTAGACATGTCAATGTTCTGTACTGTAATGTATTCTGCAATGTTTTATAATGTACTCGCAATGCCCTGTAGAACAATACTAAAATATACTCTGCAATGTCTTGTAATATAATATGTTCTGTAATGTACTGTATTATAATATGCTCTGCAAAGTCCTGTAGGGGACTATCCATATGGGACGTCATGGTATTTTTTGAGGTTTCTGAGACCTCACAGGCTCCCACCCCCTTGTAACTTGTAACTTCTTCACAATGTATACAAAATGGCTTAACAATTAGAGCTATCTGTTGGATATTGCCAGCTAGACGAGCCAACATTTAAAAAATCGTTACGTAAAGCTGGCTCAGAGACCCCCCCACCCCCATGTGACACTTTGTCACGCTTGCTCATAGACCCCCCCTACCCCCAAGCATAACTTACTTTATGGATGACCCCTACATTACATTACTCTGTAATGTCTAGTAATATATGCTCTGTAAAATCCTGTTCATAATATAATATGCTCTGCAAAGTCCTGTAAATACTACAATATACTCTTCAATGTTCTGTATAAAGAAATATAGCATTACATATTCTATAACCTAATTCCCAGCACATATTTTACATATATGAACCATTTTGGCTAAACGTAAGATGCAGACACTCACTTGTGACCTGAAGTGGAGAACTCGGACATCTCTTTAATGTAGGGATTCTGTTCAAACTGGGGTGCTTTGTCTTCAACCTTTATAGACAAGACCTGTGCTGGGGTAAACTTCTTTTTGGCAGAACCTATGACTTGTGCAGAAATAGCCAATCTATAGGTGGTGTCCAGCTCAAACATCTTGCGCCCAGCCACTTTTACAGCTCCTGTCACGTCAACTGTGAATCTGTCATCACCCCCTGCAAAAACATAAGGTCATGAGGTAGGTGAAAATGAAGAAACGATTAGAAACTTTGAATAAGAAGTCTCTGACCTGATACTTAGTTAGACTGCACTGTCTAACATAATGAAATTGGTATGTAATATCTAAACTATGAAATAATTAACAGTACCAAGAAAAACATAGCTGAAACATTTTACAAAAATATATGTATGGCAATACAGAAATAGAATCACTTCGGGCCAGAGCAATATGATTGTATTAAGTAGAGCTCTGATTTTAATACAGCAGGATTTGAATACAGGGAGAGGTAGAGGGATGGAGAACCTACCTGATTCCAGCTTGTACTGCACTTCAGCTTTGTCAGCATCAATTGCATGGACTGTGTAAATGACAGTGTCGGGTCGTATCCACTGTGGCACAGTAGTCCACAATGGATAGGGTGTGTTGCTGAATATTCGATCATAGTCATCCCGTCTCATTACGTATACCTTCACAGGTAAGGTGCTCTGGTCTGTGGCAACAGAAAACATTCCATTGAATCTGCTGAAGTATACATCTGTATACATCTAAGACTAAGGCTAAGCAAACCTATTTAAGTAGTGTGTGTTCAGGTTTTCCTAGTAGCCCCCCAGGCCCAGCATACATGATTAATCGCTAGTATTTCTTCTTCTTGTTCTTCCTGTCAAGGACTGGGCTCCTTAAAATGATAGTTGTTAGGGTTATATATATATATATATATATATATATATATATATATATATATAATATATATATATATATTATATATATATATATATATATATATATATATATATATATATATATATATATATATATATATATATATATATATATATATATATATATATATATATATATGTTCAAGCATTAACTAAAGTGAACATCGAAATGCTGAAAAATCACGATTTTCTTGCAGATGTTACATAAACTATTCACACACTACATTTTTTTACCAATGAACCGGATTTAACATAGACTAAATCAGTTCAGGAAGCAGTTTTAAGGCAAATTCGGGCACTAGCCTCGTTTTGAGAGCTGCATTTCCGTAGTTCGATACTGACAAGTCATTAACTGAAAACAACTTTTCTAACAACTTTTTCACACTCTGTAGATAAAATAACTGGTATTTATTTTGAATATCGATCCCATGCGCAAAAATGTCTTCAGCTTTTGTGAAAATGGCATATTTATTATTAATTATTATTATTATAACAACTACTTAATGACATGTCAGACGAGTAAGACCATATACAGTGTAAAATACGTATGTGGGCCTACTGGGTTCTTTACATGCTTCAAAACATCGACCTGGGGCTGGTCTGGTTGGTGGTGTAATGCCTCCTGCTACAGACAGTGGCGTATTTGGGGGGGGGGTGGCATTCGGCCATGCACCCCTTTGGCTTTGCTTTGTTTCCGTTGCACTGCTATTTATGGTAGCTTATGGGTGACTAAGCTTACCCCCACCCGTCCTCCCCCCATTTGGCATCCCCTCTGCGAGATCTTAGATAGGTAATTGACTGCACTGTCACTGGCATTGCCTGGCAACTGAGGCCAGAGAAATAGGTGGGACGTGCGCGATTATAACAGACAAGGCGGAATAACCACTTGTTGGAACTATACGTACTTGCAGTATCTCTGACGTTCGTCACGTTTATGAAGAACTTGAACTCGAAATCGTCGACGCTGCCATTCCATTGATGAGACGCTCCCCGACTGACCATTCCGGTAGCAGACAGCGTCAGTCTCATTGCCGCGTCGGCGTCGGTGAGCTGGTAGCGCTCATCCGAACTCGCGGCGACGCTGAACAGTTCGCCAGTCTCCGAAAGGCGGACGACAAAGACGCGTTCCTTGCGGACGTCTCGCCGGTGGCGAACAAGAACCGGTGGGTTGCTTGCGGAGTCTTCGATCGGCGAATGTACTTCTACCCTGACCAGTACTGGCGCACTTTCGTGTCCGGCACCGTCCGTGGCGATCGCCTTCAGTTCATACGTCTTCCACAACAGCTCCTCGGATGATTTGACGTGTAGCTCTCCTGTGATGGAGTCGATGCCAAAAGGTGCTGCGGTCTCGCGCAGACCGTAGCGCAGCGTGTCTCCGCTATCAGCATCCGTGGCGGAGATCCGCATAATCGGCGTCAGTGCAGCTGCGTCCAAAGCCACACTGCCCCTGTAAACTAGCGCGTCGAACTGGGGCGCGTTGTCGTTCACGTCCAGCACGCGTATCGTTATGATCGCACTGGCCTCGTCGCCATTCTGACATAGCGCCCGGACGGTCACGTGATACGCGTCCTTGCGCTCACGGTCCAGAGCGGTGGCAGTCACGATCGTCGCGGCGCCGTTCGCTCGTGCGACATGGAACGACGTCGCATCCGTGGACGCCACGAAACTTAGCTGACACCCGTAGGGCAGGTTTCTGACAGAATCAGCCATTGCCTGGAGGCCGTTGACCGCCGAGCCTACCGGCTGGTTCTCCTCCACGCGTCCGACGTACGGTGGATTGCGGAAGTGGATCCTCGGACTAGCGTCGTCTATATGTACCTGTACCGTCTCGAGCCATGCCTCGCTCGGCAGTCGATGCTGTATGGTGAGGCGTACAGACCGCCCTCCCAGCACGGACACGTCCGAGGTGATAATAAGCTCGCCCGTGTTGAGCACGGCGAATGAGTTGACGCTGACGTCATTGTCTGACGACAGCACGCGCGAGAGCTGTCCTTGCCTGTACGGCAGCGCGGCGACAACGTGCCCCGCGCGCGCGCTCGACGGCACGAAGAAGAGTTTCGTCGCCGATTTCGCGACGACTGCGCCGTCGCCGCGGAGGAGAAAGAAGGTCGCCACCAACAGGAAGCCGCCGATGAGCGTCATTGTTCCTATCTTGTTGTCGTATACGCGCCTTTTGGAGAAACACCTCTACGCGTGTCGCAGCTCCATCGATGTGTTCTTCATACTGAAACACCATAGGTGACATATTAGGTAAATTTGACAGAACTAGAACTGCTCAACACAACGGGTTTCTTGCTTAACTTAGATACAACAGACCGCCGATGGTACGTACGTACATAAACACATATACACACGCACGCACGCACGCACGCACGCACGCACGCACGCACGCACCCACGCACGCACGCACACACACACACACACACACACACACAGTTCTTTCTTGCCCCTCCCTGGAAAAATTCCTGCGGACGCCCCTGACGTCATCTAAAGGGAACCATTTAGCATAAATTTATTTTTAACACCATCGATGTGTACGCAGTGTGTTGGTATTAACATGTTATGTCAAATGGGCGGCTGGAAATCACATTCACTCACACCCAATTGAAATTGTTGTCTTTAGATGTTTACGTTATACACAACACGTTGGCCCATACTTGTGAAACGTCTTCTGTATTGTTCTCAGTGTCTCATTAAAGTAATTACTGTGATCGTGGCCGTTATTACATCGAGGCCATTAACGTAACTGCCACGTTCGTGTTTGGTTTCTCAACGTTGATACGGGTCATTCGCGTTTACATAAGCTCTTGCATAAACTGTGAAAACATGTTTAGCCGAGTGTCCGTCCATTTGAGATGTTGACCTAGCGTCATGTCAACTAGTTTTACTGACGGCAAAGTTAAGACATATTGTAAAAAGGTTAAGTTGTTATATGGGGCAGTATCCAGTCACTAGGTCCGCTGCTTCTCCCCTGTTCAGTCCATCATCAACTCAACTTCTCAAGGAGGCAGCCACGCGGCAATTACGGCACGAACACTATTTGTTTTCATATATCCACCATTGCCTCTTGCCAGCTACTCGTTTATACAGCTGCGTGAACTGAGGCGACGTGGAGTGAACGAAATTGTCCAAGGTTTGAAACAGCAGCAAGAGGGTTCGAACATCTGGACTCTCGACTGAGAGTCCGGTGTTCTAACCACTGAGCGACGCGCCCCATCGTGCAAATCTGGCTGTGAAATAACTTTGTGTGTAAGGGGCAAACTTGTGAGACACACCTATATTTCTAAGTGTAAAATAGAAGCCGTACGTGCTTAATATTATAATAATAAATCTGCCAACCAGTAAGTATACAAACTTGTGATCTAGTAAAGAATGTAAATACGAACATGGGTCAAGCGTAGTTTCGTCGATCTGCCATGAAGTCTGTCATGTCTATGTTACATTGTTAAGCTGGTGAGCTAGCCATTAGTATACAAACTTGTGATCTAGTAAAGAATGTAAATACGAATATGGGTCAAGCGTAGTTTCGTCGATCTGCCATGAAGTCTGTCATGTCTATGTTACATTGTTAAGCTGGTGAGCTAGCCATTAGTATACAAACTTGTGATCTAGTAAAGAATGTAAATACGAATATGGGTCAAGCGTAGTTTCGTCGATCTGCCATGAAGTCTGTCATGTCTATGTTAGATTGTTAAGCTGATGAGCTAAGCCATTGTAGATGTAGGTTTGACAATACGAGCCGTCTGACCGCATGAAACGAAGGCCTAAACATGTATGTAGTTTCTCGTGTGCATGCCACGTTTAGAGACAAGAAGATCAATGAATTAAGTCAATGTTAGGTTTATTTGGATATCCTGGCACCTATGTAAACGTATAGTTATACATTGTTCAGTATATAATCGTAAGCATAGCTTTGACGGTAAACACGAAAATCAAACAGTGTGCAAGATATAGGCATGCTTCTCCTGACTATTTCATATCCGTGTATAAGTGACAGCAAATTTAAACCAGCTTGCTAGCTTGCATGTGAGTGCAGCCACTAGATGGCTTGAGTTTGGTGTGAGAAGCCGCTAGATGGCGCGGTTGTTTGCAGCCGGTATATAGCCCAGGGGCATGCGTCATTAGAATGGCGTGTCGGTGACGCACCAGTGATTTCATGCACTTCACTCGGATATCGTATTTCCGGCTCGGGTTCCACGCATGAGTGAACGTGGAATTGCTGAACGCCGAGGGCGGTCTGCTTCGCTACACGGCTTTGTTTATCGGCAGAGCGCTTGGTGCGCCCAAATAGGCCTACCCTGTATCGATTCTATTGTCGGCGGCGATGCGATAAAGTTATGGACACCATCTTGCATTCAGTGTCGGCGTCATCTTCTGGCGGTGTCTACGCGTTGAACGGTGTGGCGGCTTTGCTATTTTTAATGGTTAACTTCATGATGGTTAACTACATTTCTGCTTAGCTTTTTTCAGTAAGAACCACCCTTCAGTGACGATCATCAAAAAACGTGTTGCTGCTTTGTTCAAATTCGTCACCGACTCTGTGTCTCCAGTGGCGTATTTAGGCCCCCACTTCATAAAAAATGTTTTGTTCTTATGTCTGCGCCACTACATGATAGCGTGGTACACTAATGGGTAGAAACTAAGCTTCCACCCCTTTGCGAGATCCTAGATACGCCACTGTGTGTCTAGACTGAGACGGTGTCAACGGGCTATTTAGTTTTAAACAGCGTTGTTCATAAAGTAACGTAGTATTTTATTTGACTGATAATGTCCACTTCCACCAGTTAATAACCGTCCGTAGGCGCAGCGTTAAAACTGGGCAAAGGAACTAGACTTCCACAACCATGGGTAAACACGAATCTACTAGCGGCATTATCTTAACACTTAGCAAGGACATGCATCCCGACGGAGAATATTGTGCTGTTCTTCTGGTTTTATGCTAGGAAGTAATGTGTGCGTGCGTGTTCTTATTTATAAAAAAAAACAACTGTTTGCGAGACCGGTCCAAACAACAGACATACTGCCTCCGAACCAGGCAAGGACTCGCATCTTTATTGACGACAGACTGGCATTCACATTGCTATGTACCTAATTGTTATTTTCTGATTAGTCGGCGGTTCAGTGGCCGCACAAATATAAATCAACACTCACACATTGTGTCAAAATGACAGACAATTAGCAACACGTCGGAATAACCACTAATTATAATTAATTATTCACGACAGCTTTGATTTCACTCTCGAGTAGCCTACGTGTTGAATGCCCTGCAGGTTAATGCAGTTAGTACCGAGCGTCCTCGGACACTGCTACTCAGTATTCTAGATATCAACACAACTAAGCCGACAACAGCCGGTGACAGCCACGCGACAACTACTCGGACAACATTTGTAATCATAATAGCCTGTAGGCTCTGATCAAACATAGCACAATATAGACGACCATTGTTTACACGAATGACTGGGTGTGTTATAACCTGTAGAAGCAAACAGAAGCCACACTGTGGTACCTGATAACATTCAAGCTGCAATAGATTGCTACATGTGACGCGCAGTGCATAGCTCCATTGTTTACAATATTGATACATTTTAGTAACAGCCGATTAGAAGCACGGCGAAGCGTGCGATATCATGTGCTACAATTCTCCACGCGCGTGCCCCTATTAGATGATATTGAGAGTGTCGTATAATTTGTAGGCGCTTTCGTCGCCGACTCTACTGTGTCGAGTCGCGTCAGGCATGGAAACCACAAACCGTGTAACTTTTCTCGTCCAACAGAACAGCGACAAATCAATACCGATTAATAAACACGGTGCAGAAATGAGCAGTTGCTAGGACGCAAAAAACACCGATAAAGGCTCCTATGGCAACTGTTTGTGCGATGTTGTGTTAAAAATTTAGCATTTACCTAAGCTGGTAAAAAGTATCGTTAGCCTGTGTTCCAGTTGCGTATCTAGGACCTCCAAAGGGAGAGGCCAAAGAGTGGCAAGTTTAGTTACCCATTAATTAGTTTACCGCGCTGCCGTGTAGTGGCGCAACAGGTTATATGCGAAAACAATTAAGCCAAATGGCGGACATAGCCCAATGCCCCCAAACACGTCAGTGTTACGTCCAGACCATAAATAAAACTGGTTATTATAATATTAAGTTGAATTAGGTTAGACGCGAGCTCTTGTAAATGGTTTTCCATACTTCTAACGGCAGCAATCCTGATATCTCGCAAAGGAAGCTGACACTTTGCCAGAACTGCGATGTTTCCTTAACTTTTAATTGTTGAAATATACACTAAAATTTTAATCCATATTTTTCAGTTGGATAATATGCTGTTTTGTTCACAAATAAAGCTGAGCCACACTGATGCAGATTTAACCCTTCGAAACGAGACATTATTATTATTGGAATTATTTAACAAATTGATGACGCGACATTTTAAAGTGTAGAATCAGTTTTAATTTTACGTATGCAAAATGCTAAACATTGCTGACTACATAAAATGTTTAACCATGGCTTATTTGTCGATGCAGTTACGTGAGCGACACCAGCAGTTATGCAGATATGCTTTGTGCTGCCTGTCTTATCAGCGACACTCAGGTGCGTTGGAACGATCGAGACTGAAACGGCACAAAGGAGAGCGGCTCGGTCGCAGACGCTATGTTCAGACCACATCCTGAGAGAAATACCTCGGCCGTGAGTCACAACACGAAACGAATTATATTCGGATTTGCTTTGACGCACCTGTACAGGTTTGCTCAATGCTTTCTTCTGCTCACAGAATGCGTATGACATAACCCCAGCCAGGTCTGTTGACGCATTCCTGTTGTTCGATGGTAAATATCACAGTAATGCATTCTGAGTAACGTCAGAGAAAGTGTTTTTGTGACGGATTTAAAGGCCTAATGACCGTATCTCCGAGTCAAGATGGAACAAAACCCCGTGTCCCCGCCTAATACGACACTGATCATAACAATATGTTGACAAAAAGGTGTCGCCACTTCGTTCTTGTATATTTACTTTCGTCTTAAAAGATGATCTCGTGGTTAGCTCTGTCGTTCAGACTGAACGAGTTTTGTAATGCAACCGTGTGCACCAGCCTGTGGCTTCCCATCCGATGATTCATCGATCATGGGTTACGTTGGTGTGCCTCCTCCCGATTCCTCGCAGCCCATCCTTTATTCAATTTAACTCTCCCCCCATCTCACCCTCTCTCTCAGTGCGTGCCCCTGTGCGTGCATGCATGCAGCACACACGCACATACAAAACTGGTAGAAAGATACATGTCGTCCTAACCACAGCCCAGAAGTTGACTCAGAATTTAGCCTACTGGAGATGCCGCGATAGGGACGCGCCCCTGGAACAAGCCGTATTGAATGTGGGCGCCATACACTGTATGCGTGAGTAGCGGGAGATACAGTGTCTTCTGTTGCACAAGCCACAGTTAGTACCGTGCATTGTGGCAAAGTATCTAAAGAATCCGAGCTTACAAAACATAACACGGATGGTGCGAGACACCACAATTAGGGCATTTTTTTAGTTCCAGTTTTTTTAAAGGGTTTCAAAACCAGGTATGTGATCAAAGGAATGCGTAACGTGCTACCAGACTCCGCGTGCGACCCATCAGATAACGCTAACAGACCTGCTACAGCTAGACTCCCTGGAGCTGTGTAATAATTGCGTGCGACAACAATAGCGAGAACAAGTTTCAACTAACGCAACTTCTACATTTCGGGGAGGAGGGATAGCAAGTGTCATGCGTTTCATGATCAAGTGTACGCAGACATACAACTCAAATTGTGTTCAAATCGGCAGAATTTGTTTCCCAAGCTAGTTGTGCAAAACTTCAACATACTTCATCAAACTGCCGAGTTTGTGTAATACAGAATGTGGTGGAACAACGTGCAAAACGGGCCCCATCACCAAAACGGGCCCCATTACCAAAACGGGTCACCATCCGCTTGGCGTTACGTTAAGTACAGGTGTAGAGGGATGAGTGGAGAAGATGGTTCAGTAGAAACAACATTATTTCGTAAAAATGTCAACTTTATACAAAAATCTTGCATAGGGGGCCCGATGTGCTCGTTTCTTTGGAAAGTGTTCCGTTTGCAATCATACAACAGTTGTTATGATTATTCAAACACGCCGTGCTTTTACATTGAATATAACATTGTTCATAAATGGAGCACAATATAACAATAACTAAAGTGGAGCGTTTGTTGTGTAGCAGCGAGGAGTCTTTCTAAAAGAAAAAAGGGATGATAATAAACTGCATTTGACCTACGTGTAACTAACTGTGTAGAAGAACCGGACGTCATTCTCTATCAAACATGACGTCGCGCGTCCTAGTAGAAAAAATATGTAACGGTTGATTTACATTTCCTCATTTGATAGCGTCATTGCCTATATTTATCTCTGGTTACCACAGGTACCGCGACACATTTGTTTACATTGTATAATCCAACTATATAGCCAAACAACAAAACACCAGCATCATACGAAAAAGGAGAAGATGGAAATCGCTCGGATATGTCTTCGGGATGATCGTTGCCTTAATAATGTTGACTTGAACGCCAGAAGGGAAGAGGAAAGGGACGGCCAAAACAACAAGGGGGCGAACCACGGAAGAAGAACTGAAGAGTGCTGGGCTGGCGCGGCGGGGAGAGCTCAAGTTAAAGAAAACGAGATCTTGTGCGAGTTCTAAAGCCTTACGTGCCACACCTTGCCACGATCAATAACGCAAGCAAAAGTATTTTAACTTAGACTCATCTGATGTGTCTGTTACACAAATAGGACACTGACTCATTCGACGAGTTTACTCAACAAGAAAGAGGTGTCTATGCATACACCTTTATAATCATTGTATACCTGCGCTCTTGGTTTTGAAGTCGAAGGTAATACATAATTCCAAGTTCAGACATTGCGAACGAATAATATTCGTGCAAAATCATTACGAAACGTTAAACGTGTCTGCGAATAGTTCCGGTTCCTATTTTGGTGCTTCAAAGATATATAGAATTGCCCGATTGGACCAAAATTGGTGCAGGCGGTTTTTAAAAGTTTTTTTATGAATTTTGTCTGTACGAATGATTCATGGAGGGAATTCCAAAGCTCAGTCACTCTGAGAGGAAAACTATTTTTTCTTATATTTGATCTTTCAGTAAATAAATTTAGCGTATACACTCTATTCCCTGTCATGAAAGATACATCATCCCATTTTAAAAGTTTAGGTGACGATTCAACGTCTTATAAATTGTGTATAATTTAACTCCATTCATATCACCTTGTAAACGTCTATATGCGAATTAAGGTGATTTTAATCTTTCTATATAAATTAGGTTTCTCATATCTGGCAATTCTTTGGTTGCTCTTCTTTGGAGACGTTTTCTATTGCTTTAATGTTTTTTAAGGATATCATACTGCTATCGCGTAGTCAAGATGCGTTCTTACCATTGTTTTATATAATGGCAAGAACGCATCTTTGTCAAGAAATTTAAACGTTCTGCGAATTATTTTATCATCTTTGTTGCTTTGTTTACAACTTAATTAAGGTATCATCAAGAACGCATCTATGTCAAGAAATTAGAAAGTTCTGCTAATTATTTTGTCATCTTTGTTGCTTTGTTTACAACTTAATTAAGGTATCACCAAGAACGCATCTATGTCAAGAAATTAGAAAGTTCTGCTAATTATTTTGTCATCTTTGTTTACAGCTTGATTAATGTGGTCATCAAAGGATAGCTTTGTGTCTATAATAACCCCTAAGTCGTTTTGTTTTTTAATTGTGCCGAACGAATGTGTGGTGGTGTTAAGTGTCATAGAATATTCGATTTCTCCAACGTTATTTTTTCCAATAGTAATATGTCTACATTTATTATTGCGTGTTGAACGACACATTTACATTGCAAGACACTCGTTCAGTTTCACCATATCACCACCTAATATGCCATTCTACAGTCATTTGAAACTTGGTGTCCCCATTCGTTGCTCGTGTTCCATTTTACTTTTCAACCCAAAATTTCCCTCTGGGTGTCCCCAGGTTCAGGAATTCATCTTTGACCAACACACTCACAGCTTTTTTAGCATTTTATATTTCAAAACTTAAACACATGCACAGGTGACAGGTATTTCTGTTATACTAGCATACACATTATTTGTATGAGTGATGCGCAACTGTTTTGTTAAAGACTTTGTCTTCAACTTTTAATGTCTACACAGTGACGGAGACCAAATATCGCGGCGAATCAGAATCATTGTAACTGCGCAAAATGATAATTGGTTCATCTGACTGAGGACCAAACTCGATTAAAATTTTTTTTTTGCATCCGACCGACCACTGTTCTGGACAAAGCCCAACCGCTGACAACGCCGGTGACGGCATTAACGCGTAAAACCCTATCTCACAGTGTTATATTTAAACCTTTTCCATAAAATAAACATTGATTAAATATGTCCACTCCAATAAAATCGCATAACATCCGGTGTCCGTGTATTCCAGTCTGACCAATGTTTTAACGCCCCCCACCCGGAAACTTACTCAGGTATGCGATATGCGACGTTAGACCCGTCTCGCTGACGACTTCGTTGACGCATTTTATTATCGTTCAACATTCGCGAAAACCGTTTCCTGCGAATACTGCTAATACCTCGTATGTCACCCCACTGACTAGGCCTACATCATTTCACAAAACTGCCCAATATACCAACGAACTACCCGACTAAATCACAGAACGTTACTCGCCGTAACACGAAGCCTATTTCAAATACGGTCACAGGTAAATTAGGTCACACACCACATCGAACCGCTCCATGGCGATCGAGTAATATTTCAGATTCAATTCCATATATTCTGCATCAGCTAACTATACAAAACACTGCAGTGAAGACCCAGACGGCGTATCCGTAAAATTCGCTGATATCTGCACAGAATGTCGGCGTAAACAAAGAAAATACCTGTGTCTTACCTGTCGGTAACGGCCGTCCCACGTAGAGGCGGACTTGAGAATAACGTCGTGCCGGCCTACCGAGCGACGGTTGATTCGACGGCTGACTCATTCAGTGACAAAGCCGACGGGTCGCTTTGTGTATTGCAGTAGCAGTTAGCGACAAGCCTGCAGGCAGTGAGCGCGCGGGGACACTCAACGGCCAGGTAAACACTGCGTTCCGAGCATATCATCGAGGAGGTTTCAGGATTGATTTTTGTCACAAATTCGCAAATAAAAAATCGATATTACAAGGCCCAGCGCTGAATGGGCAGCTTATTTCGTAACGAGCTCGGCACCATTATTGACGATAATGGGCACGGATTGGAAAGTTGTTAATTTTCGGAGGGCATTTATATATATATATATATATATATATATATATATATATATATATATATATATATATATATATATATATATATATATATATATATATATATATATATATATATATATATATATATATGTATATGTATATATATATATATATATATATATATATATATATGTATATATATATATGTGTGTATATGTATATATATATATATGTATATGTATATGTGTATATATATATATATATATATATATATATATATATATATATATATATATATGTATATATATATATATATATATATATATATATATATATATATATATATATATATATATATATGTATATATATACATATATACATACATACATACATACATACATACATACATATATATATATATATATATATATATATATATATATATATATATATATATATATATATATATATATATATATATATATATATATATATATATCAAATAACTTATAAATGAATAATAGTGTTATTTTCAGTTGCACATAAGGAAGATATATATCTACATAATTTATTAAAATTATATAATTTAATAAAATTTTTATCGGGCGGGTGGGCAGGCTGGCTAGCTGATTGGTCCGTGTCTTCACCCTGGGACCACTGGGAGCCCCCGTGCAGCCTCCCAAAGGCAGGTGGCTGGCGTCGAAAGGATTTTATCAAGATCAGCCTGCCAGAAGCCAGTGCATTTAACCAGCCGACAACACTGGACGCGTACCTAGGGAAACAGTCCCTGACAGCATTTTAGTTATGTGGGTCGGGTGCGCAGAGGCACATCCGACAAACGTAATATAAATGTCGCCACGAGACGTGATAGGACTGGCATAGTAGTTTACAAAACACTGATCATGTCGTCACAAAACAGGGCGTCTGACTAAAGTAAAGGAATCATAATTATAGTTAGTCATGCAGTGTGAAAGGGCCTACTAAATTGTATTCATAAACATATTTGTTTTCACACTAGATGTGCCGTAAATGCTTCGTTTGAACTATATGGCCTATGATAATTAGGTAACTGCTTTATTGAAAAGGAAATACGAAGATTCGGATAATTATAGTATACATTGATTTTACCAACACTTTTCCTTGGAAGGTAGACAATATAAGAAAATGGTGTTAAAACGCAATTAATTAGAACGATGTGCATGTTTTAATTGTGCATACACGTCATTCCTATGGAGTAAATTCGTACGTGGAGCTGGACGGAGCTATGAGGCATTGCAGCAGTAGCGTATCTAAGCCAAGTTTCGTCAACCATTAGTTTACAATGCTACCGTGGAGTGGCGCAGCATGTTACATACGAAACAAAATTAAACTTAAGTGGGCAAGGCCCAATGCCCCCCTAAGTATACCACTGTATTGGCAAGATACCAGCGTCATGGGCTAAGTGGGATCCACGTACTGACACATATTGAATTTGATTTCTTCAACATAATGTGGATATCGTGGTGCCATAGTATTTGTTTCTGAGAAGTCGCTTGTGAGGAACACAATGAAAATCTTATGAGAAATCTAGCAGGATTTTGTCCATAGGGACACCCAGCTTGCAGATTTATAGTTGCGTACTTTATGTGGTGGTTTGTTTCTTCGAACCTAATTTAAGTTGATGTCGAAAGGAATGAGCTTAACGCGTAGACACCCATGTATTTAGGAAGTTTGAGATAAGAGAGGAGCCTAGAGTGATAGCCAAGTCTATTATGTTTCCAGAGTCTAACTGGGTGGGTTTATTTTCAGATTAACTAATTAAAAATTAATGTATCACTTTGTTGGTCTGTAGCACGCATTTTCTCGCAGGCGGTGTCTGAGAGATTTAAATCTCCCGCTGCAAATAACATGACGTGTGGTATACATGCCGGGAAATAGGGTCCTCCACAATACTACTGAAGAAGAAAAAGAAGACGAATATAAGAAGAAGAAGAATGACAGAAGGGGATATGCGGCTACGAAAAAAGATGGAGTGTGAGTTTTAACATTCAATCTCCTACCTGTTTGAAGGGCCAACCTCCCAACATTTTTGAGAGTCTACCTTCCACCAATTCCACCTCATACCTACGTTTAAAGCCAATCTCCCTCCAATTTTTAGGACTAACCTCCCACTTCCTGCCTAACCTCTCTCTAGAAAGGGATTCAGGTATAGAGCTTCTAGATGTGACCTGTCTTCATTTCGTGGCCTGTTAATGGTTGTAAACATAAATCGTTAGTGCAAAATTGTGGTGGAGGTAGTATACACTGTAACTATGTCACATCGCGTCCGTGTGTAAAGGTCGACTTACACGAACGATATGTGCTCCCAATTGGAGCGACTCTGTTGCAGTTTGTTAGGACAATAAATTGGTATGACATCTTTGAACAGTTCACACACAGCAAACCACAGTACAGCTGTTTATTGGGAGTTTGCCAACAATGATGGGCTAGCCATAAGAACGAGGTTCTGTGCATTTAATGTATACTTATTCCAGCAGATGGCGAAACTTTCGTTGTGGCTCGTAGAGTCGGAGTAAATGCAAAGTTGTTTGCGTAGGTGCTTGTTTTGTTCATTATCGTATTCAATCGTAACAATATTGTTGTTGTTCTTATACAGTGGATGTTTTGCCGTGGATTTGACGCGATTGCAAAAGAACACAAACACAATGTCACCGTAGCAAAGGTACCCGTACAAAATATTGTACAATGTTCAAGAAATGCTCATCTCTTTATCTGGAGTCTCCGTTTCTATGGACTCGGCGGCGTCGGCCTATCCATGTCCACGAGGCCCGAGGGCGCAGGTTTTTGTCTTAAAATCTTCAAACTACGTACGTGTCAAGTGTCCTGTTTTGATCTGTACGCTCTTGTATTGTTACTGGCCAACACTCCTATGGAGTCAAACGGTCATGGTTGGGTATGAATGCTATTTAGTCATGTTTGTTTGGGGCTAGGTGTGTGAGTGCTTGCTTAAATTGCTGTGGTTCTGTGATGTTGACTATTGCGTCTGGTAATGAATTCCAATCTTTTATTGTTCGGGGAAAAAAAGAAAATTTGTAACAGTTTTTGCTCGCGTGTATAGTGTTGAAGGCTTTGCTATTTAGATGCCGTGAATGGCGTTTGGTGGGTTGGAGGAGGTTTGCAACAGGCAATGATAGATGACTGTGGATGGCTCGCTCGCACTATCAGGATCGATATCCCAATCACAAAATGCCTTTACAATTACCCGCGTATACAACGTGTGCAAATATTGCAATTGAATTTAATTATCTCAAAATGAATGACAATGACAGCACAACAAAATCCTGCACTTCTCCAGAAT
The DNA here is from genome assembly GCA_033239005.1 of Lamellibrachia satsuma. Taxonomy (NCBI): domain Eukaryota; kingdom Metazoa; phylum Annelida; class Polychaeta; order Sabellida; family Siboglinidae; genus Lamellibrachia; species Lamellibrachia satsuma. Next base: position 12,967,370 of record BSQZ01000011.1, on the reverse strand, counting down.
AAACATGATGTGATCCACATCAGACCTGGGGCAGATACATCACCAATGTATCTAGATAAGATACAGATACATTGGAAATATCAGATACATGAATTTTAAGTGTACCTAGATACAGATATATTCAAATGTATCGAGATACAGATACATTTTTGATGCTGCATTGAACACTGTCAGGGAAAACACACTGAATATTTATTTAATATTTTCAGGAATATCATACATAGTATAATCACCAATCTCTCAGTTCAACTTTCTAATACCCATGGTTAAATAAATTTATAAAATCAATATCAGATGGTTTGATCAGTGTGACTAGTAATACTGACACTGACATGAGCAGCTTACCTTTTATATGATTCACATGGCAAGCATCAAAGTAAACTCAATTGCTATGATGTTATTTGATGTTTGACATGTGTCAATCAAGATTTCCATATGAATGACTTTGAGTGATCCAAATGGCTTTGTTAATTGCTTTTAAAAACATGAAATAACTATAATTACTAATTATATAATCATCAATTAAGCAATATTCCTTCATCAACATTCTTGAACTACTCCAGACAGTGAGTAATTACTGGCTTCTGTGTCTAATTGCAATTCACCAATGGAATATTTCCAGCAAAATCTTTGATATACGTTGTATCTGAAAAGTATCTTAAAAGTATCTGAAAATTCAGATAGGTGGCCACTGTATCTAGATACAGATGCAGATACTTTTCATTTTTAACAAAATTATCTAGATACAGATACTTCGAAAAATGTAGATGTATCTGCCCCAGGTCTGATCCACATATATCATTGGATCATTTAATCGTTGCCCTGGTTCATTGATTTGGTTTTAAGTTATCCCAGATTCCCAGACAAGACCAGGGATTTTCCACATTTTATTTTTTAGTTTATTTATTTATTTAATAAAAAAATCTAACTTGTACATACGTGAAATATGAACACTAAGTACATTAAATTATCAGGATGACGCAAAAAGAAGTGCAAGCATTTATTTCCGTTGTTGGCCTTTCCACCTTGGCATTGATTTAATCATGAATATCATTATTAAATTATATCGACAGTTAAAGTTGAACCATCTTGTAACTACAGGTGTGTCAAAGCAGGGTGACATGTCAACAGTGACAGATCACCTGGAGGGGGAGGAGCTGGTGGCAAGTCTGAAGCAACTTGTCATCAGTTTCTGTCCCTACATCAAGGAGTCTGGCTCTGTGGAACAGGCTGAAGACAGCATTGTCCACATGGAGGAGAACAACGAAAACTTTCATAGGTTTGTAAAAACCATATAGGTGTGCAAAAGTTACATCAATGGAAGGTTCACAGAGCTTTTGTAATTTCATTTGCTTATAAAACAAATACTGTTTAAAATTAATAATTACTTTTTAGTACAACATTGTGTGTTATTCATGAAAATGTTCATCAAGTTGGTATATGAATGACGATTTTCTTCAGTCACAACTATTTTGATTACTTACTCAATGTTTTGACTGCTATCGGCAGCGCCTTCATCAGGAATTCTGGGACAGCAAATTCTTCCTTTGCTCGCCAGTTGTCTTGGTAAGGAGAAAGTAGGGGTCATCAAAAGAAGGTGAAAGAACAGCAATCTCAGAAGGGAAAAACCAAAGAAAAGAACACAGAGAAATCCAAAGGTATGGTCACACTCCCGTATGTCAAAGGAGTAACAGAACCTATACAGTGAATTTTTAAACACCATGAGATCGCGACATCGGTTAGACCTCATCAAAACATCAGGAGAATACTAGTGCATCCGATTTACCAGGGAACAGAAGAGAGTGTCAACAGCGATAGAGCATGTATCTGCAATAACAGACCATGCAGACAGAAACAGTTGCATCATAGACTGGGAGGAGACAAAAGTGATTGACAGATAGTGTAACAAAAACGCAAGATGGATAAAAGAGGCCATATGGACCCGAAAGACAACTCCAGTCAAGATAATGGGGGATATAGATTGAGTCACATATGGGACGGTCTGACAACTGGCGAGCAGAGGAAGAACTTGCCGTCCCAGAATTCCTGATGAAGGCTGCCGATGGCAGTCGAAACGTTGAGTAAGTAATCAAAATGGTTGTGATTGAAGAAAGTAATTCATATTGTATGTTATATTGCTACGTAGTGCTATATTTATTTTAAAAATAATAATTAATAGTTATACTCTAATCGATTCTATACACCATTCTCTCCAACTGTTCACCCCTGCCCTTTCAAGCTTTCTGTTAGCTTCATCCTTGGGTGTTTTTTCATTCCAATCTCTTCTCTTAACTCCCCCATCTTCATTCTGTTTTCTCATTTAACTTTGCATATTCCCTGAACCCAGTTGTTCTCTGCTACCTGTTGTTTTTTCTATGTATAATGGAAAAAAATTCACTCAAGTAATATACATACATATTACATATATATATATATATATATATATATATATATATATATATATATATATATATATATATATATATATATATATATATATATATATATATCCAGTGTTTCCCATGGGTAAGGTGGTGGGGTGCCCGTCAGAGGTAGGCAGGGCGAGCACCCTTATTTTTTTAACACTAGCTATGAATGGTGTTTCAACTTTCCCCTTGAAGTATGAAGGAGACATAAACAAAAATATGCGTAACAATGTTAGCAACAACTTGGGGACCATGTTGGAAATAAGTGTACTTTTGTGTGCTGTTATGTGTTATCTTTATGTTGGTTGAGTTGGTGACAAAAAACAGTGAGGTGGTCCACCCACTTGTTACATACCAGGGGAAACACTGATATCAGGAAATGTGATGATTTCTATGTGGTCCTTAAGTTAAAAAAAGATATGAAAATATAATCCTTGTGCAGCAACCAGAACAATATCCAGCTAATATACTTGTTTGATAGACTCACTTCGGAAAATGAATGATTTGTTATATACAAAATGCGCCTTTGTGGTTGTGTACTGCCAATGATGATGCATACAGTGAGAGTGATTTCAAATAATATTCAACTAAGCCCAACAGCGAATATCAACTTCATATTGTTCCTATGTAGGCAGGTGGTATCTACCCGCTGTGATAAAGTTTCAATGGACCAGTCCAGAAATTCCTTGGTGTAAACAATTGTAGACCTTCTAGAGACAACTTACTTGATCCTCTTCCCTCCCAACTGGAGCACTGGGCTGACTGACCTCCAACTGGAACACTGGGCTGACTGACCTCCTCCAACTGGAGCACTGGGCTGACTGATCTCGAACTGGAACACTGGGCTGATTGATCTCCTCCAACTGGAGCACTGGGCTGACTGATCTCCTCCAACTGGAGCACTGGGCTGACTGACCTCCTCCAACTGGAACACTGGGCTGACTGACCTCCAACTGGAACACTGGGCTGATTGATCTCCTCCAACTGGAGCACTGGGCTGACTGATCTCCAACTGGAACACTGGGCTGACTGACATCCTCCAACTGGAGCACTGGGCTGACTGATCTCCTCCAACTGGAGCACTGGGCTGACTGACCTCCTTCAACTGGAACACTGGGCTGACTGACATCCTCCAACTGGAGCACTGGGCTGACTGATCTCCTCCAACTGGAGCACTGGGCTGACTGACATCCTTCAACTGGAACACTGGGCTGACTGACATCCTCCAACTGGAGCACTGGGCTGACTGACCTCCAACTGAAACACTGGGCTGACTGACATCCTCCAACTGGAGCACTGGGCTGACTGATCTCCTCCAACTGGAGCACTGGGCTGACTGACCTCCTTCAACTGGAGCACTGGGCTGACTGACCTCCAACTGGAACACTGGGCTGACTGACATCCTTCAACTGGAGCACTGGGCTAACTGACTTCCTCCAGTTGGAGCACTGACCTCCTACAACTGGAGCACTGGGCTGAATGACATCCTACAACTGGAGCACTAGGCTGACTGACCTCCTCCTTGGAGCACTGGGCTGACTGACCTCCTCCAACTGGAGCACTGGGCTGACTGACCTCCTTCAACTGGAGCACTGGGCTGACTGACTTCCTCCAGTTGGAGCACTGACCTCCTACAACTGGAGCACTGGGCTGACTGACCTCCTCCAATTGGAGCACTAGGCTGAATGACCTCCTTCAACTGGAGCACTGGGCTGACTGACTTCCTCCAGTTGGAGCACTGACTTCCTCCAACTGGAGCACTGGGCTGACTGAGTTCCTCCAACTGGAGCACTGGGCTGACTGACCTCCTCCAACTGGAGCACTGGGACAAAGCAACACTTCTCCAACACACTCCATTGTTTGGCTGATTTTTTTATCTCTTTCAAGATGGTTCATTTTTTTAAATTTTTAACATAACTGACCTCCTCCAACTATTTTTTGGTCTCCCCCCATAAATGCAACTAATTTGGTCTAATCTCAACTTACATGCTGCTGTTTTTTCAATTAAGATACGAGTTTGTGAAACGACTTCGTACAAAGATTGAAGGTGACCTTGGGAAGCTGATTGACGATGAGATTGCGTGTCACTCAATCTGTCCCAGTGACGTGAGCACAGGACAAGAACTGGCTATCAATAACATCATCGATAAAGTCATCAAATCTAATGAGTAAGTCATTGATGATGGTCATTTAAAATATTTTTTGTTATTGATACCAAAAGTTTTCCTTACACTTAGGAAGTAGGGGCCAAATGTGCTGAGAGACAATACCTCCCATATGCCTATGACAGTCTGTTGACCACTACTTTATCTGGTGGTCAACATGAAGAGAGATCATATACGAAGAATCAGAAGTAAAAATGTCTTAACAGTGTGTTAATATAAATATATTAATAATGAACAAGAAAATATAATTTATATCTTTAGCTGCAAAATATTGTAGAATGATTTAAGTTACTCGTGAAATTGGTCAGAAAATGAGATATTCCAGTATGTGATAATTAAAGTGCTTATGACACATGTTGCTGCTAGTTCTAATTCTTTTTGAGAAAGCAACTTTTAGTCAAATAAAATACCTTCACAGAAATACAATCCACGTCTACACACACAGCCCATATATTCGTCAATAAATGTGATAATTCGCAGTGATCTCGCACCTGATTTTTTTAATACTGTCGTGCCATTTTGTGACGGGGCATGACATTGCAAACAGTTGTGCGTAACTAAATGCTGTCCCCGCTGGCATCATTTGTAGTCTCTCATTTCCTGGCAGTAATTGCGGACTTTTTCAAATATAACTATTTACATATCTGATTCGCTAAAAATGGGCACAAGAATTAGTTTTAGATTTTTTTACTTAGAATCTAAGCAAAAATAGCAAAAAAACGTGTCATATGCACTTTAACAAATTCATGTTGTTCTGTGATTTTTCAACTGTTTTGATACAGATACAATGACTTGAGAAGATCCTTGAAAGGCAATGTGGTGGAAGCTTGCGACACGCTAATGAGGAACTTTGAGCAGGAGTTTGCCTCCGTGAGCAGCAATAAAGGTACAAGCGGTCACAGTCTCCATCAGAAGATGGATATTGTATTTCATAGCGATGAAGAGTCCTCGCTTGGTGACAGCTCACTCAATCAGGTAATGTTGGATGAATGTAAGCTCTCAGTTTTGACACAAAGCAGGTCTTCACTAAACTTGCCCTGGGTGTCTGAGACTACCGGTACACCTGAACTATTTCGCCAAATAAACTATTACTCCGTGCTAGCCAGCCAATCACGGCTTAGCAGAAACCAGTTCAAACCAGAGCCAGTAGCTTGAAACTTTCACTCCTGTTTCAGTCTCTGCATTGCGAAGGTGTGTCTAAAATTGTCTCTCAAAATCCACGCTCCTCCCCACCTTTCTTCCTTATTTTCAATGCTTAGTTTAAAATGCGATTGTATATCGTTGATGGAATAGGGAGTTGGAAGATGTTGAAACCGCTTTCCCCATTTTTGGCTTTATATTAGATGAACACAGGGGTTTGTTCCCTAGTAGTTGGTGTTCATGGTGTTTTCTGTGCAGACAGGCTTCCTGTTTCTTTATCGGTATTCTTGGCTTATGCTTATATAGGTTAGCGAAATGGCCCCACCTGTTTGTAATTAAATTTGTGTATTGGTGGTGGAATGTCTGTATTTTTGCATTATATGTACTTGATGACTTCTTGATGTATATATGTTATCGTCATACTTGTAGGAATGTGGGCTCTGAGAAACTTGCCGGACGGGGCTGTACATGTGTTCAGTTCCTGTCTGGTTTGCTTTGAAGAGCTCACATTCCTGTTAATGTTCTTCCCAAAGTGACTGCATGATAAGCAGTCCACTTTTTAATAAAAACGTAATTTATTTGGCCTATTTCAATTCTCTACTACATCGGACTTGTGTTGATTATTGCATAAAGGTTGTGTTATTTGATGAAGAGTTCTAGCTTGGTGATTTGTCACCAAATCAGGTAAAGTTGCTTTGGTGAAGAGGCCTCATTTGCCCAAAATTATAATATCTTTGTTTGTTTCTGTTTTTGTAGATGTAGTTAATATAGTTTTGCTGTATCAAAAATAATGTTGTATGAATTGTGCAGTTAGGATTCATTGTGTGTGTGCGTGCGTACGTGTGTGCATGCATGCATGCGTGTAAATATGTATGTATATATACATATATATATATATAATATATATATATATATATATATATATACATATACATATACATATACATATACATATACATATACATATACATATACATATATATATATATATATATATATATATATATATATATATATATATATATAAATATATATATATATACACATATATATACAAAAACACATACACACATATATATATATATATATATATATATATATATATATTACTACATATTATATGTTATATTGGATACATTTCTGTTTTGAAAGTTTGTTTGATAGTCTCTAACTGATATTTCATGCTTCTACAGTAACATTCTGAAATGTAAAAATTGCAAAAAAAATTATTTTATATTTTATTATGCATCATATTTTAATTTTGTGAAAAATCAGTTGGTAATAAAAAAATACTTTTGAAATTATCAGGTTGTTTGGGTCCCTGAATCAGTATATCTGCAGAGATATTAATCATTCTGGGAAAAATATTGTTTAAAATATATTTATGCTTGTATATTTTAGTAACTAAAATAGATAGAAATCAACATGCAACTTTATTGATTGATAATTATTTTTCAGAGTGCTTTCATGTTTATGAACACGGATCAGTTCAAGCTGATAGCAGACTCACTGGACAAGAAGAAACCAAATGATGTGAGAACTTGTTAGCAGACAGTCATTATAGCCAGTTATGGTGATTTTAAGTGTAGTGTAACCATTGTGGATTAGGGTAAAGGTTGTGGATTAGGGTGAAGGTTGTGGATTAGGGTAAAGGTTGTGGATTAGGGTAAAGGTTGTGGATTAGGGTAAAAGTTGTGGATTAGGGTAAAAAATGCTTTTCACCTCACCAACTGGCATTCCATCCTGTTCATACCAACGTTAACTTGACTTCTCTGGGAAGGATTCAGCCACACTACAATTACTGTGCAAAGACTATTTCTCCAGGCACTGGTCAGTAGATGTGCGAAGACATTCTTCAAATGTGCCCAGTGTTGTTGAAATGCTGTATTCAACCTAACAAGCTTGCAGTACACTTGAAAAAGATTGGGCCTTGGAAAATGTCAAGGAATCTGTTTTAGAAGCATATACCAAACTTTGTTTCTCTAAACAATAAGGTAGCTGTTTAACATTGGTGGTGTCATTTGGTGACTAGTGTAGAACAAACAAAAAGTGGTGCCAACTGTTTAACACCAGATGGCAACCCTTTTCAGTTCTTCCAAACTAGTCAAATTTTAATAGTTATGGATCCTGCTGATTAAAAAATGGGGTCTATGCTTATTAGGGCATGTACATTTAATAGGTCGAATACGGTATGTCTTTTTTCTTCAGAAGCGTCGTGAGGCCATGAAGAGTCTGCTGCAAATCGTGGTGACGGACGTACAGAGCTGTGAGGTGTGGCAACTGATCAAACTACGCCTGCAGGACGCACTCGCTGATCCCGACGAAGAGTTGTGGGTGAGTGGCTGAGGTTGCACGCCATGATGGTGCCCAGCATTGTACATGGGAGACAGTGATAGAATTTGTGCAAGATCTCAAGTGAGTGAGTCCAGTCAAACAGCCCATTTGTGGGCCAACGCAGGAGTTTTTGTGGTTTGTGTACATGCATTGGGGGTTATTTATGAAACAATTAATCATTTAGTGTTGGTCAAAGTTTGATTTGGTACATATATGCTTCCTCTGGCATGTGTTGGTTGCTTTGAAGTACCTTCGGTGTGTGTTTGGTTATTTTTAAAGATGTCCAAGGGGATGACTTTCTCCGTGATTTTTGCTGGGATCAAATTCCATATTCGAATAGGTAAGGGATAAAGTGAATAGAATAATCACAATATTGCTCTCAAGGACAAATCACACCTTTAGCTCCCTGTCTGATATTGCATTATTTCTAAGATCTGCACAATTACCTATCAAGCACTTTCATCCAAGCAACCAGCATATTTACATTCACTGCTCACTCCTGCAAGACGAACTGTTTACTACTGGAACTGATCGAATCGATTAGGAACTGCTTAAACCCTTTTATTTTGGTGTGCTGCGGAACTTGGGTTTCCCGAGGATTTTAGTGCAATAGAAGTATTTTATGTTGTATTGTATTTATGCGACACCTAGGGGCTAAACAGTATCCATATTCGCAATTGGATTAGTAGGCCTGGAGGGGGCATATATTGATGATATTATTAAGAATTTTGTAAGTCATGGCTTGTTCATTACCATTATGTGCAGTCCGCATACACATCATTTCAATGAAGCAAGTGCGAAAATCTCTAGAGAGTACAGGGGGTGAGGACCAACAGTTTCTACTTTTATTTCAGGATAGCTTCCTTACTCAACATGTGCTAGAACCAACCAGGAGAGAAAATGTATTAGATTTAGTTTTGTCTTCACAAAATGAATTAGTGGACAATGTCAAAATACACGAGCCATTGGGCAACAGTGATCATAATCAAATACGTTTGATTTTGACATCAAACTAAAATCAGAAAGTACAAATAAAAAATACAGGAGAAACTTCCACGAAGGTAAATATAAAGATATGAGTAAATACTTAGCAAAGCTAGATTGGAATAACATGCTGAGGAATAAGACCGCAATTGAATGTTGGAACATTCTAAAATATGTAATTTTGAGTATCATTAATAAATTTGTTCCCTTGAAAAAACAAGGAAAATGGTCTAGAAAGAAACACTTGTCAAAAGAAGCTAGTAAAAAAATTGCATACAAGTAAACTATGTGGAGGGTTTATAGGCGTACCAGAAAGGATGAAGACAAATTACAAAGATGCTCTTAATGCAGCTATGAATGAAATTAGACAATCTAAAAGAAACTATGAGCAAAAATTTAGCATGTAACATAAAAAATTACAGCAAGAGTTTTTATGCATATGTTATGAGTAAACAAAACCTACGAGACAAGGTTGGATCACTAGAAGACAGTGCTGAAAATATAATATCGCAAGATTTTTTGTGCTCCAAAGTTTGTCAAGGGCATGAACTGCTGACCAAACCTGTGCTTTTCTGCACTGGATGCCACGCTGAGAGTTTGTGTAGGATCCGAGATATTTAAAATCCTCTACTTTCTCAATTTGACTCCCATCTGATGAGTGGACGCTATCATTAGCAGAGGGGTTGATATGGATGTACTTTGTTTTGCTTGGGTTGAGAAATAGTCCATTAGATTTGGAAGCACTTTCCACTTTATGAAGTAAAAGTTCTGCTTCTTGTATCGTGTCAGCAAACAGAGCGATATCATCGGCATAATCCAGGTCAGAGAGATGTGAGGCTGGATGTCTGGAGCTTCTGTGTCTGGTTAGGGTTAGTCCTTCTCGAGTGTTTTCGAGATAAGGTCGGACCACTGGAAAACAACAGGGGAAACATAATTTAAGACGGGTTTCAAATGGCAGAATCTGAATGAGTATTTCAGCTAAGTTTTTACCACAGAAGATATCAGCTCACTTCCAGTTCCATTTACTAAATTTGAGGGCAATAAATCAGACCATTTAGGGCAATTATTTGTAACTCCTGAAATGATAGCAAAGCAAATTAAGAAGAAAAAAGATAATAAATCACCTGGAGTTGATGGGATACCACCAAAACTGCTTAAGGAAATTGTTGAGCAAATTAGTACACCACTTGCAAAATTTTTTAACTTGTCACTAGAAGAAGGAATAGTTCCTTCAGAATGGAAAGAAGCAAACATTACGCCGCTATTTAAAAAGGGATCAAGGAACAAGCCAGAAAATTACAGACCAGTGAGTTTAACATAAGTTGTATGTAAATTACTCGAAACATTAATTAGAGACCACATGGTGGAATTCCTTGTAAAACATAAATTAATAAATACATCTCAACATGGGTTCCTAAAAGCAAGGTCATGTCTAACCAATCTCTTATGTTTTTTTGAAGAAATGACGGGTCACCAGTCTACTTAGATTTTCAGAAAGCTTTCGATAAAGTGCCACATCAAAGATTGTTACTTAAATTAAAAGCCCATGGTATAGGTAATGATGTAATCAACTGGATAGAAAAGTGGCTTACACACGAAAGACAGAGAGTAATAGTAGAAGGTGAGATTTCAAACTGGAAATCGGTTTTGAGTGGGGTACCACAGGGATCAGTATTAGGCCCTATACTGTTTTTAATATATATATATATCTATATATAAATGATTTGGAAGATGACTTATTTAGCAAAGTACTAAAATTTGCAGATGACACAAAAGTATTCAGAAAAAGTTATTAATGATACAGATAAACAAAGTCTACAGGAAGATCTAGATAAATTAGTTAAATGGTCAGAAAAATGGAAAATGTTATTCAATTTTGGGAAGTGTAAATGTATACACATAGGACATGGAAACATGGATGAAGAATATAAAAATGGGGGATGCTGCACTAGGTAGAACCACACAAGAAAAGGACTTAGGAGTAAGCAATGTGGGATTGCTGCTTCGAAAGGAAATCAAATTCTAGGGTTAATTAGGAGAACTATCACGTATAAGGAGAAACATCTAATTGTACCCCTGTACAAAGCAATAGTTAGACCACTTTTGGAATATTGTATTCAATCACGGAGGCCGTATCGTAAAAAGGACATAGACAAGCTAGAAAGAATACAACGAAGAGCAACTAAAATGATTCCAGAATTGAGAGACCTTAGTTACGAAAGTGGCTTATTACAATGTAGTTTAACAACACTAGAGACCAGGAGACTTAGAGGAGACCAAATAGAAGTGTTTAAAATAGTGAGCAGTTATGAGGATGTTGATAGGAATATGTTCTTCAAACTTAAAGAAGGCAGTAGAACCAGAGGACACAAAGCAGCTTTAGTTAAGCAGTAGTGTAGGTTGGACATGAGAAAGTACTCTTTCTCACAGAGGGTGATAAATGAATGGACCAAACTGCCAAATGATTGTGTTAATGCTAGTAGTGTGAATATGTTTACAAATAGAATTGACAGATATTTGATAAGGGCGGGCCACACATAGATGAGAAAATTGTTGGACTCTTGATAAGCCAATGGCTTCCTTGTCCACTTGCTATCTGGAACTTGTTGTTTGGGTTGGCAGTCTGTGAAGATGTAGATTGTAGAGGTTTAAATCCGTTCTGGTTTGGGCGTAAGATCTTTTCTAGCTCGGCGAATTCTGTTAAGCAGGAGTCGATTGTAGACCTTTGCAGCAGTCAGTGTTAGACTTATTCCACGATAGTTTTCAGGAATATTCAAGTCTCCTTTCTTAGGTGTTGGTACGATACCTGAAATCCCCCATTCCGGTGGTTTATTCCCTAAGTATGTTTTGTTGCAGAATTTTAGTAGATATTTCCTTAACTTGGGTAGTTGGCACACTTCAATGAGAATGCCATCTAGTCCTGGGGCTTTGCCAAGTTTCATTTGTTTGATCGCAATGTTGATTTCTGCTAGTGAGAAGATGTCGGTGTCAATGTTGGGGTTGGTCTCATTGATTGGATCAACTGGATGGTTGGATGTTCTCGTATTATCTGAAGAGAGCAGTTGTTTGAAGTAAGTTTTCCAAGCATCCAAACGATCTTCCCCTTGTATGAAGATGGTTTTTGATTTCTTTCCTGAAAGTTGTTTTACTAACTTCCAGGCATTATGGAGACCATTAGTCGACTCGCAACTGTCAAATGCTCTGAGAATGTCATGGTAGTGCTTTTCCAGGGTTTCAAGTGTTGTGCAGTGTAGTTTGTGCTGTAGAGACTGTCTCTGTGCACTAATTACAACCTTACATGCTGCATTTACTTCAGTCGTATGGCGAACACTAGTCTTGAAAGCTACGCTAGGTATTAGGATGGCCAAGCCTGCTTTGTTGCATATATCAACATAGTCCTTGTATGAGTTGGTTTGGGTTCTTTCAATATGAGAGACAACATCTTGATTCGTTGTGATTGCATCCCAGTTAAGTCTGGGTTTGGATGAATGTTTCTTTGCTCTCACGCTGAGCCTTAACTTTGCACACACAATCCTGTGATCAGAACCAATAGGGTCGGAAGAGGAGTGTGCTTGTGAATCCATGATGCTGTTTCTCCATCTTTTCCAGCACAGAATGAAATCTATTTGAGATTTGAATTTATTCAGTACTCAGAAAGTCCAGAGTCTTGATTTTGTTTTACAGAAAAGAGTGTTGGTCATCAGAAGGTTGTGCTCATGTATAAAATCAAGAAAAAGCTGACCATTTCTGTTAGTGCTGTAGTGTGAAAAACCATTTGAGACTTAAGCATTAAAATCACCTCTGATCACAAGACAGGCGTGTGGAGAGATACTGTCTGGTTAAGGCTTTCGTAGAACTCTACAATGTGTTTTTCATCACTGACATTTGTCGGAGAATAGCATGATATAGCATGGGTCTTAGGGTTCCCTTAAACAGGGTGCGTATGATACGGTCTGTTACCCTGGTGACTGACACAAGATTCTGGAGCAGTGCACATTTCACTACTACACCAATGCCCCCAACTGCTTCACCTTGTCGATTACATGTAGCGGAGGCTGTGAACATTGTGGATCTGCCTATCCCTGTAGCTTTGATATCTGGGTCTTCTTGTATGTGTACTTGTCTGTGTTCTTGAATACAAGTCACTGATATGTTAAAATCGTTCATGTGTTTGTCGAGTTCTTCCTTGGCACTAGTGAAAGATAAGCTCCGACTATTTAGAGGATGTTTTTCTTAGGGCGGCAAAGTCCTTTCATTGTTCTCGCATCAGATGGTATGCGTCCTGGCAGCTTTGGGATGTCATCTTTATACGGGTTGGTAGACCCTCGAGAAGTACGAAGTGTTACTGCAGGGACTTGAACCCTGGTGTTGTTGCTTGAACTCATCATGTTTTCATCTAGCTGTTACTACAGTGTGTCGCTACTGCTACTGTGGGTGTTGTTGCTTGAACTCATCATGTTTTCATCTAGCTGTTACTACAGTGTGTCGTTACTGCTACTGTGGGTGTTGTTGCTTGAACTCATCATGTTTTCATCTAGCTGTTATTACAGTGTGTCGTTACTGCTACTGTAGGTGTTGTTGCTTGAACTCATCATGTTTTCATCTAGCTGTTACTACAGTGTGTCGCTACTGCTACTGTGGGTATTTTTAATTCTGAGACACCATCTCATAGACAGGATTCCAACCAAGGCAGAAGAGGACCCATCCCCCTTGAGTGACTACCCCTTGACCTGCCTGGCTTGGTTGAACCTACCAGGGACTTACGTCCCCACCAGTATAGCTCTCCGGGATACGGGAGTACACAAGCCCCCCACTGCGACAAAGTGGTAGTCATGGGGAAGAAAAAACTTGTCATTAAAAGAAGGAGTGGTTCCTGTTGAATAGAAAGAAGCAAACGTCATACCATTATTTAAAAATTGTTCGAGAAATAAGTAAGAGAATTACAGACCAGTGAGTTTAACATCAGTGATTTGTAAATTATTAGAAATTTTGTTCAAAGACCATATGGTTGACTTCCTTGTTAGGCATAATTATTAAATCCATCTCAACATGGATTCCTAAAAGCGAAATCATTAAGTGGATAGACGAGGGATCACCAGTAGATATTATATACTTAGATTTTCAGAAAGATTTTGACAAAGTGCCACATCAAAGATTACTACTTATATTAAAAGCCCATGGTATCAGGTATGGCATAATTGACTGGATAGAGCAATGGCTGGCTGAGAGAAGACAGCGTGTTGTAGTAGATGGAGAGGTTTCAAACTGGAAATCAGTTTTGAGTGGGGTACCACAAGGATCAGTATCGGAACCTTTATTATTCTTAATATATATCAGTGGCTTGGATGATAATATAATAAGCAATGTACTGAAATTTGCGGATGATACAAAAGTGTTTAGAAGGGTTAACAATGATGGTGATAAACAACATTTACAAAACGATCTAGACAAATTACCTTGTATTGGTCTGAAAAATGGCAGATGTTCAATTTTAAGAAATGTAAATGCCTGCATACAGGACTCGGGAACTTGGATGTAAACTACAATTGGAAATACTGTTATAGGTACTATTGTAAAAGAAAAGGGCTTAGGAGTTACAATAAGCGCTGATATGAAAGTTTCAGAGTACCGGTAGTGTGGTATTGCAGCTCTATGCTAGTGCTACCAGTGGCCATTTGGGCCATAGGCCACATGGCATCAGATTACTAATTTGAGCCAATTTTGACGCAAGCATTTTTTTAAACATGCAGAATACATGAGTGTTTGTTGTTGTTTTGATGCATGTAACAAATTTGGCTAAAGCAATTTGTATTTGGCTAAGCAAAATTAAGGAGCTTTAGCCAAGATGGCTAAACAGTTTACAACATCAGAGCTAGCCCAGCAGCTTCAAAGGGTAATCAAATTCTTGGATTAATTAAGAGAAATATAATATACAAGGAGAAAAGTCTAATTATACCTCTGTATGAAGCAATAGTTAGGCCTCTTTTAGAATACTGTATTCAAACTTGGAGAGCATATCGTAAGATATAGATACTCTTGAAAGAATACAGAGGAGAGCAACTAAAATGATTCCGGAACTGACAGACCTTAGTTATGAAGAACAACTGAAAGAATGTGGTTTAACAACCCCAGATACAAGGCGGTTAAGAGGAGATAAATTTAAGTTTTTAAGATATTCAATGGGTATGAAGATATTGATATTTTTTCAATCAAGAAAGATAATAGAACTAGAAGACATGAGGTAACATTAGTAAAGGATCAGTGTAGTTTGGATATGAGGAAGTACTTGTTCTCACAGAGGACAATCAATGAATTTAACACATTATCTACAGATTGTGTAACTGCCAGCAGCGTGAATATATTTAAAAACAAGGTTGACACATATCTCAGGAGGGCGGATTACACATAGATTAAAAGTGTTGGACTCTTGATAAGCCAATGGTTGCCCTGTCCACTTGCCATCTGGGCCTTTGTCTTGGATGGCAATCTTGTTAATTATTGTTAAATCTTGTTAATAGTTGGCCAGTGTTTGGACGAGATCACTGCAAATTATCACATTTAATGAAGAATATATGGGCTGTGTGTGTAGACGTGGCTTGTATTTTAGTGAAGGTATTTTATTTGGCTAAAAGTTCCTTCTTCAAAAAGAATTAGAACTAGCAGCAACATCGCAAAGTTGTGTTATAAGCCAGATTAACTTTCATAGACTGGCTGAACTTAAGCGCATCTCCGTGTGGCTCTGCTTTATGAATTTTCATTTATCTTGTGTTCTGTTTGATGTATTTATTTGTTTCTTTGATTTATCAGTTGACTGATCACTGATTCAGTTGACTGATCACTGATTCAGTTTAACTGATCACTGATTCAGTTTAGCTGATCACTGATTTAGTTTGACTGATCACAGATTCAGTTTAATTGATCAGTGATTCAGTTTGATAGATCACTGATTCAGTTACAACCATGAAAGAACCAGTGAATTGACTAAATCTGTCACAGATGGTGAATTTCTGTTGCAGACACAGAGCCTGAGATTCCTGGCCAAAGGTCTGTCAACAAACAACTCCTGCACAAAGGAAATATACACGACACTGCGTAAGTAAAATGTAACTTTGTACTATTCTACATCTCGCAGTCAGGCTGATAAAGTGCAAGTTAGGATTGATCATTTAAACAGATTAATATCACTGGGTCCAACTGCCTAATGTTACTAATGTACTGCTCTCATTGAAACACTCTCAATTGATTTAGCCCATTGTGAATCAGTTTCATTGATGATCATATTGATAGTGCATGAATAGTTTAAGTAACATGTAGTGTGTGAATAGTTTAAGTAATATATATAGTGCATGAATAGTTTAAGTAACATGTAGTGTGTGAATAGTTTAAGTAATATATAGTGTGAATAGTTTAAGTAACATGTAGTGTGTGAATAGTTTAAGTAACATGTAGTGTGTGAATAGTTTAAGTAACATGTGTGTGATTAGTTTAAGTAACATGTAGTGTGCAAATAGTTTAAGTAATATGTAGTGTGTGAATAGTTTAAGTAACATGTAGTGTGTGAATAGCTTAAGTAACATGTAGTGTGTGAATAGTTTAAGTAACATGTAGTGTGCGAATAGTTTAAGTAATATGTAGTGTGTGAATAGTTTAAGTAATATATAGTGTGTGAATAATTTAAGTAACATGTAGTGTGTGAATAGTTTAAGTAACATGTAGTGTGTGAATAGTTTAAGTAACATGTAGTGAGTGAATAGTTTAAGTAATATGTAGTGTGTGAATAGTTTAAGTAATATATAGTGTGTGAATAATTTAAGTAACATGTAGTGAGTGAATAGTTTAAGTAATATGTAGTGTGTGAATAGCTTAAGTAACATGTAGTGTGTGAATAGTTTAAGTAATATGTAGTGTGTGAATAGTTTAAGTAATATGTAGTGTGTGAATAGTTTAAGTAACATGTAGTGTGCAAATAGTTAAGTAATATGTAGTGTGTGAATAGTTTAAGTAACATGTAGTGTGTGAATAGTTTAAGTAACATGCACAGTAGGTGTAATAAATGAGTGCACACTTTTGTAAAAATCATTGAAAGAATTTACCAGACCTAGTAAAAAATTATTTGGTAGTTTGTCCCATGATGAAGCTAAATAAAAAAATTACACAAACGAGCTACTAGGTAGGTTGGATACTAAGTAGGTTGGATTTTTCACGAAATCATTCTAAAGCAAAAAATTAATTGAAAATTTAAACAACCTTTAACAATACCACTTGGAATATGTTTATCACATATCGGTTGTCATAGAGATGCATTAATGGTGAAAGTTATATAATTCAGGCACTAAGGGGTGCTATATTTTCCCCACTGCATAAACCGTGATGTCGGCAGACTCTGAGCACCTGAATTTAGACATGTACACTTGTGTTATGCTCTTGCATACAATATTGACTGTCATGGCTGTTATACCCACGATTGGCCATAACATTAACTTGGCAGCAAGAAGTTTTGTGCATAGTTATTTATATATGGCATACTAAACTGTGTAGTGGCAGCAACATTTAAACAAAGTGCATGCATGAGTGGGCAGAACCACACACTAAGACTCTCTAGTGAGGACACTGCCATTATATGTGACCAACAGACAGCTATGATCATCTTTATGTTCCCAGAGTTGAAACAAACATTGAAACTATGGCTTTCTCAGTTGCTTCACCAACTCTTTGTAATTCATTCGCTGTTAGTATTAGGTCAGTCGGAAACATGATACAATTTTGCAGTCATCTGAAGACTTATCTTTTCAACCTGGCTTACCCTCCTCAGCTCCCTAGTATTTTCAACCTGGCTTACCCTCCTCAGCTCCCTGGTATTTTCAACCTGGCTTACCCTCTTCAGCTCCCTGGTATTTTCAACCTGGCTTACCCTCCTCAGCTCCCTAGTATTTTCAACCTGGCTTACCCTCCTCAGCTCCCTGGTATTTTCAACCTGGCTTACCCTCCTCAGCTCCCTGGTATTTTCAACCTCAGCTCCCTGGTATTTTCCACCTGGCTTACCCTCCTCAGCTCCCTGGTATTTTCATCCAACTGTTGACAACTTGTTGTATTATTAATATTATTATTACTACGAATATCTTGTGTTTCAGTCGAGTTCCTCACCATGCAGTTCCAGTCGGCCAGCAAGGTGAACATTCCCAAAGTGACTGATGGTCTGGACGGAGAGAGGCCTGAATGCAAAAAACTACTCAAAGCTGTAAGTTTCTCATCTCTTTTTTCCACCAGTGGGATCACAATAAAATTTTAATAATTACCATATTGCAATAATTTAACACTAATGCACATTATTAATCATATTGTAATAATTAATAACCATTTAACACATTATTTGTTGTAAAATTAGTTAAGATATCTAGTCTGGTTATGGAGATATAAACTACCCTTGCAACTGAGGAAAAGGGTTGTTTTCCTCAGAATAAAGGTTACTGCCTGTAAAACGGTTAAACTAATTTATTTAAGGATAGAGTCAAATTGTTAATTTATTGATTGGAGAAAATGTTCAAGTTTGGGAGATAGTCAATTGAATAATTTTTTTAAACACAGCTACTTTTCTCACTTTCAGTGACTATCTGTGGCCTTCTTGAAGAAAATTAGGAAAAACTTTGATGACTTTTTTTTATTAATTTATTGATATCTTCTGTAGTTATGCATTGTATCTTGTTTTTATGCAGTTTCGTCTGATGAACGAATTCCAGCAGCATATTCCACAGTTCTGGGTCAGGTACCCAGAAAGGTAGGTCATGCTTGTGATTTTATAGAAGAATTATTTGAAATTCATATCTAAAGCTGTGTTCTCAGAACTGTCAGCAAATGTTGCAGGAGTTAGGCATCTTTTTAATAAAAAATTTACACTTTAATGATTGCTACATTTTTGAGTAACATTAAAAATTCAATCACATGTAAAATATTCAATGCATTGTGTAATGCTATATTGGTAGTAATTACAATTAATAATTCTTAGAGTAATAAGTATGAGATGCTGAATTATTTATTCTCATAACATGACACAGATTTGTTGGGTGTAAATAGTTTAAGTAATATGTGCAGTCAGTTTAATAAAAGAATGTGTGCGTGCATGCATGTATTTTTGTCAAAATCATCAAAAGTATTGACTTAGATAAATGAAGAAAACATGTTTTTGAGAAAACGGCCGTCAAAGATTGAAAAACTGAATTTATTACTTCAAAGAGGCATGCTTTATCCATGAATAAAAGTGATTTAAAAGTATGTAATTGCTATAAAAGTGAACTTTATAGATAATAAATATACACAGCTATTAGAATATAGTGGAAACACATTTTAAATATTAAAAAAAAATTACATTTTACCTGGGGTGTCTCCCCTTAAATCCCAATAAAAATATTAATGTTAATTGAAGCTCCCTCCACAATTGAATCAGGTTTGTTGATGGTCAGATTTGTCCAGTGTAAATAGTTTAAGTAATAGTTTAAGTAATCTGTGCAGTCAGTTTAATGAAAGAGTGTGTGCGTGCATGCATGTATTTTTGTCAAAATCATCAAAAGTATTGATTTAGATCATTAGATCAGGTAACTTTACAAAAGTCAATAGCCTCATGTTGCAGTATGTAGAGCCAGACTACTTTTGCCAATTTTTGCCAAATTTTTATTGGACCCAGTAAAAAATAATTTTATAATTTATCCGATGATTTCCTCAAAACTAAATAACCAATGTGTACAAATAAACTAGCATGTCATATTGGATACTAGATAAATAAAAAATTTTGCAGAATGAAGCTGAAATGAAACGATTGGAAACATTTTATTAAGGAGGGACCTTTAAACGTTCACTTAATAAAATGTTGCAGGTTTCTCGATGAGATTTTAGAGAATTCGATGACACTATTGGCTGCACACCAAACACCATCCGTCAGCGCCTCGTCACACATGACCCCGGTGCACTTCCTTGCACTCATTGACCCCATCGCAAGCTGGTTCACAAAATGGATGGTAAGTGGTGCTTTGATTTGTGATAAAACAGTTCGTAACAAAATTAAATCAACTCATAAAATTTATAAGACACTTGTTGCTCATGTATAAGATATTCTAGTAAAGAGGTTTGTCTTCACTTATTATTTATTAAAAAATTTCACTAATATTAATAAACCTACAAGTTTATTTACCTACAATTGTGTTTTACGTACAAATTTATTTATGTACATGTTGGTCTGAAGGTCAAGCATAGATAAAGACTGGAAGTGTCTGAAGATGATTTCACTTATTCACTTTAGCTAGTTCCGACTGGATTGATTACAACAGAACCATCTACTCGCTCTCTTACCAGGGATTATTTTACTTGACATACTTGTACACCTACTGAGCGACTAATTCTACTTGATGTCAGTGTCATATGTGTCAGTGTTGTGTGTCATCTGTCGACAGCATGGCCACTACAGTCGTGCTCCGCTGCTCAATGTCCTCTCCAGATACCGCATCGTTGTAAGTAGTCAGCAAGGATTGTAGAGAGTGTGTGTGTGTGTGTGCGCGTGTGTGTTGGTGTGTGTGTCTGTGTGTGTGTGTGTGTGTGTTGGTGTGTGTGCCTGTGTGTGTGTGTGTGTGTGTGTGTGTGTGTGTGCCTGTGTGTGTGTGTTGGTGTGTGTGCGTGTGTATTAAGACATTTCAATATATATTAGATGAAGTCTTTTTACACATATATGAAAGTAAGTTGCTAATACAGTGTGAAAGAGTAGAACCAATTTTGTAATTAAAATTTTAACTAATAGTATAACAAAGACAGGTTCAGCCTAGCAGTAACACCACGGCTCATCCGTATGACGTCTTTGACAATCTGTACAGGTTGACAGTGCCGTGCGAACTTGCCTCGACTACACTGGCATGCGAAAGATTCCCTTCAGCATGCTCAGTGAAGTGGCTGAACTGAACACAAGTGGCTCCTCTGGTGAGCTCAGTTAACACTACTTATTTGACGAACATTACGTTTTCAGCAAGCCCAGATAAGATTTCATAAATTGGATAAACTCTTCCAGCATTTGGCATATGGGCAAGACAGTGAAACGGCGGATCCAGGATTTGACAGTTAAAATATAGGTTTATTATTTTGAATTTAGAGAGGCAGTTAAAGGTCATCAGTTTACATTATGAGGATTTCAAAATGTTTTGGGGCACCAACAATTTTAGTGGTGTCACAAACATTTAAAGGGTCACCAACATTTTAAAGGGTACCACAATAGGAGGAACCTACATTTCAGGGGGCACCAACATTGGGGGGAGGGGGCAGCAAACTTAAAGAGGTGCCTACATTTAGAACAACAACATTTTGGGAGACACCTACATTTCAGGGGACAGCTATATTTTAGGGTGAAGAGATTGTGTAATATGAACATGTTGTTTTGTGTACTCAGTATTAATTATACTGTATTAAAAAAAGAAAATATGTTTTCCTACAAAGACATTTAAATTGAAACTAGTCATCATAGTTTTAACCGCTTGATAGTTTATTTTTCTTGATATTTGTAGGGGGCAACAAAAGGAAGAGGTGCGCATATGTCAGCCACGAACTTGAATATGCAAATTTCATACATTCCTTGTATCTGATTGGCCGGTTGCTTATGCACAAACAAGGCCGCCATTTCTTCCCTATCAAAGTGAAGGACAGGGAAGGTGAGTGTTGAGTTACTTTATTGTTCATCAATAGACCTGCTGCATCATAAAGATTTCCAATGTACAAACGGTTTTGAATTTTGGGAGGTACACAGCTGTATCCATATTTTTTTTACAGATTTGTTTCAAATGGAAAAATCATGATGAAGCACATATTTTCTTGTGTTCATCCCACCTCGGATGATAAACTTATGGTGGTCGAAGCACAAATACTTTTGATGCTAGTCTGATTTCAGACAAAGCCTAGCGGATTTTGCTTGATGTAGATATATTTTGTGGCCTGATAAAAAGCGACGCTCGGTCAGAATAGGAGTGTTGTAGGGTAGTTAACTAAATAAATTTTTTTTTTACAGATTTATATGACTTTATACAGAATTTCAAGTGAAAATTACAAATTTAAACCCAACTAACATGGCAGGTGTGCCCCAGCATTTTATTTGCTCATTCTAAATGACACTGGAGGTAGCCATGTGTAATGCCAGGGTCTTGTGCTGTGCTGCAAAGTATTGTTATCTGAACTGACCAAATCTGTACAACAGAATGTTAAATTAAATCTAATTTCAGAAGTAGTGTATCGCCAGATGTTGAACGTGTTACTGTGTAATTTTATATTATATGAAAGGTAAGTATCAGACAAAATCTCCCCTGACTTAAGGTCTGAAGGGCCAACATTTCAAAACAGCTATACAAAACAACACAAATACTCATGAACCATGTACACAGTCTACGCTCGTAAGACAAACACCACGTTTGCAGAGTAGAATTGCATACCAATTGAACAACGGATATTTTTATCAAAATGTTGTGATGTTTTGAAACTGAAACAAGTGTGTGTGTGTGTACATTACAGAGCCAGTGACGGTTCTGCAGTTACTTGTTCATCTCATTCAACTGATCACGAGGCCAACGTCCCCCATCCAGACTCACTTCCCCACTGGTAGGTCAGTGAGGCTGGTCAGACTGGACACCCATCCTCATTAACCAGTGGTCAAACCATCCATACAACCGTGGATTTGTTCTTTCTCCCACTTGCTGACCCATCAGATGTGTTGCTACAAAATGCTCGGTTTGGCAAATGTTTAATTGTTTTAATTTGTTTCGGTGTTTCAGATGAAAATTGCATGGAATATGTTAATTGAATTGTAGTGTCATAACCATGTTCAGACTTAAAAGTGTAGCCTTTCTATATTTTATTAATACACCTACACAGAGTGTCATGTCCAAAATAACACATAAGTGTCATTGTCTGATCTTTGCCGTCCTGGAGTGTGAATCTGCCACACTTCAAGTCTGTGTAGTAAAACAAAGATCCTTTTGACCACACACTGTTTTCTATTCTCAAGATTTGACAAATATTGAATGTGATAGGACAGGTCTCACATACTTGATACATCTTGACCTGTTTCTCATTTAGGTCATCTTGACTATTTCTGTTTCTTGCCTAGGTCACTTTGACCCCGCCATGATGTCATACCACGTGCTGAAGAAGCTGTGCAACTCGGAGAGTGTGTGCACTCTCTGTATTTGTAAGGATGAAGTGACTGAGGCACTGCTCTCCCCAATCTCTTACTGGCTGGAGGGGGCCAAAGTAAGTAACCCTGCTCTCCCCAATCTCTTACTGGCTGGAGGGGGCCAAAGTAAGTAACCCTGCTCTCCCCAATCTCTTACTGGCTGGAGGGGGCCAAAGTAAGTAACCCTGCTCTCCCCAATCTCTTACTGGCTGGAGGGGGCCAAAGTAAGTAACCCTGCTCTCCCCAATCTCTTACTGGCTGGAGGGGGCCAAAGTAAGTAACCCTGCTCTCCCCAATCTCTTACTGGCTGGAGGGGCCAAAGTAAGTAACCCTGCTCTCCCCAATCTCTTACTGGCTGGAGGGGGCCAAAGTAAGTAACCCTGCTCTCCCCAATCTCTTACTGGCTGGAGGGGGCCAAAGTAAGTAACCCTGCTCTCCCCAATCTCTTACTGGCTGGAGGGGGCCAAAGTAAGTAACCCTGCTCTCCCCAATCTCTTACTGGCTGGAGGGGGCCAAAGTAAGTAACCCTGCTCTCCCCAATCTCTTACTGGCTGGAGGGGGCCAAAGTAAGTAACCCTGCTCTCCCCAATCTCTTACTGGCTGGAGGGTGCCAAAGTAAGTAACCCTGCTCTCCCCAATCTCTTACTGGCTGGAGGGTGCCAAAGTAAGTAACCCTGCTCTCCCCAATATCTTACTGGCTGGAGGGGCCAAAGTAAGTAACCCTGCTCTCCCAATCTCTTACTGGCTGGACGGTGCCAAAGTAAGTAACCCTGCTCTCCCCAATCTCTTACTGGCTGGAGGGGGCCAAAGTAAGTAACCCTGCTCTCCCCAATCTCTTACTGGCTGGAGGGGGCCAAAGTAAGTAACCCTGCTATCCCCAATCTTTTACTGGCTGTAGGGGGCCAAAGTAAGTAACCCTGCTCTCCCCAATCTCTTACTGACTGGAGGGTGCCAAAGTAAGTAACCCTGCTCTCCCCAATCTCTTACTGGCTGGAAGGTGCCAAAGTAAGTAACCCTGCTCACCCCAATCTCTTACTGGCTGGAGGGTGCCAAAGTAAGTAACCCTGCTCTCCCCAATATCTTACTGGCTGGAGGGTGCCAAAGTAAGTAACCCTGTTCACTCCAATGTCTTAGTGGTTGGAGGGTGCCAAAGTGTAAGTAACCCTACTCACCCCAATGTCTTATTGGTTAGAGGATGCCAAAGTGTAAGTAACCCTACTCACCCCAATGTCTTATTGGTTGGAGGATGCCAAAGTGTAAGTAACCCTACTCACCCCAATGTCTTATTGGTTGGAGGGTGCCAAAGTGTAAGTAACCCTACTCACCCCAATGTCTTATTGGTTGGAGGGTGCCAAAGTGTAAGTAACCCTACTCACCCCAATGTCTTATTGGTTAGAGGGTGCCAAAGTGTAAGTAACCCTACTCACCCCAATGTCTTATTGCTTAGAGGGTGCCAAAGTGTAAGTAACCCTACTCACCCCAATGTCTTATTGGTTGGAGGATGCCAAAGTGTAAGTAACCATACTCACCCCAATGTCTTATTGGTTGGAGGGTGCCAAAGTGTAAGCAACCCTACTCACCCCAATGTCTTATTGCTTAGAAGGTGCCAAAGTGTAAGTAAGCCTACTCACCCCAATGTCTTATTGCTTAGAGGGTGCCAAAGTGTAAGTAACCCTACTCACCCCAATGTCTTATTAGTTGAAGAGTGCCAAAGTGTTAATAACCCTACTCACCCCAATGTCTTATTGGTTGGAGGGTGCCAAAGTGTAAGTAATCCTACTCACCCCAATGTCTTATTGGTTGGAGGGTGCCAAAGTGTAAGTAATCCTATTTCCCCATTATTAGCTGGAGGGTGCCACTCATATAACGGAATAGGTGCATGATAATAAAGGTGTTTCTCGTCTCTCCAAAGTCTATTATATCACTCTGGATTCTCCACATTGCCCTCTCCATGGACAGACAAACAGAACATACCCATTGTTGTGTTGCTGCAGGACGTGACGGCTGCCAGTGAGGCAACGATGCTCTTGGTGGCAGATCTGTTGTCTGTAATTGTCTCAAGTAGTCGGGGAAGACAACATCTCCTGTACGGAGAGACACAAGAACGCTTCACCAGGTCCAAGTATGTAGCCCTCTTAACTGGTAGATTTCATGGAGCATCAATATTACCCAGAACAACCGCAGAGCAGCCTGGATTGACCAGGTGATTGACAGCCATGTCAACCAGTAACTGCCACCTACTGATAATCACTGGGTGAATAGCTAAGTCTTGGCTGCCAATCACTTCCAGGCTGATCCATGACTGAAAGACATACCTTAATCTACATATATATATTTACCTCATTCGACCTATTAAGCATACACGCCCTAATTAGCGTACACCCCCCCTTTTAATCAGCAGGATCCATAATTATTGTAATTTCATAAATGAAAAGTGTTGGTATCAGGTGTAAAACAGTTGGCACCACTTTTCAGTTGTTCTACACAGGCATCAAATGACACCACTAGCGTAACCATTATCTTATTGTGTAGAGAAAAAATTTTGGGTGTACGCTTATAAGAACAGATTCAATGACATTTTCCCAGGGCCCAATTTTTTTTCAAGCATACTGTATGCTTATTAGGTCGAATACGGTAAGTGCTTTTAATTTGGTGAAACGTTGCATTATACCATTATATATTTCCACATACAGCCTGTACAAGTAACATAATCATACGGACCATTCATTGAATGATATTCATCATTCCGTGACAGTTCCGGGTAATATTGATGCCTCATTTCAGGGCAATAATCACTATTTATGGGAAGACAGCATTTCTGGAGTATTAAAAAGTTCTAAAATCTTTCATGTTTTATGAAATGCTTGTTCAAACATATTTAGTAAAACTTGAAACAGAATGTCAGTAGATAAATATCACCATCTTGAAAATATAGTTTTGGCTATTTTTTTATGAAGATAGGTATTTAATTTTAAATAAAATCCTATCAAGAACGGTACTGTAATAATGGTTTATATTTCTGTTCTGTATGACCAGGTATAAGTTGATGTCAAGACATCTAAGGCAGTTATAGTTATTCCAATACTAGTTATGCATGCATGCATAAATCTGGCAACAAGATTTAACACTGGTATCTTACCATGTTATCACATGTATTTTGTGCAGTAATGATGTATTGTGCAGTTACCAGTAGTTAAATATGTTTTTGTTAAAATAAGAGGAATATATAAAAAACATGACAATTATTCAGCTGATTAAAATTGTGTAGCTGCTGTGATCTAGTAAATGCCTGCTACAAAAAAATAATTATAAAAAAGTAATTACACTGTATATCATTAAAATGAAATAATTGTGACATGCCTGAGGTGTCACAGTACCGATGATGTCCTGTTGTGCACAGGTCTTCAGCTGCTCACGTCCTCGCTGATTTCACTCAACGAGCAATGGCAGAGAAACTGACGTACGGACCACCCCCATCAAAGACAGTGATTGGTCAAATCCTGTTTGTGTGTCGTCAGTTGTACACTACGTGTGACGGACTACTTGCGATGTATTCCTACGACCTGCACAGCACAGTTGCACTTGCCTGGACGATCGTTAGTTGGTGTTAATATCTTAAGAATAAATATATGACCCTGAGATATAAAATAATGGTAAAATATGATAATGAGATAATGCTAGAATAATTCAAGAATATTAAGAATACGAGAATTACGCAATGAGTAAAGAGACTTTAAAAGTTGTTTTTAAATATTTGTAATAACTGGCGAAATGTTTGAATGAAGAAGAGTGATAATAGTAATGTAATTTTAAAATGCTAAACACTTTTAGATTGGCAACAAAACGAAGGGTTAGTGGCTATTTTCTTAATATTTAAAAACTTCTTAACTCAGATTGCTTCCATGAAATTGCAAAAATAAACACTTTGGTATGTTATGGGTTTAATAATAATTCAACTTCTACAGAGCCTAAATCGAGCAACAAACCAGAATCGTGGAGCATCATATGATGAACAAGCCTACCTCATTTTTACCGTTTTAACGATGCAATATGTACAGCAATCATGTTCAGTGTGCAAAGGCATTGTATTCTTTTGAATGTGTCAAATTTGGAGTGTAAAAAACACAGTCCATCATCTTTTCTGATGCTCGAATGTGTAGATGTAACAGAGTTGTTTATCTGATATCGCTCTTGATGTACCAGCATCACTCATTCATCAGCACATTCAAGCGTCAGAAAAGGTGATGAATTTTTTTTTTTTTTACACTCAAAATGTTTGATAATTTTCACAAATTACTATGCATCTGACCATTGTATGTGATTGTTTTATATATATATATATATATATATATATATAGAAACGTTTATAATGGCAAAAATGAGGTGGGCCCCGTATTCTAGAAAAGTTCTGAGTGTTGTCCACTATCTGTATTCTGCCCACTATAGCTGCTGTTGTTGTTGAATTCAGGCGAATCGAGAGGCTGACAAGGCACTCACTCCTACACCATCTATGAATGACCACGAGAAAGCATTGGCCGACAGAGAGTCACAGTACATGTGAGTTGGATGTCACCAACTCAACGTGCACGTTAAAATGTTACGCTTTTGGGCAAGATAATGTGTGGGGTGCACAGAGTCAATATGTTAATCATTTCAATTGAGAACAAGACATGTTTTATAATGTTTTGAAAGTGATCGTCATTAATGTGAAAAACTAAAAAACTGGATATTGGTCAACGTAGACATTGGCGTGATTTTGGAATGTGCATTGGAATAATATAATGGAATGATTTCAGTGTGTTGAAGTAGTGGCCTGTGTTGAACCAGTGGCCTGAGTTGAAGCAGTGGCCTGTGTTGAAGGAGTGGCCTGTGTTGAAGCAGTGACCTGTGTTGAAGCAGTGGCCTGTGTTTATGTCTGACAGACTGATCTGGGAGGACACACTGTTGGACAACCTGCTCAACTTCGCTGGCACCCCAAAGGGGCTGCTGCTGTTGCAACAAACGGGGGCGATCAGTGAATGTGTACAGTATATGTACTACAGATATGCCCAGAAGATGCAGGTACGTGTTATTTGTGGAGTACTGTGGGGTGTGATGGCCGGACAGCTGATCATAGGGACCGTGTAATGTGGGGATGATGGCCGGACAGCTGATCATAGGGATCGTGTAATGTGGGGATGATGGCCGGACAGCTGATCATAGGGACCGTGTAATGTGGGGATGATGGCAGGACAGCTGATCATAGGGACCGTGTAATGTGGGGATGATGGCAGGACAGCTGATCATAGGGACCATGTAATGTGGGGATGATGGCCGGACAGCTGATCATAGGGACCGTGTACTGTGGGGTGTGATGGCCAGACAGCTGATCATAGGGACCGTGGTTCTAGTTCATCTGCTGCTCTTTCGAAACTTGGACAATTTCGTTAACCACACATTGCATGTGTCTTTTGGAAGACACACTAAAATATGTTGCTCCTTTCTACCTGGTGTCTAGGGGAAGTAAAAGATCCCACACGGAAAGTAAAAGATCCCACACATGGAAATGGAAAAAGAGCCAAAGGTTTTGATCTTCCAAAAAATAAAACAGGCGCAGCATTAACTGCTGCCCAAACTCTTGCTCTGAAAATGGAGTAAGCGCCATGGGCGTCTAGGTGGATAGCGGCGATATGTAGTATATATCTTGGGAACTTACAAAAATACACTACTGATATAGAGATCATGTAGTTTAATGCTCAGTAGTCACCATTGCGATTGTGAAGCGCAGTGGTAATGTTGTTCCATTGAAATCTGTCTGTGTTCACTGAAGCGTGTCTGTGTTGCAGGTGAGCAAGTGTGAGAAGTTTGGCTATGGCTACATGTTGTCTCAGGTGGCGGCTACTGCACCAGGCATTGTCGCCCTCCAGAACACAGGTGGGCAACTATCTTATTTACCTGCTGTCACATGTCTAGGGCATAGTCACATACACCTGGTCCAGAATGCATGCACAAGCATGCACACGTATGGATGCACGCACATGAATGCACGCACCAATGCAATACATGGAGGCGGAAGATTCCTTTAAAATTACAAGTGAAATAGTAAATAAATCTTGATTAACCATAAAATTTGCTTGGCAACATACAAACAGGTGGCACCAGAACATTATTTAAAAAGAACATTGTATAATTATTCCGATTCTACTGCCAATATGAAAACAAGAAAAATTAGATAATTTGAAATGAGCAGAAAGACATAACTACCTCAGGTAATAGGAATGTACATCTGACTGGTCCTGTGACGTGGCAAGACAAGAACAATATTCATATATCTAAAACGGCTTGTCATTGAGGTTGCGTTCTTATACTATTATGAGATATCATCGTACTGATCATAAGATTTTCCTTGTGCATTGCCACTGTTCTGTTGTAGGCTTCATTTCGGATCTCATCAAGAAGCTGTGGGGAGAGCTAGAGATCGCAGACGACAGTCCTGTCTATACGCCCAAGTACTGGCCCATCAACCCCATTGACAAGTCGGCCAAGAAGGTCAGGGACATGGGTCTGTTTCTTGGGCCCAGCACGTTTTGCCCAAAGATTTTTAGCTCAATGTATTCATGTTTTGCTGTAGTGTAAATATTTATGTTTGTTCAGATGCGGGAGACACGCATTGTGAATGGGCCAAAAGTGCTTTTTGTTAAGATAGTATATACAACATTCTTTTGCCAGAATAAACCTTGTGTGAAGTACACAGAGTCACAGACCAATGTACAGGACAAGTCCAAACGCTTTTGCCAGAAAGTACTTACCATACCATGGATGTTTGCTAGACCAAATTAGTGTTTATCTGCTCACCACATGGGCAGGTGAGCTGTGTTTATGCTATGTGAACTATCATTTAGATGTAAATTAGCTAAGAATTAATATCTATTTTCAGAATATACCTGTATATGTACTTAACATTCTTATTACCATTTGCAGTCATTCATCAACCTCGTGACATTTGCTGCCTTCCTTTGTATGTTCATCAACCTTGTGACACTGTTGTCTTCTGTTACAGTCATTTATCAACCTCGTGACATTGCCATCTTCCTTTGTAGTCATTCATCAACCTCGTGACACTGCCTTCTTCCTTTGTAGTTGTTCATCAACCTCATAACACTACCGTCTTCCTTTGTTCATCAACCTTGTGACACTGCCTTCTTCCTTTGTAAAAGTTCATCAACCTCATGACACTGCCGTCTTCCTTTGTAGTCATTCATCAACCTCGTGACTCTGCTGTCATCCTTCCCGGCCGTCTATGAACTGTTGGCTGAGCAGCCTCTTCTCTCTAGGTCATCATACTCACTGCGAGAGAAGCCAGACTCTGTCATTGTAAGTGCTCTTTAATCTCTGAGAAGGTGATATACTTAAATAACATTTACAAATATAGTTGAATGATAATTTTAAAGGTTAATGCTTAATTACAATTTGTAGATTAATTAAGGAATGATCCTTCAATTGTTATGATACAAAACCTCAGATTTGTACTGGTTCACTTTAGAATTATATAGTGATTCAGACTGATGTTATCTAGGCCAATGTAACTAATATCATACTAAAACAGGTTTGTACTAGGCATACTACAGTTGTATTTACAACATAGTAAACATGAGAGTGTCTTCTGTTGACTGTCTTCCATTCCATGACAGGGTGTACTCGATCGACTGGTGATGGTTGACAATGACCCAAAGATACACTCTCTTTTCAACTACGAACAGTCACACGTGTTTGGTTTGAGGTAAGTGAGGTAAAAATCTTGAATATTTTGTCTTGACCATGTTACACATGTAATAATTAGTATTTTGGAAAATTTTAATAATAAGAAATTCGAAATTGTTCTGCCAATAGTGATTTACATAAATTTCAGATTTTGTGCATTTTGCAATTTCCTCAAATTTGTCATAATATGTAAAGATACAATTTTGAACATTATACATTTGCCATTTTACTACATGACAACTGTGTTATGAGGTTGATGACCACAATTGTTGTTTGTGTGTTTGTGTCAGATTGTTGAGCGTGATGACATCGTGTCTTGACACGTACCTGCTGCTGCAGACCCAGTACGAGTTCCAGGAGATGTTACTGAAATGTCAGGCGGAGAACATCCCTCAGAACAGGTGGCAGCTATGTAATGATAAGTTATAACTACTGTACTGAGCAATGCCTGAACACCTTCAGTTCATCAGATCAACATAGGCAATGTTGATCAAATGAACAATTTGAATAAAGTCTCTAATAATATGCTAGTATTAAAGTTTTACATAGTGATTACTTCTCAAGAAACTGGTATTTGTTCCGAATATATAGTATTTATGTGTTATTAATGTTATCATTTTCCATAGTGATTTGCCAATCAATAGATATGTTCAGTGCTATGCTTGATCCAGTTTAGAACAAACATAGTGAAAAGCAGATATGTTATGCGACTAAAGCAACAATTTCGAATGTTAGCCAGCAATTTTCTGGCTATTATACTTTTTGTGACATCCATTTTGAAGTAAGAAACTTTACCATTTGCATCAACACAGTTGTGGGTGAATTTTTTTCTGTTATTTTAAAACTTTGTTTATTCAAATTGTGTGATTTTTGTTTTGTTTTGACAATGCCTTTTGTGCTATATGTTTCAGCACTGAGATAATCGTTGACAGACTGTCGGTGGAGAGGAACTATGTTCTCGTGAAGACCTACCTCATTGGCAGTGGAGCTGAGAGGATACTGCCCTCAAGGACCATTGCAACTGTTAGTATTGCCCAACAAAACTAAGCATCATTCGATCTGATTAAACCAAAACAAAAGTCATGGTTTTGGGATTATGCATCTAAAAGAGATAATAAGAACTAACAATGTACAACTATCACACCAGTGGTTTACTCCAAATGTGTTGTAAAAGTTGGAGAATGCGGTAATTTCTCCGAATGACAGAGGGCTGACATGTTAACCAGCACAACTGATAAACACACGCGCAGTTCTATGAAATCGAGGTGACCTAGACTAAAGTGACATATGAAGGGAGGCTCGCATACACAGATTCAATGCAAAGTATTAAAAATTTGTGTTGTTTTGCCAGAAAGAAGACTAGTTTAGTAAACAAAGACCAAAATATGTTATATATATATATATATATATATATATATATATATATATATATATATATATATATATATATATATATATATATATATATATATATATATATATATATATATATAAAGTGTCATCGCAGTAAGACGTTGTGTCACTGTTAATAGTAGCAACACTAAAATGACAATATTATGAAATCGAACAATGAACCTGGTGACACAAAAACAAATTTGGAATCATCTTCATTTGGAAGAACAACGTGTACAGCTACATAGACGCTACATCGTCACCACAAACAGTGTGTAAATATCATTCGTAAAGTGAACACCGCCCATGGAGATACATAACTGGGTGTGTGTCAATGTGAAACAATATGGGAACCTCACCCATGGTGACATATATAAAAAGTGGAACGATATCCACGAATGACATACTAAATAACGAAGAGTCATCAGGATTATTGAGTTATCATTGGTACTGAGGCGAATGCTGTTCAGACTGTAATAAGGCTAAAGCGTGTAATAAAAACCCCTTAATTATGAATACCTTACTGGCAATTAGCGCTCGACAATGAAACGTATCTTGAATGTGGCTAAATTTGCATGTTAATTAAAGTAAGCCGGGGGGGGAGGGGGGGCAGGGCTTACCTGGTGCACGGGATATTAGTGATTTAACAAGTTGATAATTTTTAAGTTAAACACCAGAACTAGTGAGGGTGAAACGGAAGACAACTTGGTCTGAGTTCCGCGGGGTTAGCGAATAGTGTGAAGACTTAGGCTTCAGTCAGCTGTTGGAAAATCTGACTAACTGCTCTGAAAATTGCCCCCCGAATGCTGCGGAAAAGCCGGAAATTTCCTATATCGGATAAATGCACGCCATCTTGACGGAAAACCTTCGCCGGGCCGTTCCAAAGGTACTTATGGCTCCAGTAGAACAGACCACGGCGCCCCTCACATGCTGACTGTAACGCAGTATTAGCGGATGCAACGCGAGCCGCACCCGTATCAAAATCGAAATGGCGCCATTTCTTGCGGCGCTCGATTTGGCAAAGACATACCTGACGGACACCTAAAGCTAACAATTCATCGCCTAATCTACCTAGTTGCGACCCCACTGCTTCTGGAGGTGGGGGAAACTTCCCATCTAGATCGTTGCCCCCAAGGAGGGTAACGACAATGTCGGGGACGCGGGCAGAAATCCGGGTCATGGTCGCCGGTTCTCGGAAAGTTCTAACGGACGCTCCCCTTCGACCCATAAAACGAACTGTGCATGTATGACCTAGTCTTTCCAAGTCGTCAAGTAGACCCGCAGATTCTATGAACGCGCCATCTAGATCCGACTTCGCCGCCGCCATATTGAATGGCCGATTGCGGGAAGTTTAAACATAAAACGAAACAAGAGCAAATTAACCGAGGCAACCGACGAAGTAATAACAAATGAAACGATACTCAGCTGAAACGAGTGTTGAAGCGATCTTCCTCCTGCAAGTCAGTAGACGCAGATCGAAGTGTGGACTCTCAAAACGTATTTGAAAACGGTTGGTAAAAACACAAAATATTTCGAGAGACAAATTTTAGTCACAACTTCGCAATGCAGAGACTGAATCAGGAGTGAAAGATTCAAGCTACTGGCTCTGGTTTGAACTGGTTTCCGCTAAGATGGCTAGCGCGGAGTAATACAATTTATTTGGCCAAATAGTTCCGGTGTAGTCTCGGACACCCAGGGCAAGTTTAACGACGACCTGTCTTGGTTATTTCATAAAAATTGTTATGCACCTGGTGAGTTGCATAAATTCATATATATATATATATAATATATATAATATATGTTGAGTTTGGATGCAAATAATATGGCCATATCCAACTGGCAAGAATAGGACTAGGCTTATATGAATATATTTTCATTTGGCAAGCGAATATTGTCATAATACCACACTCATGACACTCTAACAGTATGGCCCGGCCTATGAAATTAAGATGTGTGTTCCACAAGGTTTTCCTAGTAAACCATCGTCGTGACATTCTTAATTGTAGTTGCAAATGGTTATGTTTTAGTAACTCTTATTGGTGCATAGGCCGAAAACCATGACTTTTGCTTCACTTTAAGAAATCGGTGGTTAAGTTTTTGATATCAGCAATTATTGTAAGCAGTAGTACTGAATATGTGCGCTTTTATGTTGCCATCTCTAAATATTGTTGCCATGTTTTCATAATGATGAATGGTGAATCCACAACATTTGTGCCATGTGTTGTTGGATGGTGTTCTGTATAGAAATAATATGCGAAGCAAAAATAGTGGAACGAAAATTTTCCTGTACACTTAATATTGGTAATTATGAATGTGTATATGTTTTTACTATTTAGAATTTTATTTCCAATTGTTGCCTGCCTAAGGAAAATCTGAGAATGTATATTGCAGTGAAAATTTTTATTGTTGATAAAGCATGGCTAGCATCAACATTTTTGTAAGTGTTAATATATCTGTTGGATTCTGATATTATCACCAACATCATTTTCAAACACAGGCTATGCTATTCTCAATATCAAATCACATTAACTGTAAAGGAATTCATCAGATTGAATGAAAATGTTTAGTCTACGCAATAAATAAACTTAATTTTTATGCTTGCAGGAAGACAATGGGATATTTCTGTTCCCACTGTTTAGTTCCTACCCTGTCCCAAAGGAATACAATCCTTCCCCTGTCAGCAAGCCTGCCACGAAACAAGGTAGGGATGAGGGCTGATATAAGAGTAGATGCATTGGGTTTGTGGGCAATGAAGCTATACACTGCGTAAGAACCTATCTTTTTAAGAACTTATATTTTTACCTGAGTGTCAACTATCAGTGTCATCACACTTGGAAGGTGCTTGTGTTTTTTCTATAAATTATTGTTCTATAGTGAATAAAAATCTCCCAATTCTTCCACATCATATGTATTTCCTGTATACAATATGGATTTTGGGAGAAATATGGATGAAATCCAGATTTGCTTCAAATGGAAAACCATGTTAAGGTGCATATATTCTTGTGTTCAACATGCAGGTATTTTTCGTATAACATTGAATTAAAAATGTACAGCTGTCGCAGAGTAAGTGGGCTAATTTTGTCCTAAAATACTTTTGATGCAGTGCATATTTCTGACAAAACCTACAGCATTTTGTTTGAAGTATATTTCGCAGCATGACAGATGGTGACACTTGATTGGAATATGAATGCTACAGGCTGGTTAACCTTACCATGTTAAACATGTTATACGTATACAGAATTAGAACTCTACACAGAATTTAAAGTAAAAAATACGGATTTCAACCCAAAAATTGTGGCATGTCTGATAAAGTGCTCTGTTGTTGTAGACAATGACTTGAGTAAGTATCTTGCTGAGACGAAGGACGCTGGCCTAAACGTCCACTGGCTGGAGAAGTGTCGGAAAGTCTTCTGTAGTCTGCTGACCACCAAGCCAGAACTGGCACGTGGCAATGGTGAGCAATGTTACAACTACACTGACCACAAGATGACCGCAATGAAAGCCACGTAGCAAGTAGTGATTCTGAACAATGTTGTCTACTGAAATACCCAGTCGTAGTGAGGTATTCTAGCAGCGCTGTGTTTAGAAATTGACATTGTGGTTTTAGGAATTCACTCATAATTAGTAATTATGGCTTTAAAATTATAATTAGTAGTAGGGGAATTCTGACATACACCTATTTCTGACATACGCCTATGACTGTGATCTTCAGATTTTCTGCAAACAAATGAGTCAACGTAACTTTCAAGTGTCAAGTAAATCAACATTATCCAAATTGCTTTTAGAGGAAACATCATAGACATAGACATACCCAGTGGCATATGTACATCACATATACACATGTACACACATGTACATGCACATACGCATAAATGCATACACATTTACACATATGCATACACACATGCATACATACACACACGGGCAAATTACACTCTTGGAGAGTAAGTGCAGTGAGTGAATGATCATTTATATATATATATATATATATATATATATATATATATATATATATATATATATATATATACTGATGTACATTCATTCATGTATACATGTACATGTTTACATGTGTGTCTACCAATGTATGTATACATATATGATATCTATATATGTAATTTTTTTCTCAAAGATAAGTTCTGTTTAATAGCCAGTGTCTTTAAAAATTGGTGAAGCTGTGTGTTGCACAATGTGATCTAATTGTTTTTACTTGACAGTTGTACAGGATTTATTGCAAAGAACAGCGCAGGTCGTAGGACAAATTCCAGAAGACGCAATATTCCCCGTGACAGACTACTCGGGTTAGTTGTCCAGCAACATATGTCTGCATTTTATTCTGCAATATTCCATACTGTTTTCTTCAGTTGATGAAGTGTAGTGATTACAATACCAGGTGTATTATTTTCATTATTGGTTAATTTAAATTGACTGCTACCAGCGCACCTTCATGATACTTATGTAACTGTTATTGCATATGTTGAAGCATACTTTTAAAGTTTAGAAACAAAATTGACAAATATCCCAAAAAAGGGCAGGTTTTTAAATCTTGTTAAATACAATGCTATGTTGCAACCAATTAATGCCTATAATGAATAATAATAATAAAACTTTTTTTAATATAGTGCTGGTTTCAAGATTGTTTATGATGCTACACAGCAAATTAAATATTAAGAATATGGCTGAGAATTGTTAAATAAACAAATAGATTAAAAATGATATAACAAAAAGATGAAACAGTGGAAGCAGTTTATTTTATTGTACTGTCTATTAATTGAGGTATTCCCTTGGGAATTGTATCAGCCATACCAATGATATAATGTGCATTTCTGGTCACCAGCAATGTTTATAATGCAGAAGAAAACATACATTATGAACAATTATATTGTGCCAAAATTCTCAGAAAGCCTAGCTCAGACACCAAAGCAAAGGGTTAGGCTATCTCGAAATTGATATACACTGTTAAAGTGGTCAACAGATGGTTGGATACGCCAGGGAGCCAAGGAGGGTGAGCAAGATTAAAATGTCTTCAGCAAACAGAGAAGTGTCAGACTGACCCTGTGCTGTGTAGTCTCTGCAGGTCCAGTGTGAAGACATGACATGTGTACTTGCAGGCAGTAGCAAGGCCATCAAGAAGTTTCGGCTGTCAGCCGTTCAGGAACTTGGCATCAAGGTCACTATTAGGTATGTATATCTGTGTGCGTGCATGTGCGTGTGTGCGCGCATGTATGTTTGTGTGCATGTGCACATTTTCATGCATGTGTGCATATGAGGTTTATGAATGTACAGGTGCATGTTAGCTGCCCATCGCTCTCATTTGGTTACATTCTCTTCCATTATTCACTGGATTTAGCTCCTCTTCTGCACTCTCTTTGTCTTACTCTCTTCCCCACTCTATCTTTCATTCTCTTGTCTCCTCCTTTCTTCCTCCCTCTCTCCCTCTTCCTTCTCTCTCCCTCTATCCCCCTTCTCTCTTTCTCTGTCTCTCTACCTGTCTTCCCCCTTTCTCCTTCGGTCTCGCTCTTTCTTTTCTCTCTCTCTCTTTTCCCCATCTCTCCCTCTATATCTCTCCAGCTTTCCCTGTCTCTCACTCTCCGTCTGTCTCTCTCCCTCTCTCATGCACCATGCATCGATCTATCTGTATTGTTAAAACTGAACTGAACATTTATCAGAGATATGTGTCACTACCTTGTCTAGAATTAGACTATTTCATCCATGTAGTGAGCACTATTTGACTGGTGGTTGTGAACTGTAGATATGGCAGTCACCTCAAGCTCATCCCTGACACAAAGGAGTCGCTCGAGAAACTGACATCACTCGTGAAGCAGTGCAGCCACTTCCTGCAGCAGCAGCAGCAGCAGCAGCAACGTGCCATCGATGTACCTACATTACGTATCCTCCATTGATCATACCAGAATCTTTTGCAAATGGCTAATTAACAAGATTTAACAATATTTAACAAGATTTCCATCCAAAGCAAAAACTCAGATGACAATCAGCCATTAGCTTATCGCTAGTTAGATTATTCATCTAAGTGTAGACATGTTCTAATGTATTTGTCTGTTTTATTTTTAAACATTTACGTTACTAGTATCTGCACAATCAGTAAATTTGTGCAATTAGATACTCATTATTGTTACAGAAAAAACTAATGTTTGTCCATGATTCAAATAAGCGATTTCCAAGGATAAACCATTATTTATATTTGCTGTTCAGACTTTGTAGTGATGTCTGCTTCTGTAAGCAGAACTTTTTCGTGGTTTTTATCAAATGCTACTCTCTTCAGTAAGTTTTTGATTTTGCCTGTTTATTGTCAATTAGCCATTCAATATTCAAGAGTTATTTGGCTCAGTTTGATCATTCCTGTAACGTAATCAGCCTGAAACAGGATACAGTAATGTTCCATAGCTTGCAACGTGATTCCTTGACAGAAGATTCAGGTTGCCATGGCAGCAGTTCCATTGGCTTTGACTGGTTTGTGGCGACAGTGTTTCTGCTGATGAATGGTAACAAAGACAAAGCATGGAACCTGTTGCGGGACCTTTCTGTTACATCCGTCTCGGCTCACCTCTGGATGTCACGGCTACATGCATCGGTGAGTTACATCAACGTTAGGGGAAAATGACACTGTATCATGATTTGAAAATTGTCTCTTTGTTTATGGATGATTTAAGTTGAATTAGTATTACCGATTTGTTGTGTGATTATGTGGCTGATTATTTGTGGTATTAGGTTCTTCTTTTCCAGTTAACGACCATCTTCAACTTGCTGAAGATATTGTCATTCTAACTTCCTTCCCTTATATCAGGTGATAGGCGAGTCAGCTAAATGTACCCAATTTTTACTAAGCGGCTGGATTGACTGCCGCAGTCAGGTCCACCTGCCTTCAAGGGTCATGTTGAATGGGATCCTCCCCGTGTTCTACAGACCATCCCACGCATGAAACTATTGTGTCTTTGACAGGTCCACCTGCCTTCAAGGGTCATGTTGAGTGGGATCCTCCCCGTGTTCTCCAGCGCCTGTCACAACATTGAGCTCATCCTTCAGTCGGACGTCTCCCACGTCTACTCAGCCTTCAAGATGTCAGGATGCTCCCCCGCACAGGTACGGTTGTCACAATGTGTCAATGATGACAATGATAATGATAGAAATGACACATTTTACGCACCATTATAATATACCAAATTTTATGAGAAAAGGTTTAGAAAGAGGTCCTTCATGAAGCTAGCACTTTGTGAGAGGTTGTCCTGCAAATGGACCTATTATGAAAGAGGGTTCTTTACAAAGTTGTTCTTTGTGATAGGATGTTCTATCAAGGGGGTGATCTTTACAGTGGTAGTCCTTTATGAAATGTTGATTATGTTAAAAAGCAGGACTTTTACGGGTATTTGTAACTGACTGCTGGTGTGACTGAGACTGCGTTTAGCTGCAGTCCTGGAGAGCCTTGTTCTCCCTAGCTCTACAGGATCAGTGACTAACCACCATGTCACATTGCAACACTGTGATAGTAGATGACTTGACACTTCCACATAGACTCATTTAGCTCATCGTAGATCAGGTACATTGATGTTTAATTATGTTAGGTGTGAATAGTAGCTTAAGTAATATGCACAGTCAGTTAATAAAAGAGTGCATACTTTTTGTTGAAATTGTCGAAAGAATTGACTTTTGATTGTTGAAAAATAAAAATCTTTTAATAGTTTGTCCGATGATTTCATCAGCATGTTGTTGTGAATGTTAAATACCGTATTTGACCTAATAAGCATTTCAAGGAATCTGTTCTTATAAGCGTACAGCAAAATTTGTTTCTCTAGAAAATAAGGTAACTGTTTAGCACTAGTGGTGCCATTTGGTGACCAGTGTAGAACAACTGAAAAGTGATGCCAACTATTTAACACCAGATGGCGATCCTTCAGTTGTTTCACACTAGTCAAATTACAATAATTATGGATCCTGCTGATTAAAAAGGGGGTGTACATTAATTAGGGCATGTACGCTTAATAGGTCGAATGCGGTATATTAAATTTTTCCAAAATTAATCTAAAAGAAGATGAGCAAAAAAATCTAATTGAAGAGGGACCTTTAAGTAGAAATTTTCATCCAGGAAGGTTGTTTTTTCCCAGATCTGCCAGCACTGGATCCGACAGTGCTTCTGGAACTACCTAGACTGGCTGGACATCTGTCAGTACGTGTGTGTGTGTCTGTGTCTTGGAGTCGACTACCAGGTGTACACGTGTGTTGCCATCCTGCGCCATCTGCACCGTGACATCCTGCACCACATGCAGCGCAAGAACCTCATCGTTTACCTCAAGGTACCTCATGAGGGGAGCCACCGTGAGGGGGGGCACCATGGGGTCGTCTTTCGTACAATACATGCTACCTTATGAGGGGACCTACCATAGAGTCAGACCTGCTACATTTTTATGGTTGAAATCCGTATTTTTTATTTGAATTCTCTATAAAGTATTTTTCATTGGTTAATCGTCATATGGTATTCCCATTCTGATTGAGTGCCACTGTCTTATCACGCAATGAGATATGCCTACATCATATGGTATTCCCATTCTGATTGAGTGCCACTGTCTTATCACGCAATGAGATATGCCTACATCAAATGAAATCTGCTTAGCATAGAAAATATCTTAGGAGAAATATAGCATACTCGCACTTTGTACTGATGTAAGATAAATTTACCACTCGATTGTAAAGCTATATATAAGGCTTAATCGTTATTTTTTTAATTTGAAGCAAATCCGTATCAAAAATGGGATTCTCAGCCTTAATATTTTCATCACGTCACAAACCATGTTTTGGGGGCACAATGTCGTTGCACTTATCAGTAGTTAACAGACATGTCATAGATGTGCGAGGTTGTGAGCTCAGAAGTCACATTTAGTGAACAATGTGACTGCAGTTCTATATAGTATCATGTGTAAACAGTTCCAAATGTTGCTACAATGGGTTCAGTATGTCATGATTTTTTTCTAGTGCTTGTGTATGTTTGCATAAATTATGTTTGTATGTGTATGTATGAAAGCCATCAGGTTTGTAATTGTTCCTTTGCAGGAAGAACCGATCCGAGGCTTTCGCATTGGGGAACACCTGGAATATATGCAGCAGTTAGAATGCAAGTTCCGGAAGACTATTCTGCCAGATCTACAGAATATTTCACGACCTTGACCTTCAACATGTGACCTTGACCCATTAACCTAGTGGATGTGAACGCCTGTGTCAGAAGCATTTACGTTTTTACAATGATATATTCACCTGTCATTTGAAAAGTGTCAATAAGTTTGGATGGAATCCGATATTTGCCTGTCGTTTGAAGTGTCAGTAAGTTTGGACGGAATCTTTTTTGTTTTTAGTAATGATAGTTGTACAGAGACATTGGCATGGATTAAATCTCATTTTGGTCAAGCAAATATATTGGACAGGATTTAATTTGAAAGTTTTCCATTGGGGTAAAATGCAAGTTATTTATTTTGTGGTTTCATTGTTCATTGTTACAAAGTGATATGTAATCATGTCTAGTGACTAGAATTATTTGTTAATAATTGTTTATTAAGCTATATATTTATTTCATAATGATGCAGTAAAATTTGCACAACTGTTATTATTACATTTCTTCTAAGAAGCTTGTATTTCACAGCAGCTAATATAATTAATAAATTATAAATTATTTATAGTTATTAATGTTACCATTTGTATGAGCAGTTAGTAGAATGGTTTGTATATGCTTAGTGAATTGTTTTACATCTTAGAATTATAAAAGAGATCACTCTGCTAGAGAAATTTCGGCTGTAAGGATGTCATTGTGCATATTTTGATACAATGCGTAGAACTCAGCAGAGGTAGGGGAAGGTCTGGTGAAATTTGCTCTTCAAACCTTCCTCGTTCATTGTTTAAATACTTATTTCACCGCCCATGTGCCTTGCTGAAGTGTTAGAAACTACTTTCCCACATCACTTTGTTTATCCACAACCATTACATCAGAAGGTGAAAAAACTAATAATTATATGCTCACCTTTTTGACGTTTTTGCGGAATCTGCCATTTATTACTCTCAATGCACATTTTAGTTCAAAGTCAGTCGGGAGATGGAGCCACGTTACTTTCGGTACTGTAGAGAGGATATATATTATGGCCATGGTCCAATATAGCGGACGGTCCAACATACCCAACATTCCCCTACGTTTATTGTTAAGAAATGCTTCCTGTGCGTATATGGTAAAAGAAAAAAGCACTGAATATCAGCTACATACGTATGAACAAGGATTTCAGCTTTGTCATACAAATAAATACTTTATTGCTTCATCACCCAAAAAGGAAACATAATCTTTATATTTTAAAAGCAGTGTCACCCTGTCCTTGCCATAACATTGTTGGAATGCAAAAATGTTTCTCTTATGAGTGGGCGTTAAATGGCAAACGGTCATGATTGTCAGTATCTTTGGTAATGACTTGGTGCTCTCTTAGGAGGATGGCGGTGCTTTCTTTGATGCTTGAATCACTTTGTACATGTGCTTTAGCTGCTTCCGGCGGTCATTCAGACAGCCTGCAAGAAACGAGTAACAATGTTAATTAGTGTCCAAGAATATCTGCGTTTTTCTGCCAAAGTTAGTTTCACCCCTTCAACATTGGTTATGTAATTCTCCATTAGTATTTAGCACATTGGATGATATTTTCCCCGATATATTCCACGAATGAACCCCCGGGACAGGTTTGCCGCCACATTTAAAGAAAACTTCAGTTACGAATTCATAATTCTTTAGAATATATGGGCCCAAAACTGTAAGGGATGTCACCTAGTAGACAATGATTCAGACATGTGGTGCCACCTAGCAGATGCCACATTAAATATTATAGTCGGAGAATGCAGATGATGACCATGCATCAAGTCCTACCAAGGAATGAGTTGATGGGAGCCGATGATGATCCGGTGCAGTCAAACGCGTCATCATCGTAGATGGGGCCATCATCCCACAGCAGGTCATACCCACCAACTCGTTTCTCCCTCCCGGTCAATCTGCAGGGGGGCAGAATGACCATTAAAAACCATAATCAATTAATTTTGCCCTTCTCAAATCAAGTTAATTTATGTTCAAATTTGTAATGCATTTAATGAGAGCACAT
Organism: Lamellibrachia satsuma; assembly: GCA_033239005.1. NCBI lineage: Eukaryota > Metazoa > Annelida > Polychaeta > Sabellida > Siboglinidae > Lamellibrachia > Lamellibrachia satsuma. Next base: position 12,923,869 of record BSQZ01000011.1, on the reverse strand, counting down.
ACATCTATTAATATCATTGGAAAAATTAACTTTGATTGTTAGATTGGGTAAACTGTGAAAGTGTTAATTGTTATGTCATAATATATGGAGAACCTTTTTCTGAGAAATTTGACTGGATCACTGCTTCAAAAATAATTTAATAATTTGTTCAATGATTTCACCACAACTAAATAATGCATTTGCACGAACGAGCTAGCAGGTCGTAGTGGAAACTAGAACTAGCATGTAGTGGAAAGTGGATGCTAGATGGGTTAAATTTTTCGTGAAATTAATCTGAAATGAGACGAGCGACACTAGTTGGTTACATTTCAACACTCGGTCTTATGGCAAAGAACACAGCTGTCATTCCTTAATTAAAACGGTGCTTTCAAATCGCAAAGCTAGATAATAATGACATAAATAATAAAATTTTATTTAATTTAAAAATATCACCACTATATGAATCTCATTTATGAATTATGTCAGCAAATGTTTATATATTTCTTCTTAATGTTCTTTTAACATGTAGAAATAGTAAAACTTGTAATACAATCAAACCTGTTTTCTAAGTCGATAACGTTGAGCACGTCTTCAAGCAGCCCATACTTGAGGTCATAGTCTTCTTTGCTACTTGCAGTCAGCGACGGTGATGCATTCACCTCTATCAGCCACCTACAGGACATGACACTGACACATGTGATCATCATTACCATAGTGACTAAAGTGAGTAAAGAGTGCACATACTTTGGACACTGACACATGTGATCATCATTACCATAGTGACTAAAGTGAGTAAAGAGTGCACATACTTTGGACACTGACACATGTGATCATCATTACCATAGTGACTAAAGTGAGTAAAGAGTGCACATACTTTGGACACATTACTCAAGTGAAAATAACCCTAGAAAATGACGTGTTGGGTATGGTGAAAGGAACAGGGAAGAGGGAACAAGCCAGCACAAGGTGGATGGACAAAATAAAGGATTCAACTGGACTGTCACTGACTGAACAGAAAAGGGCGGTGCAGGACAGAGACAGCTGGATATAGCCGATCATGCGCATCAGTAGAGGTCAGCTATAACTTGATGGAACACAAAACATAAGACACAAGAAGAGAAATCTTAATGTAAGCACAGAACCATTACACTTGGAACACTCACGCTTACAAACACAAAGTTTTCATAACCGAACAAAACATAGAACCATTACACTTGGAACACTGAAAGAACAAGACATAGAACCATTACACTTGGAACACTGAAAGAACAAGACAGAACCATTACACTTGGAACACTCAAAGAACAAAACATAGAACCATTACACTTGGAACACTCAAAGACATAGAACCATTACACTTGGAACACTCAAAGAACAAGACAGAACCATTACACTTGGAACACTCAAAGAACAAAACAGAACCATTACACTTGGAACACTCAAAGAACAAGACATAGAACCATTACACTTGGAACATTCAAAGAACAAGACATAGAACCATTACACTTGGAACACTCAAAGAACAAGACATAGAACCATTACACTTGGAACACTCAAAGAACAAGACATAGAACCATTACACTTGGAACACTAAAAGAACAAGACATAGAACCATTACACTTGGAACACTCAAAGAACAAGACATATAACCATTACACTTGGAACACTCAAAGAATAAGACATAGAACCATTACACTTGGAACACTCAAAGAACAAGACATAGAACCATTACACTTGGAACATTCAAAAAACAAGACATAGAACCATTACACTTGGAACACTCAAAGAACAAGACATAGAACCATTACACTTGGAACACTCAAAGAACAAGACGTAGAACCATTACACTTGGAACACTCAAAGAACAAGACGTAGAACCATTACACTTGGAACACTCAAAGAACAAGACAGAACCATTACACTTGGAACACTTAAAGAACAAGCAGTAAAACTGAGAGTGCGTACGGTTTCAGGTTGTCATCAAGCAGGATGTCATAGCCGTACAACTCGTAGCAGTGTTTGTCGTTGATCATGACTTTCTGCACGCTCTGTAGACTCTTGATGAAGATGTCGTCCATTTCACTGAAGCAGACTGCGACCTGACGACGGACACAGAGCAACATTAAACACATCTCACAACCACATTTTGTTTCTAAAACAAGCATAACCAGGGCAAGCACTTTTTCTATGTAGCTGCACCAAAACTCTGGAATGAACTCCCCATCACTTTAAGATCATCTGAAACTATAGCTACCATTTGCAAAAAAACTCAAGATGTATATTTTTGGAAACTGCAATGTGTTTATGAACACTCGCCGCATCAACGCCATGTTTTGCTGTTAGGTATCGTCGAAGCTGCTGCACAGACCATTTGGAGCCTTTCTCAGGATCATAGTCTGGTGCCAACTTCTGGATGGCAACATTCGTTAGGTGAACGTCTAGAAAATTGTCATAGAAACAACCAGTTACCACAAGACATTACAAGAACTAGTCATGCATTTGGAGTACAGACTACTAACTAGTGGAAAAAAAATTATTAAACATTATTATATTTATGTGTAGAAGTGAAATTAATGTTGAGATGGTGGGAAAGAATTCTGACTTTTTACATGCTTAATTGTGACTTTTGTTTATGATGTACAAGTGATTTGAACAATGTATGATGTATGAAAATCTAACTAAAATCGAACTACCGTATGTATGTTTGTATGTGGTTATGTTCACATTTTCCTCCTAGACGGCTTGCACCTCAGGCACCAAACTTTCAGGGAGTAATCTATGACCCCACGAATGAAATGTAATGACTTTATTTTTTTGAAATACCCCATATATCAAGGGTTCTTAGTGGTTTTTATGGTAAATCAAATGTTCGCTACGTAAAACGCTAACTTCCAACAATCGGAGAAACCATTGTTTTCTAGCCATATTCATAAAAGCGATCACCTATTTGGTAAACATTGCTATCATGACTGTCACATATGAACTACCAAGTTATCCTGTCTTGTGGACGGGCATTTTTGCTATTGTATGTAAACAGGGCTTATTTATTGGGATTTTCTAGTAGAAGTAGTGTGTGTGTGTGAACAAGGATGGAATTGCTATTGAATTATATGCTATAATTTCTGTGCAGACATTTTTAAAGGATACAAGTGTCATCTATGGCATCCATGGAGAATCGTGTGTTGGAGAATCGAGCAAACCCGCCTCGGTAGAGCCACATCTTGAGAGGGTAATACTGTAATAAAACAGAGAGTTTTTGACTGACATAAACTTAAATAATACGTTCACAAATATCGCAAAAAACGTAGTCAATTAGCATACTTATTAAACTGACCTTACAGATTAGAATTATGTATAAAATTACAGGAAATGATATCAGCGTTCTTTTATGAGTATTCAGCCTGCAGTCAGGGACACTGACACATGCAGTTCATAGGTGCAGCAGATGCATTTGGATCTTGTGTATGTTGATGTATAACTGTAAGTCCTGTTTTTAAATAGGTACTTTCATAGAATAGCTACAGGAATTCATTAAAATACCTAATCTGTGAATGTGCTATAAAGCTAACACATTACGAAATACACATAAATAGTTCCTACAAATTATACTACAACCTTTCATGAAGAAAATAAATAACAAATCTTGGTATGAAACATTTTGTGTAAGATCTGCCAGTTTGACCATTGTCATACATTATGAACTACATCTGCACGAACTCTTCCTTTGTCTTTGTTGTATATGTATGCAAGATATATTTATTCCAAATTGCATTTCCACCATAAACCTTCGATTGTCCCTCGTTCTGATAATGACTTTTGCATGTCCCTGTTCATGATTATGATTAATGATTGTTTTGTTGCACCTGAGGATATAGGCACCACAGAAGACAATTAGTATCATTATTATAAACCCAAACTTCCATCCACCCTTTCAACAGCAACCTGTGCTCACCTAGAGAGTTATGAAAGGAAGCTTTATGAGAGAGTAACATTTATGAAAGAGTTCTTTAAAACTCCCTCCTCATTTCATTTAGCCCATCGTGAATCAAGTTCATTGCTTTTCAAATCTGTTGTGCGTGAATAGTCTACGTAACAATGCACAGTTGGTTAAAAATGGCTTACGTTTAGTAAAATGTTGAACGAATTGACTTCGATCATTAGATCGGATAACCTGCGAAAGCGTAAACAGCCTTATGTCATAGTATGTAGAGCCAGAACACTTTTGCCGTTTTTTACTGAATTTTGACTGGATTTGGCAAAAAATAAGGTACGAGTATGTCTGATGATTTCACCAAAACTAAATAACAAATTTATAGAAACGAGCTGGCATGTAGTAGTGGATACTAGAGCTAGCATGCCGTTGTGGATACTAGAGCTAGCATGTCGTAGTGGGTACTAGAGCTAGCATGTTGTAGTGGATACTAGGTTGGTTAATTTTTGTGTGAAATGATTGTAAAACAAGATGACAAAAATAACAGAATTGAGGAGGGACCATTAATTGCCATCTCATCATGAAATAACAGGGTATCCAATTTTACATTTAAGACAAATTTAATTGATAGAGTTAGTATATATTTTGGGAAAAGACAGATAATAAAATGTAAAAATAAATATGTGAAAAATAACACACTCACTGAAGTTACGAGAACATAGACCCGAAGGTCGAATTTGCGTCCACCAATCAGATAAGGATTGTTGATGTATCGCTGCACGACATATGTCTCTGGGAGTTCTTTGTTCTGGTCATTCTGCAGATGTGCCTGATATTCACCCTACAGTATATCAAAACAAATTAAAATATCAAAACAAATTAAAATGGGCCTGATATTCACCCAACAGGCAGAGATATCAAAACAAATATTATATGTGCTTGTTTGATTGAAGAGTAATTGTCAAGTTGCATGTGTTTCTCACATGCACCAAATATTTATAGTAATTAAATGTTGCCATTTTGTTTCAGCAATATCAGACAAAGTATTAGTTACATGGTAATGCATATACCTCCATTTGATAAAATACATAATTACCACCACCAGTTCAAATTAATATTGATGCAACTAATTATTTTCACATTACATTCACTGTTTTCATTTGCAAAACTTATGACATGTTTTGCGATAAACCCAAAATTCCAAAAGATATAACTATAAGGTTTTCATACATATATGTTGTACTCTAGTTATAGTTCCTGCCTTTATTATTTTTGGAGAAGATCCATTGTTGTATGCATTCTTGTTTGTGGCATACGTTGGAGGAAAAACAGTTTGAAAAAGCATTTTATTTCATAAATCAAACTGCACTGTATATTGTCTATCCACATAGTCATTTCAACAGTTACCTTTTTCCATTCCACAATATCTTTGAGTCGCCGAAAGAGAAAAATTCCTTTGCCTTGTGACTTTGCAATGGGCTTCATTATCCAAATCTGACCTGGATTTTTCTTGAATTCCTCCACGAAAATGTGGTACTCCGACTGCAAACAGACATCACACAGCACAGCTATTGAAGCATGGTTTGCAAGCAGGTGTATGCTAAATCAATATGATCATGGATGAGACATACTTTTATTATAAGTAACCTGCAAAGGATTATCAAACACAAACAGCGTCATATTAATACAATAAACCCCAACGAAGTGTTCTTTATGCATTTATAAAATTAATGTAAATAATACATGTCCATCTGCTCAAAATAACATATTTTTAAACATGAATCATTAATACTTATTTATGGGCATGATGTAATATTTCCACATTAAATCTTTAGTAGTGTCATAAGAAAATTGCTTTCTATGACACCATTAAGCATTATCTTACTTGTCAAATAAAATACTTACTGGCAGTTCGTAGGTCATGGGGAAGAAATCACATCTGGGTCAATGGTCAAGGATGTCACTAACCTGTGATGTGGGTGTTTGAAATGACATTTCAATAATACACTTATGCTGATATTTAAATAATTATGAAAATTTTAATCATATACAAATGGCTGCACAGACATTTCATTGATATTTTGTTAGTCTCACTACTGACATTTTACTAATGCTGCCATGCTAGTGTCTCAGTTAAGTGATTATACTGATCTGACATTTCAGTAGCGTGGTTATGCCTGCACTTCAATGGAGTCACTGGTGAGTTTTCAGTACTGAGATAACAATGACCTTTCAATAACACTGAAAACCGGTGTGTGTGTGACTCAACAATCTTTGTTCTAAATGCAAATGTGCTTAAACATTTGTCAACTGATGTGAGCACACTGTGTCTTCAGATGTACTCCAGTTAATGAAAATCCATAGCTGAAGTGAAAGGTAATAAAAGGTATGTTTTTATATAGCTTGGTATCCAGTTCAAAGCACTTTACACTTCACCCCCTGGACGACCTGTTCATCCCAATGCCATTTTAACTTCGCTGGGAAGCATTCAGCCATGCTGCAATTACTGCGTGAAGACTATTTGTTCCAGCAAGAGGATTTAAATCCAGGTTCTCTTGATTGAGAGCCTGATGTTCTAAGCTATCTACAGCACCCTACATAAGTGGTCATAGTTGAAGGCATATAGCACAACTGAAGTAGTTGTTTAGCATCAAAGGGTGGATATGTGACTCAGTTATGTCATAATAATGGTGATTTTAGAAAATACCGACTATTTTTATCTAACTACCAGTTAGCAGCTACATACAAACTTTGTGTGGCGTGACTGCATGCACGCATCCACAAACCCACCCACAGTTGAGTGTTCTCTCAATGCACGCATCCACATACCCACCCACAGTTGAGTGTTCTCTCAATGCACGCATCCACATACCCACCCACAGTTCAGTGTTCTCTCAATGCAAGCATCCACATACCCACCCACAGTTGAGTGTTCTCTCAATGCACGCATCCACATACCCACCCACAGTTGAGTGTTCTCTCAATGCACGCATCCACATACCCACCCACAGTTCAGTGTTCTCTCAATGCACGCATCCACATACCCACCCACAGTTGAGTGTTCTCTCAATGCACTGCACGCATCCACATACCCACCCACAGTTCAGTGTTCTCTCAATGCACGCATCCACATACCCACCCACAGTTGAGTGTTCTCTCAATGCACGCATCCACATACCCACCCACAGTTGAGTGTTCTCTCAATGCACGCATCCACATACCCACCCACAGTTGAGTGTTCTCTCAATGCACGCATCCACATACCCACCCACAGTTGAGTGTTCTCTCAATGCACGCATCCACATACCCACCCACAGTTGAGTGCTCTCTCAATGCACGCATCCACATACCCACCCACAGTTGAGTGTTCTCTCAATGCAAGCATCCACATACCCACCCACAGTTGAGTGTTCTCTCAATGCACGCATCCACATACCCACCCACAGTTGAGTGTTCTCTCAATGCACGCATCCACATACCCACCCACAGTTGAGTGTTCTCTCAATGCACGCATCCACATACCCACCCACAGTTGAGTGTTCTCTCAATGCACGCATCCACATACCCACCCACAGTTGAGTGTTCTCTCAATGCACGCATCCACATACCCACCCACAGTTGAGTGTTCTCTCAATGCACGCATCCACATACCCACCCACAGTTGAGTGTTCTCTCAATGCACGCATCCACATACCCACCCACAGTTGAGTGTTCTCTCAATGCACGCATCCACATACCCACCCACAGTTGAGTGTTCTCTCAATGCACACATCCACATACCCACCCACAGTTGAGTGTTCTCTCAATGCACGCATCCACATACCCACCCACAGTTGAGTGTTCTCTCAATGCACGCATCCACATACCCACCCACAGTTGAGTGTTCTCTCAATGCAACTGAGTCACATCCACCAACACCAGTCTTACTGAGCTAACAGAGACAAGATTATTCTAATAAACCTATTAGCCATATGTCAGAAAGCACAAAGACAGAGTTCACAGATTACAGCGAAGTAATTAACATCATCATTACTTCAGGACAGTTCATTTCAAAATCAGATAACTTTCATTTTACATATCCAAAACACACCTTGGATATGTAAAATGAAAGTTATCTGATTTTTAACATCATCATTGTCTGTAATATCAAGATATACCATATTCGACCTATTAAGCATACATGCCCTAATTAGTGTACACCCCTTTTTTAATCAGCAGGATCCATAATTATTGTAATTTGACTAGTGTGAAAGCATTGCCATCTGGTGTTAAACAGTTGGCACCACTTTTCAGTTGTACTACACTAGTCACCAAATGACACTACTAGTGTTAAACAGTTACCTTATTGTCTAGAGAAAACAATTTTGGTGCACACTTATAAGAACATTTGACATTTTCCATGGCTAAATTTTTTCAAGCGTACTGTATGTTTCTTACGTCAAATGCGTACGTACAATGATAATTGAAAGGATACTTCTGAGCCTCCCCTTTGCCAAGTTCTCGCTCAATCTGTCTGCGGAATCGCTTCAGATTCTTCACCATCAGGTTTTTCCGGGTCAGCTACAAGTTTCATTTCCTCAAATTATATGTCAGCCATCTTTGTTGCATGTAACAGATTTTAAAAATAGACACTATGGGTTTATTCAAATCAACACAGAACGAATTCTGCTATGTTGGTGTAATTTAGAAATCTGAAGCCTAACAAACAACATTTATTGGCAATATTGTAAATAGGAATGTAATATCATTGTAATTCATACTTCATAATGGTTCCTGAAGTGACAAATCTTCATGTGTTCCTCCAGATAATAGTGGTCAAAGTACTCTTTCATCCACGAGATGTCGCACCAATGGAAGTCCCAGTCACTGTCACTAAAAGATGGGTGACAAGAGTCCATAGATGAACAAAAGTAATATGTACATGTATAAATAAGTTTACATGTAGTCATATTTTATATTTTCATTTTGAAGTGTCAGTTCATGTTCAACAAGAAATATGACATTCCTAATTAATGATACGTAAATGAACAAAATACTAGATTAATGGACTTCAGAAATGGATAAGGGTTATTTATATCGATTTTCAGAAGGATTTTGATACCATGTAACATAAGAGACTAATAAGTAAATAAAAACGTTTTAACACTAGGAACGAATTAATTAACTGGATAGAGGCATTCATCACAAACAGATGACAAAATGTAGCAGTAAATGGAGAAGAATCAAACTGACATAAAATAACATCAGGAATACCTCAGGGATCTGTCCTAGGACCTTTATTGTTTGTTTTATACATAAATGACCTGCCAAATTTAACTAAATCTAATACATTTCTATTTGCTGATGACATCAAGATATTTAGAGCCATAATAAATAAAAATGACCAGGATATACTACAACATGATATAAGTATCCTAGAACAATGGAGTGACAAATGGTTACTAAAATTTCACCCAGACAAATGTAAACACATGGAAATTGGAAAAAAATAATAAAGGTGAAAATTAATATTTCATAACAAGCAATAACTTGACTTAGGAGGTGTAATTATCGATTCAAATCTGTCATTTGATGATCACATAAACCAAGTGGTTAATAAAGCAACCAAAATGAAAAAAAAATCCGAAGAACCATCCAATTCCTAGACACACACACTTTCGTGCCACTACATAAGACAATAGTTAGATCTCACCTAGATTATGTCATAGCAGTATGGTATCCATATAAGATGAAACATAAAATAGCAATAGAAAATGTCCAGTGAAGAGCCACAAAAGAACTATCTGGTACGAGGGGCTTATAATATATAGAAAGACTGAAATTACTGAAGCTACCCACATTAGCATACCGAAAGCTAAGAGGAGACATGATAGAAGTCTATAAAATAGTGCATGAAATGTACAATAATGAATCCGCACCAAACCTCCTGAAATGGGAGGATGTGTCACTAAGATCAGGAAATAGAGGACACTCTCTTAAATTATTTACCCAAAGAGCGAAAATAAATCTAAGAAAAAATGCATTCCCTCTTAGAGTGGCTGAACGAGGAATAATCTACCAAACTCTGTTATACTTGCTACATCAATAATCCAATTTAAAAACCGTCTAGATAATTTCTGGTCTACCCAGGCAATAATATATAACTATGAATCTCCTTTAACAATGACTATTGGAACCAGAAATTATGAACCCCTCATATTTGATTCTGATGAAGAAGATCTGATCATGAAGGAACCATCTGGATCCTGCGATCAGAATCGTTATAAGATATAAGATAAATGTCACAGATAATTAAAATCACATACTTTTTTTTCGAAAGAATAAACAATATACACATACATCATATAACCAATGGCAAACCTAATCAACTTAAAAGATATAAAAGTAATATAAATCTGGATAAAAGATGCTCATGTCTCTCTCTACTGACACAGTTTTTTTCATACAATAAATGTGATGTTTTCTAGAAATGGACCATAATAAATATTTATGAACACAAGCACACACTTATTTTAGTGGTTCTATTAATTTACCTACCATGTAACCTCTTGCCATCCCCGATTTTTCAGGACATCATAAATCACATTTGTCAAGAAGCATTTGAAGCGAATAACTCTGTCCCTAAACAGAAAATGATAACATTGACAACAGAATAGGTACTTTTTATGAGGACTTGTTTAAAAAATAGAATAATGATTAAATGTATTAAATGCAAAGCACATTTACAAGTGAAATATATTTCAATTTAAGAGCTTTCATATAAACTGAGATATGTGTGACTAGAAACTGCTTAACGATTGTTCATTGATGTAGTCATGTCATGTCCAGGTCATTTCATACCAGTCATTTTATTCCCAGGTCATTTCATACAAGACCATATCATAAGAAGGATATAGATACACTTGACTGAATACAGAGGAGAGCACTAAAATTATTATAGAACTGAGAGACCCTAGTTATGAAGAATAACTGAAAGAATGTGGTTTAACAACCCTAGAGACAAGGAGGTTAAGAGGAGATCAAATTGAAGATTTTAAGAAAATATTGATAGAAATATTTATTTCTCACTCAAGAAAAATAGTAGAACTAGAGGATGAGGTAAAATTAGTAAAGGATCAGTGTAGACTGGATATCAGAAAGTACTCGTTCTCACTGAGGACGACAAATTAATGGAACAAATTATCTACAGATTGTGTAACTGCTAGCAGTGTGAATATGTTTAAAACAAGGTTGACACATCTCAGGAGGGCGGGTTACACACAGAACAAAAACGTTGGACTCTTGATAAGCCAATGGCTTCCTTGTCCAGTTGCCATCTGGGCCTTTGTCTTGGATGGCAATCTTGTTAAATCTTGTTGAGTCATTTCATACCCAGGTCATTTCACATCTAAGTCATTTTGTCCAGATACAGATGTACAGTCATGATCCAGAAGGTACTACATGATACCTCTGATGTAATCATCTTAGTCATAGCATTTACTGTGATACACAGTATATAATGCTGGTAAATTATACCAGGAATAAATAACACATACCCAATGCCACCTCTCTTTTGTGATGTCTTTGTCATGTAGTTTGGGATTGGAGGCTGCAAAGGAAATAATAATTAAGTTGGACGACACATCATAAGTTTATAACACATATCATGACAGATGGCAAGTCCAAATGCTCTGTCCCATCTGGTATAGCTATTTTCAGCAATAATCAATTACAATTATAACAACTGCCTTCGTGATAAAATTTTTTGTTCGTGGCATTTTAGAATTGTTTCGCGGAAAATAAAAATCACCTAGTATCCACTAGGATCAACATGCTAGTTAATTATAGAAATTATTTATTTAGTTTTTTTTTTAAATCACTGGACAAACTGTTAATTTTTTTAATGCGTCTAAGCAAATCATTCAGCAAAAAATTAGCGAAAGTGGTCCGGCTCTATATATATATATATATATATATATACATACATACATACATACATACATACATACATACATACATACATACATACATACATACATACATACATACATACATACATACATACATACATACATATATACTCAACTTGCCTAACTTCGTGCACCTTGTGGTTCATGATGATGTAGTGCATAATTCAAACAGGATTAACATCAAACATTTACTTTGAAAGAATAAACACTATATGTGTTTATAAATTATAACAATTTAATAAATTTATACTGAATTGCATTAAGCTAAAACTAACTAACGCATCGTGATCAGGTTTGCTGGGTATTGCTGGCATTCCCCAAATTTGTACATGCTATGTATGCTGGGTAATTATGATGTTGTGCATCCTACATAAGGGTGACAAACCAACTTTGCAAAAACAGTATGCAATATTCAATTAATAAAAAATAATGGTACCAAATATTCCGAAATATGCAAGGTTGACATAGCTATCCAACTATTCTCTTAGTAAATAAATCGCACTGGCTATTCGCAGAGCAGGAATCAACCAATCACTGTGCACCATTTTTTTGTGCATGTGCAGAATGCAGTTTGAGTATCGTGGTCTTTTGTGCATGTTGGAGCTTTGGGACAATGCTAGCCTTGAAGTGCTACATTTTTTCTTGCTTTTTATGAACATATATATATATATATATATATATATATATATATACGCTATGATTTACATTTTCTAACAATGGAGCCTCTTCTTTTGCAACACCTGGAATTCTTTCCAAACTGCATTAGATGAATATTCGAAGGCTTGCCATGTTCAATTCTATTGTGTTAATTCAAGGACTGTTCTGGCTGCTAACAAGCTGCTGACTTCCAACAGCACCCAATGCAACACCAGTATTAAATACACTTACATTCCACTAGAGTGTAAGGTAACCCCAGGAAATCCAGCCGTGGAATTCACAGCAACTGTGCATTACGTATTCAAGTCATCCACTGTAGTCAGGATTTCACATTGTAGAATATATGCATGGTTATTAGTTAATAAAAATCTGTCCTGGTTGTTCACTACAGAGCTACCTCATATTCAATATTATATGTTATATATATATATATATATATATATATATATATATATATATATATATTATATATAACATATATATATATATAACATATAGTATTCCCTATGTTACAGTGAGGGGTGTCGCAGGGGTCCCCTATACAGTGCTAAAATTATGGTTCACGTAAAAGGAAATCAAATAGCATGTGCAGAATGACTGCTGTACTTTTAGACTAGCATAGCGGTCTATAGGTGCGGCTCACGTACATAAAGTCATCGCCTAATAGTAACTATGTGTTTTGTAGAGATGCTACGGATAAGAAGATCTCTTTCTGTAATGAGCCCTTCCATAATTCGCAGAGTAACTTTTGCCATAATTCGTAGAGCTGCACTGCGAATAAAATTACAATTTGCTGTAATTCGCAGAGGAGCTGTGAATAAGAATAACTTTTGTCGTAATTTGTAGATCTGCTCTGCAAATAAATCGTGCTGTAATTTACAGAGTTGCTCTGCAATGAAGAACATTTTTTGGTGTAATTCGCAGAGCTGCTCTGTGAATAAGAAAATGTTTGCCGTAATTCGCAGAGCTGCTAAATAAATACCTAATGTTTTGTATATGATGTGTGCAGCTGTCAGTAAACACTAGTCTCCAATGGTCAACTGCTAATTGAAAAACGATAGAATACCAGATTCACACTTTCGGAAGTTTATACTAGATAAACGTACATTTCTGAAAAAACTCTACTTTACACAGTTTAGTGGCATTACTTCAGTAAAATAAATTGTGAAACATGAAACCACTATATGGTCCATGCAATTGCAGATCACTTTGAACTTCCTTGGAAAATATTTATGTTACTTTAGCCTAAACTGAGTTTAGCCTAAACTAAGTCTAATCCTAAGCCTAGCTAGGGCTAGGCAGGACAAAAAGTTATATGCAAATGATTGGAATATTGGGTAACCATATTTTCAACATATATATGTCGATACAATCCATCACAGCCACTTCCCTGGTTTCAGGGACTTAAGGTACCAACAGCTTAAATAGTTGCGTCACCTTGGTGTTTTTTGACATGTTTTTCGCTTGTGTAAACTCGATTTACGAGAAAGACCGTCTTTCGAAAGTTTACATTGACGACAGATCGAGATTGATATCGTCAATGGGAGCTGTGGTTCGCGACAATGCGTCTTTTGCATTTCATTAGTTTTGGATTCGGGATGTTAGAATATTATTGTTATTATGATTCTAATGCTAGATGTTAATATTCAAAATATGATTATCTTAATAGGCATATTGTGGTTTATTTACACCCAAACGTTACGACATCGATCAGTGTGTCTTCAATTAATGGGGCATTATTCCTCTAAAATATGAATTTCGTTCAAGCAAATTATTTAGTTAAATATTGCACTTAACTTTAATTGTTCCATAAAATATGTAGCTTATCGCAAATAAGTAATGGTGAGACAAGATATTTTGTGTAGATGTACATTCGCACTGCCACTGGTCTCTTTATGGCAATACAAAAACGACACATGGTAAATATTTACTCCGTGACACAACTGATGACGTCATTATATTTTGGGAATCCCGTTTTGTGTTGACAGTGTTGACTTGTTAGTAAAGTATCGGGGGCTTATGGGGACATCGATAGTTCAGTTATACCAGTTTTGCCTAGTTGGAAAAGTAAAACACGCAGTAAATGTAACCGTGCCAGGCATTAATCTACCAGTGCAATGCCTACCATTCCAGGATTAGATGAACAGGATAGGGGGTTTGTATGATGTTTCGTCTTCACTGACGTTGTCGTTGACGTTGTTGGACTTCACTCAGACTCGGCTTCAGCCAAGGCTTCCATTGTCTTCGTATTCCATACTGCATACATGGATTGTACAGCCCCATGGAATAACGAAGAAAATATAGCCACTAGAGTGCTACATAATAGTATATTTGCACATGTATATGTCAGCTACTGTACGGACTTTTGATTATAATATTTGCTAGTCTATACTATGGCTATGCCTAGGCTATGGGCGTATGGCATGTTCATGTATTATTAGCTAAATTAATCTGTAAATGTATTGACTATTGTTATTATTATTATACTACAATTATTATTCAAGGTGGCTCTTGTGGTAGCGGCATTGAAATGCCTTAACGGGAGTCTCCTGACCTATTTTATTTACTAAATTATAATATGTACTTGTAATTATTGGTCTAATAAATTTAATTTCATTCATTCATTCATTCATATTAGTGTTTATCAGAGTAGTCTGAATTCAATTACCTTGGGAATATCGCCGTATTTAGCAGTCTAAACACAACCTTGGCTCTACCCTGCCCCTGGGTCTGGCTCTGTTTTGACCTACCAAGTTGATTGCTACTCCCCATCTTTTCAACTGTTTATATGGTTAGCATTTATTTAAATACTAGTTATAGATAAATACGTGTGTGTGCATGTACAAGAAAGCTATATGATAAGCGCAACATATTGTTGACCTCAAATAACAAGCGCAACATATTGTTGACTTAAAATAATATTTAAAAAGAACATGTATCACAATTTATTTCAACAACCGACATTCAAAAGGCCAAACTCCAATATGTGAACAAACACACATATATATATATATATATATATATATATATATATATATAAATTTATGACACCAGAAAAAATAAAAAGTAAATATTGAAAATAAAATATCAGCATAAAATATGTTTTATCGGTTGACCACCCCTGTAGTAATGTCATTCTTAAATTAAGTCAAGGAGGATGTTATAGTAAAAGCTTTGGGCAGGTTATTATTTTGTGGTGTTTTAAGTGAACAGGGGAATAACTTGTAACATCAAATTAGCATGCATGGGTGCTTACCTGTGTACAAGATTATGTAGTATCACTGACAGATATATTTCTTCCAATTTTTATTACTTACCGTGTCACTCCCAATAGATGCACACTGCGCAAGTGCAAAGGTTTGGGTGTGCATCTATTAGTTTCTCATAAATGGCGCAAGCTGTCGGGGGGGGGCTAATACACAAATTGCATGCAACTCCATGCCAATCAACACTTAGGCACTGATTCAGCACATCTACCAAACCAATCAATGTTTGATGGGCCCATCACAAGAACACACAAGACAGACTAGCTCTAGACGGTATCTCTTTCATTTGTTTTTTATAATTCCAGGCAAATGTTGGCCAGCCACCACTTGAAAATTCAAACTTGCATGCTTTACAAAAAAGCGGGCGAGCAAAAAATAAATAATTAGCTGGCACCAGCAACAGTATAGTCATTCTTTGCATTCAGCACGCCTTCACTCCTAAAAATCTGTTTTTGTGCGTGGTTTCATTTCTAAAAAAGTGCGCATCTGTTATGTAGTGTGCTTCTATTGGGAACTATGCGGTATGTGTGCCTAATATTTAACAAGATTTAACAAGATTTGCCATCCAAGCCAAAGGCCCAGATGGCAAGTGGACAAGGAAGCCATTGGCTTATCGAGAGTCCAACAATGTTCACCTACTTATAACCCGCCCTCCTGAGATATTTAACTTGTGAATGTTTGTTTGCAGTCTCTCCTGGTGGAGTCCCTATTCATGGCTGCAGTGGAAACCGCCAATGATGGCTGATTTACTGGATGCAGAACATCGAATGCTCTCAAGTACTAATTATTTTACTTGTGAACACAAAGAATGCATGCGTTAAAAACTTTGACATTGCAAATAACTTGTCAGTAAATTTCCTAACTGAAATATTACATTTTCATTAGTATTCGTATTGACCAATACACATAATTTTAAGCAATGCGAATTTATATAAGCTTCAGTCAGCAGGCTTGAATTTTATCTGTAAATTGTAATTAACCTAGATTAATTTTGCTATGTTCAAGTGATGCTTGTTTGTATATCACACGAAAGACTACACGTATGTATGCATGCTTATGTGCATAAAGACATGATAACGTTAGATCTTAATTGGAGAAATGAGAATGGGAGAAAGTGATAATGCGTATTTTTAAGAAGTTGGAATTATGACATAAAACAGTTGACATTTTAGACATTCCCCTGCATTGATCATGCATGATTAGCCATCCATAGGTCTGTATTTTCTCACTGAATTTTTAGGAGTGTGGCACCTTATCGACAGCAAATTCGTGAGCATCTCAAATGGCAGTAAACAGATCCGTACAATCGTGCTCAACACAAAGTCAATCAAGATGCCCCTCGTCCTAATTCACGGCATGGGGTCGGGGGTCGGTCTGTGGTCGCTCAACCTGCACAGTCTGTCGTTACATCGACCCGTCTATGCTTTTGACCTTCTCGGATTTGCCGGCAGTTCACGGCCAGAGTTCAGTAGTGATTCGATGCTTGCCGAGATGGAGCTTGTTGAATCGGTCGAGGAGTGGCGTCAGGAGATGAAGCTGGATAAGTTTATTCTTCTCGGCCACAGTCTCGGTGGGTTCCTCTCCATGTCTTATGCGATCAGGTACCCGAACCGCATAGCACATCTAATCCTGGTCGACCCATGGGGATTCCCGGAGAGACCACTGGATGCTGAAAGACGCACCCCGCTGCCAGCGTGGGTGAAGATGCTTGCCACTGTCCTGCAGGTATTCAACCCCCTGGCTGTGCTCAGGGCAGCAGGACCATGGGGTGAGTGTCATAGATGTTCTTTGTTGTAGATGCTCTCCTCTTTGTACATGAGGTACAGGGTGAGGCTGGCATCGATACTGGTCCTCAATTGTTGTGAACATAAAAGAATCCAATACAAAAACAATTTTTATCCGTTTGGGATTTGGGTGTGCATAGGTGGGGGTCAATCCTATCCAATTTGTTTGGATTATTTAATATTTTTTTATATTTACAAAACCCCCTATATGTTGGGTTTGCATTACATGGGGAACTCCTCAAAACCTTGTTTCTATTTTTGTTTTCTTCTTTCTCCAGATTTAGATTTGAAAAGTCAAAAGAATGTTTTCTTCACCAGCGAACACATTTTGCGCTGTGCTTCTTCCTTAGTCTTGCTGGATGTTTTCATAAAGTTTTTCAGTTTTGAACCTACATCATATCACTCGTTAAATATGAACGAACGAATGAATGAACGAACGAACGAATGAACGAAAGAATGAAGTTTATTTCAACACAAACATCAAAGCAGAAAATTACAATTGAGTTAGTAATGTCATATTATAAAATGTTGAAAAAAGTGTATTACTTATAATACTTTCCCTATTGCAGTACATTATGATAAGACAATGATAGTATATAGAGTGGCATGGATGTGGTACAATATCGTTTATGCATATATTCATGACTAGCATGTGCTTCTAAGAGTAAATTATTTATAATTATACACACTATCTAGTGCAGAATTCCTCTGCTCACATACAGTGCCTCCTGCTGGATGAAATATAATTATAAAATGCTATGGACCACAAATACACCTGATGATTCTGAATTTAATTTTATGCAGGTGCAAAAGTTGTATCATTTTTCCGCACGGATTTGATACGGAAGTTTGATGACTTTGATGATGACACAGTGGCCCAGTACGTCTTCCAGTGCAACGCTCGCAAGCCAACGTTAGTTGCACAAAGTTAACGTTTGTTACACCTCTAAAATGACGAGATGTAGATGAATAGGCACTTTTTCCATGGTATCAAGCAAAATTCATTTCTGTATATTTTCAAATTTAGAAACATGGTTAGTTCAAGGATCTGTTGACACATGTTTGGTAGGATTATTGGAACTGTTTAATACTTTCTGGATATGCCTGTTAATTATCCTGCTAGCTGCTGCACCGGTCTGTCTGATGTCATTAAATTTCAAATGTGGTTTTACAACACTAGAGACAAGGAGCTTAAAAGGGTGTAAAATAGAAGTGTTTAAGAATGGTTATGAAAATATTGAACATAAGTTTTTTCTCTCATTTATGGAAAATAGAAGAACTTGAGAACACGAAGTAACGTTAGTGAAGGAACAGTGCAGATAAGTTGATTAGGTATCAGAAAGTATTCATTCTCGCAGAGGACAATAAATGAATGGAACAAGTTATCTACTGATTGTGTAAATGCTAGCAGAACGAATGTTTAAAAACAAAATTGACAAATATCTCGGAAGATGATTAATGGTTGGAATCATGATAAGCCAATGGCTTCCTTGTCTGCTTACCATGTGGGTGTTTTTGCTTTGGATGATAATCGTATTATATCTGGTTAAGGCATGTTAATTCATGTCACAATTTTCGAAGTGCAGTTCTAGAGATTATGTTGCAGTGGTGAGGTGGCCTTTCGCAACATGACAATTCCGATTGGTTGGGCGAAACATCCAATGATACGACGTGTGAACGACCTTCCGCTGGACATTCCCATCAGCATGCTATATGGGTCAAGGTCATGGATCGACAGCAGTGTCGGATGGCAGGTCAAATTCCAACGCAACGACACATATGTCGATATACAGGTAAGTGTTGCCTCTGGAAACTGAGACGTATAAGTTTAAGACCTGTAATTTTGTAAGTACGTCTGGTTTTTAACACTATGACCCAACTTTTTCTAATTTTAAAATCTCAATCTATATCTCCAACGTGTGGAGAATGTAGGCAGAAGTTTCATGCAGCAAAATTTCATAATACCAGGTTTACACCTGATTTTATCAGTTAAGAAATATTTAAGATGTTTTCATATTATGTAGAAGCATGTTATTCTTTCTCAATGGAAACATCTAATTATATCTGAAGTTTAATGTAATAAAAAGAATACACAAGTTTATTTGTTCGTGCTTGTTCGTGTATGCAGTTCATAAAGTTTGACAGGTACATCTAGGTGCCAACCCCGAGTAAAGCACACCTGTAAGACTAGTAATATATGAACAGCTAAAATATTCGCAAGTCATTTTAAACCGATGATCTGTTATTCGCATAATTTTCAACATAGGCAGGCCACATCCCATGCCATGATACAGAACTACCGGGTAGTCTTATCCAGAGTGCAAGATTGTACAATTTCTGAACATTTTAAAGACTTACACGCAAACCATAAGAGTTCGCCCCTATGCAGGTATACCTGAATGATGAATAACTAGCTTGTTGTTACTGTCAGGTAATCAAAGGTGCAGGGCATCACATCTACGCTGACAAGGCAGAAGAATTCAACACTAGTATCAACCGAATCTGTCGCATGGTTGATCAGGAGCAGGAACAAGGATTCAGGTCTGTATCAAGTCATCCTCAATCACTAGTTAACCTCTCTTATTATGGCAGCATTAAGACTCCTCAATCGATTTAGCTTATCCCAAATCAGGTTCGTTGATGTTCATATCTGTTGTGTGTGAACAGTTGAAGTAATATTCGTAGTCGGTTTAATAAGAGTGCATACATGCCAAAACTAAACAACAATTTGTACTAACGAGCTAGCATCATTAGCATGTCTTAGTGGATACTAGATAGGTTAAGTTTTTCATGAAATGAATCTGAAAGGAAACAAGTGAAACATTCAAATCGAGGAAGCAGTTTTAAAGCTGCATTCACGTAGTGAAACTGGAGTGAGCTAACTCCATACTTCAAGCTGCACAAGTTACAAGTTCAATTGTTAATTCAGAATTATTCCTACTTTAGTTATATCTTCCAGCCTCTGTACAGCGTTAAACATTTGACTGCATGTGTTGTCTGTTGTGTGTGCATAAAATTTTTTTTTGCCCTTTCAACCTCAGCCACTTTTTTAAAATGACTGGTTCCCCAGTTATTTGAAAGGAAAACGTAAGGCCAGGACGACCAGGAATGATAGCCAATGTGTTCTCTTACCTGTCTGCCAGAGTGCGCCACTTGAATTAATTGAAATACGCTGCTATTTTGGGCTGGGTTTGGCTGCATTCAAGTATCAGTCCGCGGATGGGTTTGTCCGACTTGAGGACTAAAGGGTTTTAAAAAGTGTACTGAACTAGACTGACCCATGTCTATGAACACAGCTTAAATAACCAAGGTCACTGATCATCTTCTACTGTGTCCTGCGGGATGTTTCTGCTCTCCACTGCTAACATTAATACACTTCCTTTCTTGTGCTCAGTATATGGCACTTCGACAAGCAGGGTAAACATGAGACATAAATAGCAACACTGTTGCATTCCAGTGCATTCACATTTCCCAAGCGTCGCCGTACACACAGCGACAGCAGTCTGCCGCCCTTTGATCCTCAACCTGACATGACCAGTGCGCCGCAGGGAGGTCGACGTAGTCGTTACGTGCATCGTCAGACCAGCATCCAAGAAGATAATGAAGAGCGCATGTCAGAGGGTGACAACAAACACCAAGAAGACTCGGAACCCGAGGACCTCGACAAAGATATTGACACTGTCGTTTTCGAGTGATTGTCGACATCCACCTCAACGTGATTTTCTAGCAATTTAGACCAATGCATCCTAGCTAGGCTGTCTGAAATAAGAAGCGTTCCGGTCTACATGTTAGGATGTGAGTATTACTCATCCGTACATTCGTTCATCAGATACAGTGGAATTGTTTTTAAAGCACTACAGATATTTAATAGTGGATACTATTTTTGTATCGGACGAGTTAATTGACTTTTGAGTTTGTAGTGCACTGCATGCTCATAAATGCATTGTATTTAATATGTAAATGTAATTTGTAGCAATGCATGTATTCATATGTAGTTGATCGTTTATTTGAATTTTAACAGCATAACTGGGTGATTACATTACTTGAAATATACATATTATCACCTGATATCTACCCGTTTGTCATGACAAAAGCGACAGGTAAAATATATTTTAGTTTATGTATATGTGCATATCCTTATTGTGTTTTTTCCTAGAAAGTAATGTACTAATTATATTTGATGATTTTTGTAGGAATGAATCACAACTAAAGAGAATAACAAAATCAATTTCTTTACCAAAACATGTATCACCAAAAGTTCTCTTAAGACTCCTCGGCTGCAGGACGATTTTACTATTCTGTAAATAAATCTGATCTCAGGGAAATACTAATCATTGTCTTTTATTGTACAGAATTAAAAGATGGGCAAATGGAGTTGATCACTCATACCGTTTCTGTATGTCGTTTTATTCAGAGACTTAGGATCAACTTTGCATTAATTTTCAGTTTGAATGTGCCTTTCCCACCATCTGCTGTTCTGTTCAAACAGTTGGTCAGTGAGTAAGTTGACATTTTGACCTTACACAGTCCATGTTGCCTTGTTTGTGATTATTTTGTGAAATGCTCAAAACTTGCACTTTCACAAAGGCAGAATAATGGTAAAAGATTAAAATATGGGTCCAGGATCACTGTGTTGGCTGTTTGAACCACCGTCACATGTTGAGGACGCAGTGGATGTCTATGGCACAGTAGTCATAGATTGGGCAAGTCCTGGTACATCAGTGTTCATGAGTTGAGTCCACCAGTGGATGTCAATGATGCAGTAGCTGGGACACTCTGGGCAAGTCCTGGTATCAGTGGTATGTCGCAGTGCTCACGAGTTGAATTCAACATCAGATGACGATGTCATAACCAGGATACTTTAGAGGCACGTACAGATAACTCACAGTATTTATGCATAGAGGCTATGATGCAGTATCTTGTTGACTGTGGCTACGATGTGTTGCGATTTGGCATGAAGTATTGTAGCTTCCGTAATTTGGTAGGATGTGTGCCATGGCACTTTGCATTTTGGTGTGATAGGCCGTGGTGTTAGTCAGCCTTTCATAAGCCATGGTGATCTGGCACGATCGGGTTGATGTAATCTGCCTTGGTAAGTGATTTTGCGAATACCAGGTAACAGTTGTTTGCGTTTACCGATCTTGAGATATGCATAGCTAATTAGTGCGTGCGCTGTGCAAACAAGGTTACAGTTGTTACATTCGTATCCAGTCTCTCCTATGGATAACTTGTTCCCTGCTTTTCTAGATGTTATGTAAAAAAAAAACATTCAAGAATCATCCATAACCACAGGAATGTTTTTTTCTGAAAGAGTTATAACATTTACAAAGAGATGTTGATTTTTCAGTGATATTTATTAATTTCAGTCTATTAACTTTATTTCAGTTCCAACAGGTCCAAGGACCCAGTAACAGGACTAATAACAAGCATGACAATATACATTTATACACATGTAAAAACTACACAATAAGCATGAACCATACAAGACTACCATTTACAACAGACTAAAACTTAGTAAAAGTAAACTTTTATCAGTTTATACGATGCATTCAAATCAACTTTAAACTTCGATTATATTGACATCATTGTCACACTAAAAAGTTAAATCATGCAAAAAAATTATTTCGTAGTATATAATGTCAAGGAAAGCCAGCTGTTGACAAAGAGGAGAGCCAACATTTTAACTTGATTACTTTAGTTAATCAACATTGATATTATATATTTTACTCAGCTGCTGCCTTAAATCGCTAAGCTATGCATTTTTACTTAACTTATCTGAATCCGTTTTTAATCAATCTTTACGGTATTTGAAAATTTACTCGTATTGATTATTTAATCTTAAGCGGTACTTTATTTACTTCTATATTTATGTTTTAAACTTTCAAAAGATACAATGTTTATTTTATAAGGTATATCGTGAATATTTTTTATTGCCTCAGCAGGGGGGCCTAAGGCTCTCCCAGTCTACGGGACAGTTAGCATAACATCTATCCATTTCTAGGAGGTAAGGAAGTAAACCAATACCAATGAGAGTTCAATATTCTTCCAGTGACAGTGTTATCACGAAGGCTTTCACTATTCTATGCTGAGAGCATATATCAAAGCGCTAAAATATTGAATACCTATTGCATTAAAAACCACTGAAATAAATGTACTCATTGGCTGTCAAAACACCAACAAAATCATTTTATAATAGCCAGGAAAGCAGTATAAAACCACAATCGATGATCCGTGATGTGGCGCCACTGTTTGTTGTACACATCGTCGCCTGGATCCAAACCGTTCTTTTCATTGTGACGGAAATTATGGGTGCATACATGATTATATTAATTAGGCTCTCGTCGGAGGATTCGGCTCATCTAGTAAAAGTAAACTTTTATCAGTTTATATGATGCAATTCGAATCAACTTTAAACTTTGATTATATTAACACAACTGTCACGCTGAAAAGTTAATGTTGCAAAACGATTTTATAGTGTAGACTCTCAATAATGACGCTGATTGTCTGCCGGCGCTTCACGGTAACGGGTACACAAAATAGAGTTGGTAACGGTCAAACCACGTGTTCGGAACCAGATTCTCTTCTCGGCGAGTTCACGGAGGCGAGCGAGAGTCGGATAAGCGAGACTAGTGTCAATGGTAACTATTGATAGTTAGATTTAGTAACGTTATTATTGCATCACCACATCGCCTATTGCGATGCATTGATAGTTCGAAGTATTATCGCACCCCTTTTAAAAAACATTTCAAAATATGTCACCTGGCTGGGTCGAAATTGAGGGGTATCAACTTTGACTGTTTGTTTCTCTGAAAAACGAGGTGTCATTTTCACGAATTTCACACATGATGTCGGCTAATTTTGCTTAATGTGATGTGACAGTTTAAATAAAACCGTTGAAAAAATGTTCCATGGGGTCCATGAAACGCTATCATGGATACCAGTGGCAAATGTTATTGTAGTCTTCTTATTCCACCTGGCTGAGAGACAACGTACAGTATGCCCGGTTAACACTAGCAATCTAATTTATTATTCAAACATCGAGGACCTTAATTATTAGTAGCTGTCACGCGAAAAAAAATAAACACATTATTTGCCCCCAGTCCGGGCAAAATAATGTGTGGGCTACATTCAATTTTAATCTTTATTGAATGTACAGAGTTCTATAGTATTGTGACAGACGTCTCGGAATTAATTTAGTGAATTGTTGCACACGTGTTAACACGTCAGTTTATCGATTCAAGCGAATGCTAGAAATAGAATTAAAAGTTCGATGACATTTATACAAATGTCACAAGAACAATAATATAAAAAATAATGTTTAGTGCATTAGCATTGGTGCTGTTAAGCTGACACGGATACAACGGCGGTGAACCGGCATGTGCACAGACCCTTCACTCGATGCATCATATTTATACACTGATTATAAAAAATGTTTTTAAAATGTTTGTTTTTATCGCTGTCATCGATGGTAATGGAACCTTGTAATGGCGCCCACCGCTGGAGACTGCGTCTGGCCACGACAGCGGTGGACAGTCCGTCGTCTTATTCCGGTATGAGCGTACCAAACGGGTAGTCCCACAGCTTTGACGATATGCCAAAGGCTGCAACAAACAAAACATAACACAGCCTTACATTTCGGACATGAGCAACGAGTTGTTAATTTAAGCAAGTCAAAGTAGGCTATGAAGGATCTATTCAATACTCTTTGTGATTATGTCTCTAGACGTAAACCTAAAGTGAATGCAACATTCAGCAGCATGCCCGTCTTCGGGGGGGGGGGGGGTCGAACCCCCGTTTTTTTATAGAAAATTTGATTTAACCGTAACATATTTCAGAAATAATCTCAGAAATCCTCGACTGTTTGTGTACGTTCGAACCCCCGTTTTCAAATCCTCCGAGGACGGGCCTATGTAGCCGACCGCAGGTTGAATGTTTCACGTCCGTAGCGAAGGAAACCGAAGCCGAAAGCAGTCCATACATTCGAAGGAATGACGGAAGTTAGTAAACAAAGTACAATTGTCTATCTTCTGTACAGTTACTGAGATCGAAGGTGTAACAAAATGTTGTTTCCACTGGCGATTATGTTGACGTGTCAGTGCTATCCGTGACATTTAGTGACGAATTGCCTCAAAACTGTACACATTATTCTATTTTGTCATCCTGTCAAATTTGGTAAAATCCACCTATTTCTTTTTTCTCAGAGATTTATATTTGAAGATGCACGGAAATAAAATAGAGAACTGTCACCCTCTAAGGAAATTGTAATCGAAAGTACCGTTACCGTTCTGTTGGTTGACAAAGTGAAAGTACAGCTTAACATTCTGCTGGTTGACAAAGTGAAAATACCGCCTACCCTTCTGTTGGTTGACAAAGTGAAACTACGGCTTACCATTCTGTTGGTTGACAAAGTGAAAGTACCGCTTACCTTTCTGCTGGTTGACGAAGTGATGTTGGACGTGGTAGTGTTTGAGACGCTTGAAGTAGGGTATGGTCGGCGATCCGTGATGCAGGTAATAATGTGTGAGGTCGTAGAGGATGTAGCCGAACGCAACTCCGGCAGAGACTGCGTTTCCCATACCGAACGGAAAGGCGGCCAAGAGCAGACTGTAGATACCCACGCCAAACAACAAGGCCGGCGCTGGGGGGAAGACGAGACGACCAGCATCCATCGGGGTCTGGAAACGCCACCACCAACAGTTGTAGCGATCGTCGTGGGGCATTGCGTTAGTTCGCTGTTGGCATTAAAACTACCTCCTCCATTGATTTAGCACATCGCAAATCAGGTTCGCTGCTCAAATCTGAAGAGCTTAAGTTATCATTTTATTAGCAGTTGGATTAATATAAGAGTGCGTACTTTTGCTAAAGTCGTCGACAGAATTGACTCTGGTCGTTAGATCGGGTAACTTGCGTTGCTGTAAGTTGTGAGCAACACGCCTGTGTTTTGCAAGCAAACGGGGACGCGCCATTGCGATCCGCAAATGGCAGTCTCTACACAGAAATCCCCACACAATAACATTACATTAAGATGTTCTCCGAAACAAAGTGGAGTCATAGCAGCACGCGAAAGTAAACAAGACTGTAGTCTGTAAAAATCGTGTAGAGGTTTGGTAAAATCACAAATGAGCAGGGAGTCTAAGTTCAAAGGTCGCGCAGCATCACGACCCACGGGTGCCAACCCAGAGTGGTGCAAACCTGTAAGACTGGCAACTGAAGTCCGTAACAAACGAACCCCTATGATTATCTACGTCCGCTGGTTTGCCGTGCAAACTTGGATATAGTGATAGGATCTCGCAAGACTTTGGCACAGCTGACAGCGCATAGCTAAACTATCACTATTCGAGCGTGTAGTGAACTGGTGATGTTAACTGCATGCCATTTGACAAACGCGGGCCGTACCACGTAATACAAATAATCTTGTTTAAAATGTACAAAACGGTAAGCAATTTTTCCTACGCCCGGAGACCAGAAAATTTAAGAAACTCCGTAAGATTTTCAGATAAACAGTAAGAGTTGACAATTATGCGAGCCGGATCCCGTTCGCTTGCCGCTCACCCGAACTTACGCACCTTATGATGTTGCCCGTGGAAGAGAAAGTGCATTACGATGAGCAGCCGGCTGGAGGCTGGCGGCTTCAGGTGGAACATCCAGCGGTGGATGGCATATTCAAATAATGTCCACGTGAATATGCCACATACGAACAAGAGTGGGGTTTCCTGCCTTGTTATTGGGACGCCTGCAACAAAACCTCCGTGTCATTGTGAGGTGTGCAACACAAACACTCCATATAACTGTGACATCTGCAACACACAAATCCGTGTCGTTATAACGTCTGCAATATACAAAACAACGCTACTGTGATGCCTGCAATATACAACTACCACGTCGTTACGACGCATGTAACATACAAACACCACGGCATTGTGACACCTGCAATGTACAAACACCACGTCGTTACGACGCATGTAACATACAAACACCACGGCATTGTGACACCTGCAATATACAAACACCACGTCGTTACGACGCATGTAACATACAAACACCACGGCATTGTGACACCTGCAATATACAAACACCACGTCGTTATGACGCCTGCAACATACAAATACCACGTCATTATGACACCTGCAATACATAAACACCACGTCATTATTACGCCTGCAACACACAATGTTATATAATCGATCACTTTTTTTCAGATGTATTAATGAAACGCGGCTATGTGGATGACAAGAGAAGAGTTACAATGTCTGGCGCCGTGGAAAACTTAACGCTAGTGCGCTAGATACATGAATTATACTATGCAGCAGTGGACGCGAGGTTAAAATGACAGTATTTACGTTATGAATAACAAAACCATGATAATCTGGTGTCAACAAGTTTTCACAACACATTTCACCTTGGTGTAGGCTAAGCGACAGGTATTGTGAAGTAAATGACAGTGCCCCAAAAGAACCCTCGACGTTAATCGAATCTCGGGGAAATAGATAAAACGGTGGTATAGTTGAGGTGGGGATTAACTATTAAATAAACTAAATTTGTAAAAATCCCGCGGGTGTCCCGGCCTCCACAGGTGCGGGAAGTGAAAGCAGGAGCGGGAAGTAAAAGGTGCACATTGGATACATGACTATTACCTAGATTATATTTTTATAGGAGGATAGCGAGGATCGAGGGGTCAATTGTCCTATACTTTTACATCACGTCAATTAAATACATTGAACCAACAAGTATGAATGTGATTTGTAGGACGTTTGAAGTGTATCGATTATGTCAAGAAATGCAATATTTTTTATCGGTTCAGTGTTTTCTACTGGCACATAAAAAATTGACCTTTTATCGGATAGCAGGTTACGCGTTTTGTGTAATAGACTGACATTACGCATACAATACGCTAACTTAAATTATGCATAAACAACATTTATTAAGTGTTACAAAAAGGTAATGCGGAGTACATAACAATGCCTGTCATTTTGGCTTTGAGTGCATCATTTGAAACTGGGACCATTTCAGCTCCCACAATACAATTCACACGTCGCCATTTCACCAATCCGCTAACTGATTCTGGTGCTGTACTGTTGTTGTCATAGCCTCTCAATCAGGCTGACAGTGTCTGTCACAGCAATGTCTCGACTGTCCAATACAATGAGGTCACTGCTGGCATCACTTAATGAATTTCCCATCTATCCTAAACTGCAGGCTTGGGTTCAAATGCATTTGCATTTCAAAATGCCGCATTTGCATTTGTATTTTTGGAAGTCAAGACATTTGCATTTGAATCAAAACATTTGCAATTCGGAAACAAAAACATTTGCTTTTGCATTTGACTCAAAACATTTGCTTTTGCATTTGAATCAAAACATTTGCATGTGCACTTGCATTTGATTTAAAAAGCATTTGCATTTGATTAGACAACCACTTGCATTTGCATTTGATTAAAAAAACATTTACTTTTAATTAATAAACATTTGCATCAAAATATGACATGTTTACGAAGTTCATAGACCCATTGTTGAACCTGCAAGTTGGTTTTCCAATTTTGTCTTTGACTCAACCTCATTTTAGAGCAAGTCTTAAATACTATTATGTAATCTGTGAATCAAGTTTAGCACCATCACATACAATGTGTGCTCGCTATTGATCCATTGAGCAGTGCATGAAAGGCTGGAAGCCATGGATGTTTTGTTTGACCTGAGAAATGCTATGCAATTAACAATACTTTTAAAACAGAGTTGTCCATTGGAGCATTTCAGTGGATCGCATGTGCAGATCATTGTTGTTGAGTATAACCATATAAGTTAACTGTCACATATCAGTCAACATTCTCGACATTGAGTTATTCAAGATACCACCATCCAACTGTTCCAGTGGTTTTGATCATTATGATATGCCAAGTACATTTGCATCATTTAAAACACTTGCATTTGCATTTGAATATTACAAAGCACTTGCATATGCATCTGAATATTATAAAAACACTCGCATTTGAACCCAAGCCTGCTTCTCAAACACCTATCAGCGATTTGACATCTCGCACAAATGTCATTGGCATTGGTTTCGTATGTGATCGTAGATCGATGTTTTGATGACGATGACGACGACGATGATGACACGTCGAGCGGGTTCCCTCGAATCACACTGTCCCTCCATTTTGGTTTGATCTGGTGTGTTTCTGTTGTTTTAATCACCGTGGTCGCAACTCGTGCAGCGTGTTTCGTTGGTTTTCCTTCTCTAACGTCGGCGGGCCTATGACAGGCTGCACGTTCACCCCGTGTGCGATATTTTACCTCGCCTGACACAGGCATCAGGTAAGACGGGACCAACGGTCGTTTACTGACTCTTCATAAGGACACAGACAATTTGTGGTGACGAAATTCCCCCCCAAGCTTCGAAACGCCTGCAGGTGGACTAGAACCCCGGCCGTCTCGATTGTCAGTCCGATACGCCGACCTCCGAGCCAGTCAGTGATCGTCAACAAGGCCGGTGTTTTGATGATGATGATGATGAATGTGCGCGCCACACCTACCTGAACGACGTCGCATTGGCCCCCAGGAGCACGCACGACTTGGCAGGTACACAGCATCTCCATTAATTGTCCCATTCATGCAGCCCGGTTGTGAATTATGACGGGCAGTTGTATTTATGCCTCCTTTCAATGACATCGGCTAAACGATGCGCGCCTGTACGACATTAAGGCTTCTACACGTCCGTCATGAAGTAGGGCGCGGTAGACCGTCGGGCTCTCATCGAGAGAACCCGGGTTCGAATCCTCTTACTGCCGTTTCGATGCTTTGGCAATTTCGTTCATCCCACGTTGCCATAGTTCACTCAGCTGTACACACGAGTACCTGACTGCAGACGTTGATGGACATGTGAACGAATAGTCTTCGTGCCGTAATTGCAACGTGGCTGAATCTTCCCAGAGAAGTCGAGTTGGTGTTGGAATGAACAGGTCTGACAGGGGGTGAAGTGTGAAGGAACAGGTCTGACAGGGGGTGAAGTGTAAAGGAACAGGTCTGACGGGGGGTGAAGTGTAAAGGAACAGGTCTGACAGGGTTTGAAGTGTAAAGGAACAGGTCTGACGGGGGTGAAGTGTAAAGGAACAGGTCTGACGGGGGTGAAGTGTAAAGGAACAGGTCTGACAGGGGGTGAAGTGTAAAGGAACAGGTCTGACAGGGGGTGAAGTGTAAAGGAACAGGTCTGACAGGGGGTGAAGTGTAAAGGAACAGGTCTGACAGGGGGTGAAGTGTAAAGGAACAGGTCTGACAGGGGGTGAAGTGTAAAGGAACAGGTCTGACAGGGGGTGAAGTGTAAAGGAACAGGTCTGACAGGGGGTGAAGTGTAAAGGAACAGGTCTGACAGGGGGTGAAGCGTAAAGGAACAGGTCTGACAGGGGGTGAAGTGTAAAGGAACAGGTCTGACAGGGGGTGAAGCATAAAGGAACAGGTCTGACAGGGGGTGAAGTGTAAAGGAACAGGTCTGACAGGGGGTGAAGTCTAAAGGAACAGGTATGACAGGGGGTGAAGTGTAAAGGAACAGGTCTGACAGGGGGTGAAGTGTAAAGCGCATTGAGCAGTCCCAATGACTGGATACCGCGTTATGTAAGAACGTACCTTTACAATGCGGCAGTAATCGCAGCAGCACAGCTGGGTGATGTGGCCCACATCACCCAACTGTGCTCTTGCTGAAGGTGTAATTCAGGAGAACCGAACAGACGATTCCAAAGATACATGCAGCCCCGTGTCACGGTGTCTTGAGATGGGAGCTGTCATGTATGAACCCGTCAAACTGCACATGTCATTGAATAATCTGATCAGATTTGTTGATCATCTACAATTTACCACAGCCACTTAACTTAGCATTTGCTCTAGCTTGATATAGCAAAGTACTTTATGGTTTACTTAATTCAACACATGTACCCAGGTCGTTTTTGACACTCAATTATACGCATGTACATCAAAGTGATATTCTCTAACGTTTTGGCTATCTACTATAGAATTTTGCAAATGCTTGGTCTGTTGATTGAATCGAAAGTGTTTTTTTTTAATTCGACAAACGTGACGTAAAATGATTTGTGGCGAGTATTTTTTTGTAGTTGGCATCACCGTGGTCTGTCGACTCTAATGTCACGCTGTATATCAAGGTACTCTCGGTCAGCAAATTTTCGAAATATCTTTAAAATCATTTTAGCGAAGATCTTCCCGGTGATGCGGAGGAAGGAGGCCGCCCAGTAGATAGAGGAGACCGAGACTAGTAATAAATAAAAAATAAAATAAAAAAATTTTGTAGATTTATTCTTCGCCAGGCTCCCTCGGCTGATGCCTTCAAGGAACAATTGGATACACATTTGTTTACTCGTGCTTTTTAGATTATATTAAATTAGCTGGAGTTTGATTTCGAAATTTTTTGTGTGATAATTTTTTATTTTACTGAATGGAATTTTTTTAGCATGGATGCATTCTTTTTTTTTAATTAATTAATGAAATTGGAAAACGTCTTTGAGCAGTTA
The DNA here is from genome assembly GCA_033239005.1 of Lamellibrachia satsuma. Taxonomy (NCBI): domain Eukaryota; kingdom Metazoa; phylum Annelida; class Polychaeta; order Sabellida; family Siboglinidae; genus Lamellibrachia; species Lamellibrachia satsuma. Next base: position 12,891,797 of record BSQZ01000011.1, on the reverse strand, counting down.
AGGCTGGAAAGGGCGCTGCGTAAATATACGTGATTCACTGATTGATTGTAGACAGGAGTAAATTGTTACGAATCGTTTATCGAAAACATAGCACACATATCGAGACACCATCGACAGTAGTAGGTTGGAAATCCACCAGCAGACACACTGTCCAAAAATCGGGAATTACTAAGACGAAATTAACGAGGTGTGGACAAAAATGACTTTTTAACCACCTAAAACTTGTTTGGGTATGTCCACATAATATCATCTCACGCAGCCACTTTTTATGTTTCGTTAATGAAACCTGAAAATGCATGCTATATAGTACAAGGGGTTATGCCAAACAGAAGTTAAACTGAAATTCAGGATTTGTTATCTTCCACGTCCGTTCATCTGCAATAACTGTGTTTGGGGCAAATTGTTACATTTGTATTGGGGCAAGTTGTTACAACTGTAACAACGCTCGGGCGACTCGCACCGATGGCTCAGCCAGCGAGTTGCGTGCTGACAATGACTGAAAGAACAACATTATTTAGCCACGACGTGTGAACGCTTTATTTCACTCATGAAGCCTAGCGTACTGGTTTATAACCAGTACTGAAAATTCTAGCAGCGTCAAATAAAATTAATAAATATTGTTGGACTCTCGATAAGCCTGCATTGTCCACTCGTCATCTGGATGTTATGCCTTGGAAGGCAACCTAGTTACATCTCATTAAATTTTATGGCACAGCCCTATTTGAGCAATTAATAAATATTGCAAGATACATTGAAATGTGAATGTTCGTGCCTGTGTGCGTGAGTGCGTACGTGTGTGTATCAATCAAGCAGAAGTCGCATTACATATAGTATTGCCATTCAATATCTCATAATCCATTCAATAATTTATATTCCATTCAAAATGGACTGTTATGTAAGAATCAGGGGAATGAGTGCCCTTTGGTGACTAAAAATGAAAAACTTAAAAAAGTGAATCTGTGAACATCTACATCGTTATGCACACTGTGTATAAGATGTATAAATGTGTATAATCCAATTATTGTAATAATAGTAACATGTACGAGTGACACTTGCTTTGCGATCAACACGTTCTTTGCGGTGACAACGTGCCCCGTATGATGTAACAACTTGCCCCGTATGATGTAACAACGTGCCCCGTGTGATGTAACAACTTGCCTCTCTTACGGGGCTAGTTGTTACTGTTGAACGCTATAACCAGTACTGAAAATTCTAGCAGCGTCAAATAAAATTAATAAATATTGTTGGACTCTCGATAAGCCTGCATTGTCCACTCGTCATCTGGATGTTATGCCTTGGAAGGCAACCTAGTTACATCTCATTACATTTTATGGCACAGCCCTATTTGAGCAATTAATAAATATTGCAAGATACATTGAAATGTGAATGTTCGTGCCTGTGTGCGTGAGTGCGTACGTGTGTGTATCAATCAAGCAGAAGTCGCATTACATATAGTATTGCCATTCAATATCTCATAATCCATTCAATAATTTATATTCCATTCAAAATGGACTGTTATGTAAGAATCAGGGGAATGAGTGCCCTTTGGTGACTAAAAATTAAAAACTTAAAAAAGTGAATCTGTGAACATCTACATCGTTATGCACACTGTGTATAAGATGTATAAATGTGTATAATCCAATTATTGTAATAATAGTAACATGTACGAGTGACACTTGCTTTGCGATCAACACGTTCTTTGCGGTGACAACGTGCCCCGTATGATGTAACAACGTGCCCCGTATGATGTAACAACTTGCCTCTCTTACGGGGCTAGTTGTTACTGTTGAACGCGCCTGGGAAATTTCACATATCTACCTAACTACAATTCGGAATATCAATGGCATGGTATATTTTATTAACACGAATAATGATTTTTATGTATACGTTGAACGCTCCTGGTTATGGTCAGGAAGGAAACATTGACGAGGAAACAAGAAATGAAAACATAGCTTTGTGCCACCCACGTCAAGTAAAATGGACGATTGTTGATCACGCTAGTTCGTAGTCGCCTGCAATATGCACAGGTGAAGTATAAAACGATTTGCGCGGTCCTAGAAGGACTTGATTCTATGCTATAAGGGAATTTACGACGTACTAATTACAATTATTAACATTAACAATGAAAGCATCAGCGTACCTCCGAATATCCACGGCAGCCACTTCTCGGAGCCGACGTCGCGGAAGGTAATGTAGCTCTGATAGAGCATCATGCAGATGATTGGCAGCCAGAAGGCCGGGATCGCTTTCCAGGAGCACACGGACAGACTCTCGAGTAGGTCGGACTCGAACAGTCTGATCTGGCGGTCAGGAGCCGGAGAATGCACCCACTCGAAGTAGTTGTGGCCCAGGTTGCTCACCTGGCGCAGTAGCGGCTTGTTCCAGTCGACCAACTCGTCCTGTTAGAGTAACGATACAGTGTAGTAAGACAACAACCACCCTCCCGATCTGGTTGATGACAGACAACAATTCTCCAGATCTGGTTGATGACAGACAACAACCCTCCAGATCTGGTTGATGACAGACAACCACCCTCCAGATCTGGTTGATGACAGACAACAACCCTCCAGATCTGGTTGATGACAGACAACAACCCTCCAGTTCTGGTTGATGACAGACAACAACCCTCCAGATCTGGTTGATGACAGACAACAACCTTCCAGATGTGGTTGATGACAGACAACAACCCTCCAGATCTGGTTGATGACAGACAACCACCCTCCAGATCTGGTTGACGACAGACAACAACCCTCCAGATCTGGTTGATGACAGACAACCACACTCCATATCTGGTTGATGACAGACAACAACCATCCTCCCGATCTGGTTGATGACAGACAACAACTCTCCAGATCTGGTTGATGACAGACAACCACCATCCATATCTGGTTGATGACAAACAACAACCCTCCAGATCTGGTTAATGACAGACAGCCACCCTCCATATCTGGTTGATGACAGACAACAACCCTCCAGATCTGGTTGATGACAGACAGCAACCCTCCAGATCTGATTCACGACAGACAACCACCTTCCCGATCTGGTTCACGACAAACAACCACCCTCCCGATCTGGTTCACGACAAAAAACCACCCTCCCGATCTGGTTCACGACAGTCAACCACCCTCCCGATCTGGTTCACGACAAACAACCTCCCTCCCATTCTGGTTCACGACAAACAATCACTCTCCCGATCTGGTTCACGACAAACAACCACCCTTCCGATCTGGTTCACGACAGTCAACCACCCTCCCGATCTGGTTCACGACAAACAACCACACTCGCGATCTGGTTCACGACAGTCAACCACCCTCCCGATCTGGTTCACGACAAACAACCATCTGCCGCCATCAATCAATGGCTGTTGTCACATTTAACGAAGTAAGAATGATCGTTAGAATATTTACCGAATATTTATAATTATTGCATTACATTTCACACGTGAGTGGCCAACAGATTGGAAAGTGATAATATCACCAAAAATAGCAGCTACACAAGACTAACAAATCACACGATTCGAGTCTGATAAGCCATGCATCCAATATACTGTTGAATATCAGCATAGTAGGTAGGTAAAGAACTGTTTGGCTTTGTTCAAGGAAAGTACACTACATATGCAGTGCTGGTATTCCGTAACACTGCCGGGGGGGGGGGTACTCCCTATACTGAGGTTTACATGTATGTGCCGCGCAAATGCCCCTGTTTTTGGCCATTTTCTCTCTCTGTCCGAAGAAAAAATGTAAATTTTCTCTCTTTGTGCCCCAATTAAACCTGATAATTCTCTCTTTCATCGAAGAGGAAATTTCCCAATGAAAACGTTCCGCCCGGGCTTACCTTACATTTATAGATATTAGATCAATTGTTCAATAATTCTCTCTTGGTGACTATAAATGTCTTGATTTCTCTCTCTCCATGTGCTCCATGGGGCTCTGGCGGCACACCCCCACCGCTTTGGTATGGCAGTACCCCCCCCCCCCCGGGGTAATACCATACTTGATGCGCTGCACGACGCGTCGACTTCGGTCGCTACACTTTATCATATATTGAACCTACTCTTATCAGTTCGACCTACCAATAACATTTAATCCACTTAACGGAACTAACGCACGACCATATCGTGCACATTACCGTCAACGCACATTACAATTTCATCAAATTGTTGCGTGCGGGTTCCTTGCGGTTAATCGTTGCATGTGATTTAGGTTAAACGCACCGGCCTTTTCAGCCAGTAGAATACCACGGACCTGTGGCATCTGCTATAACACGGGATAATACGATCCGATCTATATTGCATTGTGGGTTAAAAGGACGTCGTGCCGTGGCGACAAAACAACGTTTTCTGAACTTGTCGACTGAATAAACAGTTGAATTATTCTCCGCTAGACACAACTGTTGACTGTTATTTAGTTGAGGACGAAGAAAAAACGTTTAATTTCACTAGTCAGCATCATGGTGACCACTAAACGTCGTCGCAAGAACCCAGGAACGAAACATCCATGCAGTTTACCATTCAGGGCTCACCTCTCTCCATCCTTTGGATATGAGCAGAGCGTCTGTCCGATCATCGATATTTTCATCCGTGTTCTTCTTCGCCTGGAACAAGGGGCGAAACAACACATATCATTATGAATTGCGAGACAGTGATACAATATTAAACAAGGATGGGCAAGTATGTATACAAACTTTGTGGAAAGATGCAGCATGTTTTTTATTAGTCTGGAGACGACTACATATTAACTATAACGATGACTACATGATAAATGTGGTGTTTACTATGTGGAAACTGTAGTGTTAACAACACGGTAAATGTAGCGACGACTGCAATACTTTCCAATCCAAGATAACACAACAAGAAATGCTAGAAAGACCAAGTTAGTGGCTTACAACCACAACGAAAACACAAATATCATGACCAGGAAAGATCTGTTTTGGAGAAAGTCGACGTCTTCAAACACCTCAGCTCCTGTCTCAGCAATACCGCCGAAAATAGCAAGGTCAGGTAGGTTATGGCGCGGAGAGCACTCAACCAGCTCGGCAAAATACGGAAGTCCGCACTCCCACGCAAAATTATGCAGCCCACGTCAGTGGCAGCTACATAAGAACGCTGCGAACAGCGTCTGCCATTCACTGGCAGCAACATAGAGCTCTACAGTGGAAGGAGGAACGTCACAGACAGACCCCGGGGATGGAGGCTGAGATCTGCTGCGCATTGCTATAAAGAAACAACGATAAAATGGCATCTGTGGCAGGCCAGCCTAGACATTCATCGGCTCGCTAAAGGAAAACATGGGACTGGAACCCGGAGAGCTGCATACAGCAATGAGGGACATAATATATGTCAGGCCACATATGGTTGGAGCTTGCAGAGTTTGGCAAGGCGTTGAAAGAGAAGACTTCATATTACACGGTTCATAAAGCAGTACTTCACGATTCAAAAGCAGGTCTCGTGAAACAGGCATTAATGTGCTCGACAAATTGCAGCATAGACACGCTCCGTAATAATGTGCTTGCATCTAGAGTATTTCCGCAAGATCGACGGAATGTGGTGAAGGTCGCAGTGCTACAGGCGGCACGCAACGCAGCCATCAAATAATGTTATTTATTTAGTTTGCCAATCAAATTCACCGCAGCCAACTACTGCTAACAACTGCAACATTAGAGATGTGTAAACGCAATTATTGGAAACGCACGCACGCACGCACGCACGCACGCACGCATTTTGCTAGTTCAAGTTAAATAAATTTGTTCGCAGCAAACGTTTCACACGCTGTGTAAAAGTAACACATAACAGCATCTTTGAAACCTAACATATTTTAACTTTGTTTGGCTAGAATTTGACCTAATGTGTGCAAGCAGCATTTTATGCGATGTACATTTCCGCACAAATCAAACGCCAAGTTAAAGCGACCACACGAATTTTGACACGACCCCGATGTTTCGTTACTGTCGTGTCGATTCCTGTCATTAGGATCGCGTGACTGCCAAACCCTGTATCATCGCGGCTCAATAGGCCCAGTTTACAATTAATTAACAGGTGAAGCAAGGTAGATAACTACTGACCGACGGCGGACCACCGAAGGCAGATGAACCGTTGTAATGTGCACGTCAATTAGCATGTTTATCTAGGGACGATCACGTTTGCTTGACGAGGTTGACGATCACGTGACTTAGTCGAGACGAACAAGCTCAGTAACTCAATGCTATATACGCAATGTTATATAGCACACACGCATATACACATACAAACACACACACACGCACGCACGAACACCCCACGCCCGCCCAGGGTCATCGTAATCGTTAGGACGACGCCTGCATCCGTGTAACTTACAAACATCCGTGTCACTTACAAACGGGCTTCAACGACGCGGCATTCGTCGGTAAGATATAACGTTGATTAGTCATGTCACAAGGTGAGGAACATGTGGTGGCAGTTAGACATGTCAGCGGCGGTGGTGAACGGTGGGAGGGGAGGGGAGGGGAGGGGAGGGAGGGAGGGACGGAGGGAGGGAGGGAAGGAGGGAGGGAGGGAGGGAGGGAGTGAGGGAGGAGGTAGGGAGGGAGGCAGGAGCCGGATCGAAAGGAGGCGCTATGGTGAAGTGTTGTCACTGTCGATTTTACAATTATATTAAACAATCACAAATCTCGTATTTGCAGTTTCCATGTAGAGTAGACCGCAATGTTTGACAATATCCCGTTCAGTATCTTATCAATAGTTATTAGTATCGGCGGAGATAGCTTTGTTTGAACCGTTAAGACAAATGCCTTACGTTAACAAATATATCAATGAGTCTGCGGCAGGGTTATCGGGTTGGCACGGGCTTGAAATCAATGTCAGCGATAACAATGTTTGGTTCAAGATAATGCTAATAATATCACATGAATGGTGCCACGCTTGATGCAATATACTTCTCACTTGTCACAATGCTGACTTTATCTCATAATCATAGCCTGCGCACTTTAATACAGTTTTCTGTAAACACTGACGCGCAACCGTGTTGATTATTGACTTCATGTTGTTCTGATAAATACTTGAAAGAACGATCGCAAAATAATTCAATTCACTATCATCATCCATATCATTGGTCGGCCGGAGCCGCAGTATTAACCAGCCGTCTCCATAAAGGTCGATTGTTCATTGGAGATGACAGGTCAGCCTCATCAACATCACGGTTTATGTAGATCTGTTTGGTGGTTTGCTTTGTTTCCTTCTATTTCACTTGCTTTTTGACTTCTGTTTGACATCGATGTCCACAAGATAAATCTTGACACTGGTTCTTCTTTGTGGCGATAGCAGTGACTGGCTAGTTGGAGGCAATTTATTCGAATAACATGATAAGATAAACGAGAAAAAAAACATATTTGATTGCTGTGGTGTGAAAAGAATGTCGTCCTCTGATACAATGCCGGGTGGCTGCACGAAAGATATATATATATATATATATATATATATATATATATATATATATATATATATATATATATATATATATATATATATATATATATATATATATATATCTTTCAGGCAGCCACCCGTGAAACACTAACTCACTAAACCTATGGATATGACAATGTATTTAACAATATGGAAAGGCTGTTGTTGAATGTGTGTGCGTGCGTGCGTGCGTGCTTGCGTGCGAGTTTATTACATGTATGTGTGTGTGTGTGTGTGCACGCACGCACGCACGCACGCACACACACATTCAACAACAGTCTTTCCATATTGTTATATACATTGTCATATCCATAGGTTTATTGAGGTAGTGTTTCATGTTGGTTATAGGAATAAAATTTGATCACAATTAATTCGCAACAATTGATCACACACTTATCTCGTTTGGAAGTCCGATATTCTAGCCGCTATACCACAGTGCACCTTAAGCAACAGCGTTGGCTAGTGATATACAACTATTCTGTACTGGTGGTATTCATGATGTTGATGTCGACAGAAGGCACAGGTGCACGTGGCAAGGCACCATTAAATACGATTGCGTTCGGCCGGTGGCGTATTAAAACGTCAATTGAAACGTCTTATGAAGATTCTATTTGATTTATCACCTGTCAGAATTACGATCACGCGATCGACTCCTACATCAGCCAGATATTAGAACACGAACACGGTAGTAAATATGCCGCGAGCAGGCCAGCCAGCCCGCACAAGGCTCGTACTAAGTGGTCGATTTCTACACGTGTTTATTGTTGTTTTATCGTAGCCATGACAACGGGTGTGATCGCCGGTTCACTGTTCTTCCACATCAGACCTCTGTTTCCGGCGAATGCGGGCGGCCGAAGATGAATGGCTCTGGAAAGAGGCGGAACGACTGGTGCGTATTTTGAAGATACGAGCCCCCTTTGCGCTGCCCAAATTTAGAATGCGTTTGCACAATCATGGGATGTCACTTTTATTGACGGGGTGATTAATATTACAGAATCACGCAATTCTATCCCCGAGACTGACGACGAAAACAGGAAACGGTTCAGTGGTGTCTAACGTGTGAGGCAGACGAACGCAGTTTTGAAAAAGGCGATGTTCTCAGTAATTAACCAACAGAGACTGCCAGCCTCATTTAGAAGGACGAATGAGCCCGGTACTTGGTAATAAGACTGTTTTTAACGACCATTTTGTCTTGAGTAGGTAATACTAGGTATCCGTTTTGGTGCGTTTTGTCACGCAGTTACGCCACCGAAGGTCGGATTCTGTTCGGAGACCTCTCTCTGTAGCACAGATAACTACACATTCACTTCGCGGTGAGCTGAAAAAGCCAGGTTTAAATTAACGCGTTTTAGCGCATTTTGTACGTATCATACCATAGGCGTTAGTGTGTGGCTATATCGTCATGCAAATTCGATGGTACAATCAAGGTCGGCTCGATTTTTGTAAGAAAAGCAACATTAGAAACCCTGATTGCACAAACTTTCACACCCGCCCGCCCGCACGCCCGCACGCACGCACGCACGCACGCACGCACGCACGCACGGTATGGTCTGCCTTTATAATAATACTGCATGATCACTCCACAAGATCTCGTGATCAGCGTGTCCTAGGAAAAAATATGTGTTACGCATTGCCTCTCGTGAAGATGTGTCAGCGCTAATTCAGGTCGATTCATTCACTGATTGATGTACGTCACTAACCTGTGACTGACTCACGGTCACGAGACGCACAACACAGGCACACAAAATGCACTGGAACAATCTATTGTCACCGATCTCGCATGTGCTTGTATACACATAATGTAATCTGCATTTTGAATAAAATGGTTGCTCCTCGTCTTAGCAACGACGTCGGCGGATTCTGCGGGAAATATGAGATTTGTTGTGTTGTTTTAAATAGTCCTAACGTCAGAGCGTGTGACTAGCATATGACGGCATACGTCACTGGTCAGCGACTCACCGTCAAGCGTGGACCGATACATCACGCGGGAACCGATACAATTATTCGATGGTACAATCAAGGTCAGCTCGATTTTTGCAAGAAAAGCAACATTAGAAACCCTGATTGCACAAACTTTCACACCCGCCCACCCGCACGCCTGCCCGCCCGCATGCGCGCGCGCACGCACGCACGCACGCACGCACGGTATGCCTTTATAATAATACTGCATGATCACTCCACAGGATCTCGTGATCAGCGTGTCCTAGGAAAAAATATGTGTTACGCATTGTCTCTCGTGAAGATGTGTCAGCGCTTTAAATAATTCAGGTCGATTTATTCACCTGCATCTAATGATATGATATTTCTTGTGTTGTTTTAAATAGTCCTAACGTCAGAGCGTGTGACTAGCATATGACGGCATACGTCACTGGTCATCGACTCACCGTCAAGCGTGGACCGATACATCACGCGGGAACCGATACAATTATACACACCCTCAAAATCAACTGGACCGGTCACTGGCACGTTGCTGTATAACAGTAGTAAGCTGTGACCACGAGTAACGCATTTCTCGCCGCAGTTCGCGACGCTAGTTGACTTTAAAGACGTTTCCCATTCGTGCAGTATCGTTAGGCCGCTGTGGAATCAGACAGCGAAGACTACTCACACGTGCCTCGATTACCGCTACTGTTAACGTTAATATACGACGAATATAACCGGGTTTTATCAGATTAATAACAAAGTGCCATTATTAATTCATGCAAACCTTTTCACGCATTGGTAACAACAACGACGCGACATAAAATGACAGAATATTTAAACGGAAGTACGTTTTTGCTTGAGTTAACGCTTTCAATCATTTCACAGTGCACTGCCTCGATCGGTCAAGCATTATTTATGCATCGCTGCTATTCAGTGTCGTGCAGAGCTGATACCACGAAACACTGACGTTGATTACACCCAGTTATACTGTACACTGTACATACAATTTCTTACACCGAGGTATGTTTGGGTCTAACTAACGAGGCTTTCTGGGTTAGAACCATGGAAATATCCCTTTCGTTACTATCATTACGACATTTATGTACTGATTTACACCGAGCATTCTGTAACATTGATACATGCACATGATATAAATACACACACAAACACTCATTTGTAAAATACCTCATGTGTATAGTGGTTTGGCTGCCTTAATTTTATGTCCGATCTTATTAAAACATTATTGAATATTAAAATACATTGTTTCAACCAAATTAAAGCAAATGAATGACAACTGACGTAACATTTCTCTTGCTTACAGGCGTATTAAAACAATTGTCTAAATAATATTTTAGATAACAATAATAATAATGATGAAAATAATGAACTGCCTGTAATACGCCGATCTTCTCCTTATGATTTTGAGAAAAAAATTATTTAGTAGCTAAAAACAATAATAAACATTCCAGTATTCTAAACTCTAATATACAATCAATAAATGCAAAGTGAACTCCAGGCATTTGTAAATGCCTTATCTTCCTTAAATTTGTAATTCAGTATAATAATCTTGGAGAAGAGAGCTGGTTATCTGATATGTATGATTTATCATTAATACAATTAAATGGATATGACTGTATATCCCAAGGAAAAACTGCAGCAATAAAGGTGGATTAATAGTATATATAGATCAACAATTTAATTATGGATTTAACATGAAATTAAATACGAATAAACATTGGGAGGGGCAAATAATACAAGTAAATGGAAGAGGCTTACCACAGACGGTCACTATAGGAAATACATACCGATCTCTAAGGTAATTAAATGAAATTCATAATGACTTTCTAAATGAATTTACAACGGTCATATCGTCAATGCAAAATCATCAAAAATAATCTTATTCTTGCAGGGGACTATAATATAAATATGCTAAAAAAATTCTTCTTCTTCTTCTTAGACCGATACTGGTGAACAGTAAATTTTGACGATTAAACCATACGTTGTCCAATTGTCACAGTATTGATGAACTAACTGCCAATATAGGAACCCTTTTGTGTCAATGCTCTCTGTTGGGGTGAATAACGTGGCCTCGGAAATACGGCTTAAAACCATCCCACTGTATACGTGACCATCAGCAATATGCAAAACATCATATTCTGTTGGTGAGAACTTTGGCTGGATGTTTGGAAGAGGGAAGATAAGAAGCTAAAATTCTCAAATCAGCCCTCTTGAATTCAAGGCGGGATTTGTCAAGCTCCATTGCTATTGAGTTTCTATTGTATTATCCATCGCATCAAATACCATTCTGCACATTCCGGTGAACAGTAAACAATGGAGGCAGGGGACAACGTTCAGATGGTGCCTGCCTTGTTGTAAGCATGTTGAATCACAAAATTGGCGTGAAATAATCGTCTTCTGAAATCATATTTCTTCCGCAGCTGTACTTTTTGTTCCACAGTTTTGGTTCCCCTAATTACATTGTTTCGGAATTCGTGCTTGTGGCATGTTCACTGAGCGTAATGGCTTGTCCAATAACACGTCCGACGCTTGTAGAGCTCTAATTAGTCGGTTCGTCGGTTCGTCGGTTCGACGATAACCAAGGTAATCTTGAAAGAAAAGTCAACGGTCCATATGAATCAGTACGAGCTTGTGCATTCTTGTTATTAGCACGGCTGTCTTCGGTTGTATCCAGTACGTCATGCAGGCATACGCGGGCTTAGCTTAGAAGTGAAAAGGAGCTCTCCATGTGACGGTGAATCGAGTTTGATACTGCGGCGTTCAACAGCCAACTGATGATATATCGTTTTGAAGATTCGTCATCGTTGTCGTTCTCCTTCTTATAATCACCAAGTGGTGTCATCTTATGATCACCAAGTGGTGTCATCTCCTCTCGGAAGGTCGGCTATCTTGCATTGCCACTCCTGTCTGTGTTGTGTCGTTCTCACTAGATCACCACATTTCACGTTCGCCACCCATGCCTCGTAACTGTCTGTCCGTGTGACTTTTGGCCTTCGTCCGCTTCTTTTACAGTCAACCACTCTCTGTAATATTTCCGTTGAATCCCTTCTTGTCTGATGATGTGACCAAACAATTTTAGTTTGTGTTTCTGCATGTTACTGAACAGTTGTTTTTGTACACCTGGCCGCATTAGAGCTTCTATATTTGTCCGTCCAGCTTATGCGTTATATTCTCCTAGTACAGCACATCTCGAATGCCTGCAGTCTCTGCTGATTCCTTTTGGAAATTGCATGTCCACTTTTCAGCAGAATCATGATGAAAATAACTACATCCATCCGAAATGCAGAGACATCCAAAATCATGGCAGCAAATGACACTGCTTTTCCGCAACGTTCACGCAATGTAGTATCGGAAACATTTAACCGTGCAATTTTGACCTAACGATGAACCATTTTTCTAAGATAAGCTATTTCAAAAAGTGAAGATTTATCCGCAGTGGCCGAAACAATAGATAGCTGCGGTCAAATCACATGTTTAGGCGAGGGAACAGATGACGCCAAACTAGGTGCAGGACGCTGCTAAGGTTACGAGGCACCGGATTTTCCTCGGCTTTTTAAAAATGTGTGCACAAATATGTAGCTCTCTCTCTCACTCCACACCCGACGCCCCAGTTAGTAAGTAGCAAAACATCGAAACCAGGTCATGCAAATCTATGCCTAAGCAGCACCGTTCCTACGTTTGATGTATGTTTCCTTCATAGTGTTCAGAGAGTCGGCACGCTTGGCTGCGCATGCAGTCGGTAGGAGTAACTGCTCCAGTCAAGAACTGCAGCGTTGACAAAAGACGGTGTTTACGCCGCAGCGATTAATCACAGTTATGTATGACATGGTCAACGAACGGAATGTTTCATCCTACCATAAGTAGATGTCTACTTAATGGGGTCTCGCAGGACAAATACTGGAAATTATTTACATGACAATACCCCCATCACAACATATTTTGTGGCTGTAAAAGGGTAGCGTATATATTCGAGACTCAGGTACACCAGCGATATCCCAACTCCTCAAATATACGCACATCTCCTCATTGTATGACCGTTGTTGTATCAACTGGAACGATCCGGACAGTATGTCCCTTGTTTAGTTCCATCTTTAAAAAAAACTGTTTTGGACTGGCATGAAGCGAAGTCACAACAGACATTACGACTGCAAAACATCTCATGATCTACGAGTATGAGGTGTATCTTGAATTGCTGTTTTTATGTGCATGCTTACTTGTGAAGCTGTTTTCTGTACCATATATTACAACACAATGAGTGCTGTGTCAAAATTGCCGTAACGACCTAGTATCACGTGACAGATAATAAAAAAGACAAATGGATGTGTCACGAAAGGTTTATATGTATATATGGACACTGACATCCATGTTCTGTTCCCCAGCTGCGGTTTGTGGGGACTGTTCACTATCCGATTGATGGTAACTCTTGAACGTCAGTATTTTGTTTGAGCTTAGATTTTCATAAAACTTTCGATAAAGCTAATAGCTTTGGATGGGAATCTTGTTTCACTCGTATCCTCTTGCGAGGGAGTTAGCAGAATTGATTGAGCCGCGTCATGGACGCTTCTGCAGTGGCTCATGAGAGCTGGAGTGGCCCTTCGCCTGCAACGACCATCCATCCGTATTCTGAGTTTGACCCCTGTAGGGAGTCAGCTATGTACACACTGTCGTACACACTGTCGTACACACTGTCGTACACAGTGCCTGCTCGGCGTATCTCACGCGCCCGACTAGCAGCTCCACCGCGGGAGCGAATCAGGTGGTTAGAAATAGAGACGATCACTCCGTGAGTTCACGACAGGTTACACATTTACGCCCTGTGTGGGATCCTTTACTTCCTCCTTCCGAAAGACGAAGTGGGGTGAACGAAATTGCATAAGCTTTGACATGGCGTTAGGTGGAATCGAACCACAGTCCTCTCGATCGATATATGCCCTATCCACTAGATCATCACCCAGAGGCGATCTGATCAGGTGTGCCTTACACTGTTATATCTAATGTCGCGAGACTGATGCACCCGATCGTCATCACACTGTCATCGGATCATGTTGTTGTCGGATATTGTGGACACATGTGGTGGTCTTCTCTGCACAGGGTTCAACTGTAAATACGTAATTTGTAATTAATTACAATTACTGTTTGATTTATTGTTTTAGGACAATGTAACTGTAATTGAACTTTTTGAAGTGCTGTAATTGTTATTGAGCATTTATGATGTTGTGTAATCGACCATTGTAACTGAACTCAACCCTGTCTCTGCAGCGTAAACAATCCAGTGTTGAACCTGTCGATGCAATGACCATTATTTCGTTATCATACCCGCAACTGTAGTTCTCACTAAAGCCTATGCGTATGGCACACACGTTCCTTTTGGTCGAGGTCTAGTGTTCAGCTCTCTGTCGTACTGGTTTCGAATATTAAAGATATGTCTGCAACACTGATGTAGACCGTCGACAAGATCGCCGACTGTTCCTTCGACTGATTCTCAGGTCGTACCTTTCAACAGCACACCGACCCATTACTAGCCATTTTTTCTCTGTGTATGCAGATTTCTATAACAGCCACAGGGCATTCTCTCCGGGGGTGAACTCAGAATACAGCGGTGGGTCATGCTTGCATGTTTCACACGCACCACACGTGTGAGCTGTTCTCTCCGGGGCACGAGCCGGTCCATCCGCCCGCTCAAAGATGTTGCTAATGCTGCTGCCAGTGATACCCAGCTGGTGGAGCGGTCGATCACGTGTTGCACTTGATCACACTTCTTACAAATACGCGTCTCCCAGCCAGCCAATGTTGGCTGTACCATTAATCAATTCATTCGTTCGTTCATCCGTTCGTTAGTTAATTAATTAATTCAATCATGTGACTGAGCCGCGTCACACAGACTCTTCTTCCGTGACTCGTGGTTGACAGGTGGAATCTAAAGCAGGTTACACATTTACCTCCTGTGTGGGATCTTTTACTTTCCCTGTCACAGACAAAGAAGAGTCGAGAGACCAACGATTTTTAGTGTTTCTTCCGAAAGATACAGGCAAAGTGGGGTTAACAAAATTGCTAAAGTTTCGAATCGGCAAAAGGCGGACTCGAACCACAGTCCTCTCGATTGACTTTGCGGCATTACTGTTCAAATGGAATTGAATGCTTGGTATGTTTATCGTTTTACTTTGTGGACTCATTATATTTAACCTTGGATTTTTTTTAAGTCACCTTTAAGGTAAATTGGCATACTGTTAAATAAACGGTTGCCATTCCAAACTGCCGTGTACGCCTTATACCCTGAGACATCGTCACATAGTAGATGCAGGTCATCGTGGACGACTAGGGAAGATAAATTGCCAATCTAAATCATCTGGGTTGTCATCTTGATAGCACACAGTTACTGGAAGCAGGGCCGTTAAATTAATACCATTATATTTATACAGTTTGATACATATACTAAACTTATTAAGACTATTCCTACGATTTAATCTTTAATAACCAGTAAATATGTTAAACTCTTGGTGTCCCTAAAACACATTAACATTGTCATTTATCAACTAGATGATAATGTGTTTGCCAACAGCCCTTTGTTGGTTTGACCCAGACATAAAACTAGTCAAAGCTATGCATATTTACTAATACTTTTCACGAAGGTTACACTAACTGATAAAACTGTCTTCATGTTCCATATAATGATGAAATTATAAGAAAGAAACAAATGTTGAGGAATAAATGATGCGAGACTTACCAGATGGTTAGGGTGCTGTCCTCCTCCGACTCAAAGAAAGGCAGTTGCCAGCATCACACATGACAACTGCCATGTGGCAGATTTAGTCACAACGGAATTAATTAAAACTGCATGAGATTTTGGTTAATTATTTACCAGTTAGGAACAATAAACCATAAAATTATCACAGAATTACGGTATTTTTTTAAATTAAAACCTTAATAATAACTGTTAATATTAAACAGAGATTTAATTTCTGTTGTTGGTCATAGTCTGATATATCTGAAATCCGTAATGATTACGGAAAATCTGAATTGGTATTCAATCCTTCTAGAGCGTAATTATTAATTAACCCATCGTAATAGCGTAATGGGGGGGGGGGCAAATATCGTAATTATTACGCCCAAGTCGTAATGGTTGGTAAAATTTCACAACTCAACAGAATGTGTGTTAAACTTAATATTGCTTCCAATGTGTCAGTTCGTCAAATCAGTGCACTGACATTTTTGTTATCCATACGATTTCGCAAAATTGGCGAGACAATCCAATTGTCCTTTCGCCATATACCGATTCGTTTCGCCACTGGCGTAAGGCGATCGGTTAGTGTGAGTCCAGGGTCAAGTAAGCTCATTAAGCAGTGGCGTCGCTGGGATAGTTTTGACTAATACTGACAACAGACGACTCTGTTTTGTGCCACTTGATGCAACCACTTGATTTTGCTATTTGGTATGAAGGCCCACGCACTGCTGGCAAATTCAACGATAGGGTAAACAAGCTGTTTCTTTCAACATTTTATATCCAATTTGGAAGATCGTGTAATGCAGAAAACTCAAAATGTGTCATGGCGCCACCACATGACCAACCAAGAACTGTACGGCTCCCTCCCACGGATCACCACCGTCGTGAGACAACGGCGTCTACGTCTGGCAGGTCATGTGATGCGCCATGACGAAGCAGCCAACAAAGTCCTGCTCTGGAAGCGCGATGGCCCTCCGAGAAGAGGTCGACCAACAACTACTCTACAAAATATACTAGAGAAAGACAAGAACCTGAGCTGGACAAATCTAATAGCGGCAATGAAGAACCGAAACTGGAAGGAAATCATCATGTCACCACATTAAGTGGATGACATAAGTAAGTGTAACGTAACATTTAAGGCATGTTACCTGGGCGAGGTTTCTGACCCATGTAAACGACTGAGGCCCCACGATGTCATCGCAACTCGTTATAGCTGTCACCTGCGTTACAAATTACATAGCTATCATCTGTGTTACAAATAATGCGAAATAAAACTCTAATGTATTCATTCTAATAGACTACGTGATATAAGTCATATAGTAGTCGCGCTAAAAACACTAATGTATCCATTCCAAAAGACTACGTGTTGTAGATGTATGTCATATAAAAATGTAGTTATCGCGACAAAAAAAAAACACTACTAAACAGATTACTGAGTACTATATGCATTTTAATAGACTATGTGAAGTACAGCTTTCCATAAAAAATGGCCACCGGAGATTGAATCCTATCAAATTAATTCCATTTTCTTACAACCACCGTCAATAATTCGTACTGCGATCAATATCTACCTAAATACAACATAGGAATGATAGAAATTGAAGCTGTAGCAATTACAATTGTTTCGCTCGTTATTGCATCGCGACAGAAGTTGTTTTCTAACAGGGACCAGCATGTCGATAATGTTTAGAATGCACTGTCGGCCGACTAAACCGTCCAACGCGCTCATACGGACTAGGTGTCGAGCTACTGACCTGTGTATGTAAATCAACGTTTGCGACAGAAAAGAAACGGCGATCAAAATGACAACCAGGCATGTAACGGGTAGTCGTGCATTTCAGAAGATAAAAACTTACAACTACGTAAAAAACGCATAGCCAACAGTGTGTGTGTGTGTGTGTGTGCGCGTGCGTGCGTGCGTGCGTGCGTGTGCGCGTGTGTGCGGTTCACGTGGTTCAGTGACGTCAATAATGACATGGGTTTACATTCAGTCTGTGATTTCTATGCTATGCTTCAGAATAGTTTCACTCGCATTATTGTAGCGAGTGATGTAAATTTTCCAGAATAAAAAAATTAATGTAACGATTTCGAACCGCTAGAGGCTAGTGATACCGCAGAATCATATTCGAATTCGGCTCTTTAGGAGCACTTTAGCGACGCCAGTAGCTTTTGACTTCGAACTTATTTACTTTCTGACCGAACCATGAAAGCGACTACATACATAACTGCCAAACTTCTCATATATCTACCATACGCATACACGTGTGACGTGGTCAAACATTACTCTTACTTCCATATAATTTTTGTTTCATTTGTTATCGTTACATGGATGGAAGAGTAATGTTTAACCACGTGACATGTGTATATGTATGGTAAATATGTGTGAAGTTTGGCGGCTCTAGGTGGTCGTTTTCATGGTTAAGTAAAGTAAACATCTCAATAGCAGGAGTAGCGCTGACAGGTGGTGGTGATTTCGGCCCTAGGAGAATTCGGCCCAACTGCCATGTTATTTCGGCTTGGTGATTTCGGTGACTGATTCGACACGCACGATCTACTCAGTTCTAGCTAGTAATGGATTAGCATTCACTTTAAGGGTTTGTTATTCCTGTACTTGTCATTGAGGAGTGCTAAGTTTAACTAGATACTATTGAAGTACAATGCTTTGTCTGTTTCGTACAGTGAGCAGGTGTGAATAAAAGACCATGCTTCACATTCAAAACGATCTGAAGGAAACACTGTATAGATCAAAGACCATACGCAGGTGGCTCCGTTGTATTCACAATACAATAATTTCTTATCACTGCCACTGCTCTGTATTTGTTTTAATTAAAAACAAATCTGGGGAGAATTTCCCTTGATGAGGTACAACGCATGAAAATAAAATCTGAACTTTGGAAACAAGATATTATGACAATTGTAATTTAATTTATTTAAATTATTCAAATATTATAGTTTTTGGTGAAATATATGATATATCACACGATATGAATGTTAAGGATACAAAGAAATGCATAAGTTCTAATGATCGTCTCACTGACTGCGTGTCAAAATTGAAAAAATATAGCGCTGTATTTTATGCGAAAGGAAGCGAAAGCTATAAAAGCGGTTACAAAGTAACAATTTCGTGTTAATGTGGAACTAAATCAATCAACAAATGAGGATAAATAGTATGCTTTATTCACAGTAAGACACACACTAAACTTCATGAGCTCGCTACACAATCGTTTGGGCCGAGATCACTATGACCGTTGTGCTCTGAGGCCGAAGTTACCAGAGTTGCGGGCCGAACTCTCCAAAGAATGCTGTCCGGATTCGCCTGGCCGAATTCACCGTGAGCCGACATCACCTGTATCCGCGCTGACAGCTCACTGACGGCTCGCGTCGATCCAAAGTGACCGTGGTCGTCGACGCCTGTGTCGCTGCTTGCGTTCTACGGATTGGTGGCAACAACATAGCTTCCACTACTGGGAATAATGTGGGCACATCGTCCTCTTTCAACAGATTTTAGCACCCGGACAACAAAAGGATGCCATCTTCTCTGGTCCGGATCGCGGTCGAAACACGTTTTTTCCAGGCGAGCAATGGCGGCTTGACGTTTGCTTTTTTTTACAAAGTTGGCCCCGTAGGGAACTTAAGCCAATTACATGTTACTTTATTCTTACTACTGTTTGCACTACAATCGATTGCCGCACAATAAACCATTCTGACGCTCGCTTCTCAACAACCGCTATCGCCGTCAACGATACGGTGAACGAATGGAAAGTTCCAGTCTCGTAGCACTTCCCTGTCATCAGTGACGTCACGTCGACGCTTGCCGATAAGCGCGGGAAAAATATGCAGTTATTAATTAATTGAATTCTAATGAATTTTTCGGTGTTGTGGTAAGTAAAGTAAAACGATGGGTCTCAAACTCGTCACACTGTCTTACCGGGTGTCTATAGTAAGATTAAGAAACCTCTACTAGGTTCCAATGGTTCACTTTGTTCCTGCGTGTCTTAGGAGATTTCCGCAATGGGGTTTGCCAGACATCTGGCCGCTTACATCTAGCTACCCTCCCGGGATGCAGTCGTACTTATTTGTCCTGTTGTTGTTGTTGTTGTTGAGGTCAGTCGTCGCTGCTAACACCTCGTTAGTGGTAGCGGGTGCGTGAAGAGCTGTAGGGGTGCCTTCAAATAGTGAAACTCCTTCGGTTACGAAACCACGGAACTGCTCGGACATGTGCGCCAAACTTAGTTGGATGTCGAACCATTGGACCTTCTGCAGCAAGTATCGCATGGGTTGTTGTCATTATATTATATTAAAGTGATGAAAACGGTCGAGCATCCAAAGGTGTTGATCACGTTACAATAACGCACTCCAATCGTGAAACACGGGTGGTGCGCCGACAAACACGGGTGGTGCGCCGACAAACACGGGTGGTGCGCCGACAAACACGGGCGCCCACATTACCAAATGTTGAAGTCGCACTACGCGTTCATGTATCTGTCTGTTGGTATATACAACTTCAGTGGAGAGCGCACATTGTTTGCGAGCAAAACGGATAAAAATGAGTTGCCCCCTACAATGGGGCAGAAGAGGATGAATTGATCAATTTAACTCGCGATTTCGTTGTATTTCCTGTCTACTTGAGTAGGAGCCTCTGGGGCTCTCATGCCCTGAGGCGCGTGCCCCAGTGGTCCCTATATTAATCTGCCACTCTGCGTGCGTGCGTGTGTGCGTGCATGCGTACGTGCGTGGGACGTTGGTGGCATTGGTCCATTGCCAGTGGTATCAGTGTCATCAGTATCATATAACGAGCAGTAGCATTACTAAACATGATGCCGTTCACGCACACCGCATGGTATGATGTTTCAGAATAATATTTATAATATTACATGACATTGTATCTAGGCAGGCATCCGGTAGCATGAAGATGATCGATACCGGCGAGACGGGACGGGGCACTGCGGTAAGAACGCTGCAATGCAAGTTCTCTAAGCACCAGCCGGGGATATGACTAATCCCACCTGAGCAACCTCTGAGATACTCACCCTCTGTCGCACAGCACTGTCGGAGTCGTCGACCAGGTCCCCGATGTAGTACTTCTCGAGTACCCGATACGCAGTCGACGAATGCACGTGTGACGTATCATCACGCAACGCATCCGTAACGTCTTGGCCGGCGTACTGCTGAAGCAGCGCGACTCCGCCGGGGTGACGGCCCGCGAAGTCCGTCACGTTATAGATGCGACCGTCGACCGCCAGTAGCAGCCGGTCGGCACAGGTACGCTGACGCAGCTCCTTGGTCGTGTAGTTCGGCATCGTTGTTGCTCGTCAGTCCGACGCGGTCGTCTATTCGAGATGTGTCACCTGTAAAATTATATACGTACACATATGCGAGCGTCCGCGGTGGGTGGCGGCAACGCGCGTCCTCGAACGACCCACAACGTTGCCACCAGATGGCGCCGCGTCGACGCAACGTAAACAACGTGTCACGCGCACGCGGTGACGATTTGTTGACGGCGCGTGGAAATCAGCGTTAACTCTCTCACTGTCTACCGTGTCACGGTTACTTGCAACGCGGCTACGACACACAGCAATTTGACCGGAGGCACTGGGTCATAATATACGACGAAAAGTCAGTCAACAACCAGGGTGTCTAGGCTCGCTATTTATGTATGCCGAGACCACTTCATAGCTTGTTAGACACAGGTGCCCTATCGTTGCAGGTGCTGTAAACCGAACATGTAAACGAAACTGCTTACAAAAAAACATGCACATATTGGCGACACGCATGGCTGCGTACGGTATGTCAGCAATGAGAGTGTCACATTGTAATTTATATTCTATTTTGTACGTACAGTCATGCACATAGTGATGACTGTTGCAGTCTCGTAAGCTCGTGCGTTCACACATGCCCGCACACAATGTGTAAAGAAATCAATGCAACCAAAATAAAATATAGGGAGTGGCTAAAGTTGCTACACAAAAGTGCCTTAGCTTTAGTTACGGCATAGTCATAGCTACGATAATGTGCCATGAGTGCTAGAGCTACTGCAGTACCGTAACTTTAGCCACGGCCAATAAAATATTGTTATTAATTTTTTTCTGACGGAAATAACCTGGCACTTTGTTGAGGAACATTATTTGTCTACATTTGAACAAAGAATCATTTCTCATCCAAGTTGCTCCCCACTGAAGTCTCGTTTATTGCAAGTCCTACCACTGGAGTGGCATAGAATGTGACTAAATTGCTCGTTCAGGATTGATTGCACTGCTCAGGTATTTCTGTGTTGTACTGCAATTCCTTATGCTACCGTCGTACTTAGTATTGTTGGCGTGGGAATACACAGTGGCCAGTGCATCAGAGTATGTGTTTATCTGCAGCAGTTTTGAGAAGGCGGGAAGCAAAATCGAGCAGTGAAATCCTCTCTGGGCCACTGCACGCGGATAAGAATTTCCATTCCACCTGGCTAGGACTCCAGAGTGGTGTATATTAACACGTGTCCCTAAAGCGCCAGATATTCATTTATACAGCCGGGTGAACTGTGGCAGCGCGAATTGAACGAACTTGTCCAGGCTGCGAACGGCAGCAGGATATTCGAAACCCGGTCGATTGCAAAACGGTCCCTTAAGCAAGGCTAGTCATAAAGTTGTAATTTTGTTTATTAAAACAAATTTTTGTTTACGGAATCATCTGCTCCACTTATCTCACATCTGTACAAACCACCACCCGACAGTTGTCTCTTGAAAAAAATTCGTGCAAAATGGCCCCCTTCACATCCACTTTTACTACTGGGCCATCATCACATATTTCGTAAACTAATTGTCCCCGCTCGTATCATGCACATTCCTGGTGTGGCCACGCCGTACACTGTCCAGAGTTCACCCATTCTTTCCCTTCCTTACTGTTCGAAAACAGTTCGCGGCAGTACAAACATGGTATATTATCGTTTTCTGTATTAAGTTTTTCGCTTATTATATAATTCGTTTTATTTTATTATTAGTCTATTATTATTTTATTATTATCATTTATTTTAGTTACATATCTCTGTCACACACAATCTACCTTGCAATTACTGGTGTATTCGCTACACCAACAACATACCGACCAAAGCGGGCCCATGTTGGCAGACTGGGGGGCCCGTTTTACCAGCACAACACGGCTTCTAGTTTTTCGCCTTTTTAATAAGAACGAGGCATGCACTTTAAATCTAATATGCACATATCAGAGCATACACAACTGGCTTACATATACCAGAGATTCCTTAGTTTTCAACGCGCACAAATGGAAATGTGACATTTGGAAAACAATGCTAATATTTTAAGAAAAGTGTGAAAAACAATCTTGTTGAGCTAACTTCGTTGCATTTCACGCTTCCGACCAACGTTTAGTTACGTAGTGATCGCCTGTGAGTTACTTAGCAGTGACACCACTAATACAGTAACGCCATGCGGACGGGGGCTCGTTTTGGGCGTTGTTCCCTGTAGAGTAAAATGCAGTAACAATACGCTTCGTGGTGTTCGACAAACGGTGGCGCCACAGCCCGTATAATCGAGGCTACGCTACTGCACACCTAGTCTCGCTTTTCCTACTTTCTCTCTCGAGAGTCTAGTATCAGAGGTGTGGTCTCGTTGTTACCCACCGTCACCATTACATTTTGTGTAGGCGTTTCCTACAGTCAATCAGCATCGTTATCGAGATTCTACAATAATACACAGACAATGTTCTGCCTGATTTAACTTTTCAGTCTGACAGTTGTGTCAATATAAACAAAGTTAATTCGAATTGCATCGTATAATCTGATAAAAGTTCACTCTTAGTTTATGAATTAGCCAAATGTCCGGATGATATCGTGATTAGCTAATTATGTGTGCGTCCACAATCTGGGTGCATACGTAATTTCCGTCACAATGAAAAGTACACTTTGCGTCCAGGCGAAGATGTGCGCGACAAATGGTGGCGCCACAGCGCGTAGTCTCGAGGCCGCTGCATACCCAGATTCTGAGTAAACATCCGGGGATTTTCATGACTTATGAGTAACACTTTATAAGTGTATGCAATGCATATGAAAACAAATATAAAACGTTACTTATATTGAAACAATTCACATTATAAAATAAAGCGGAATTAACATGTGTTCGTTCCGTATAATACATCCTCCGGCTTTTGATATAAAACAGAGACGCACGTATCACATGTGTATTCCGTGACATACAATCTGCACAGTGGCATCAAGCAGAAGAAATATGCTCCAAATAATTGATTACAAGTACATTTTTGTCTAGGTTGTGAGCGAAATTGTTCGTACTCGACGTCATGTGATGTCACTGTCAAGCGATGTATTTGACGCCAGACTGTTCTCGGTGATAGTCGGATAAGAGATACTACGTTAATTAAGCATATTAATGTTATATTATTAAGCATACTTAATAAACGCACCGTGTTCACAACCGTTCACTCATACGCTAAGCACACAACATAAGTTACTTCATCGATTGAGTGCAAACAAATTGTTAGACAAGTTGTTTTTAATTAAATACGATTATCGAAATGCCTCACTGTAAAAGTCGTAACGCCAATGGACAGTTTCAGCCACACGTTCCGTGCTTCGAACGTATATCAATATTAATGTCTAGCCTGTAAGTTGAACTTATCTCATACGTAGCCGTAGTGCGGTTTCAGCTAAGTTTGAAGAAATGAACTTGCCAATTAAGCGCTAGTGTGAGCAGGTGTGGCAAAGTGAGAGGTTGGTCTTACAAGTTAGTGGGAGGTGGGAAGCTGGCCTCAAAATAGCTAAGAGGTGGGATTGGAAGGAAGTGGACTCTCAGAATTGGCGGCAAGTGGGAGGTTGGCCACCAAAACATGTGGGACTGAAGATGATTGCCACAGATTTATGGTTAGGCTGGGATAATGCGGTGAGCCAATGGACATACTTCAGTGTGTATATGTTTCCCTTTTAATAACAAAACTAAATATTATAGTAAACAATCACAAATCAAGTATGCTGAATAGAATTACAATCTATCAACGTCCAATATTATTCGTGACTATCAAATCACAGTTTACGTAATAATCTCTTATGAACTTGCTGGCGTCGTTCCTAGAATATGTTTAGAAACAAGGTTGACACATATCTCAGGAGGGCGGGTTACTCGTAGATGAACATTGCTGGACTCTCGATAAGCCAATGGCTTCCTTGTCTACTTGCCATCTGGGCATTTGGCTTGGATGGCAAATCTTGTTAAATATGGATTTCCAGGGCTTGTGGTGCCAAGCTAGCCACAGCGAATGCAATCAAGCGTGCCCAGCGAGTCCAGTCAAGCATACAGAGTGCCCTCACCCGGCGAATGCAGTCAAGCGTATAACGTGCCCCGGCGTATGCAGTCATGCGTGCAGCGTGGAATGTCGATGGAGGAAACACAAGGAGGCGTCAGCGCGTCTTTTTGTACGCAATCGTCGCCCCGTCCGGACAACGAATAGTCCTCAAAGTCAAAGAGGTAATCGGTGTATTAATGTTCACCGATACATAATCGACGACGCTAGTGATGAAATAGCGGCGAAATAATCATCTCTTGAGTCAAGAATAATGCACCGACAATATGTATCCTTGCACGTCTAAACTCTTAACATGATACATGAGTATAATCACATTACCTTACTCGGTGAATGTATTCCATTCGACCGAACATTGCTTCACATTTCCATGTCTCGGAGATAATTTTTCGATTCACATGGCGATTCACTTCGTGAATCATCCAACGTCTCAGATATCTGATTTATTTCAATTGTCTGACCAAGACATTAGGCGTCAGCTGTTTTGTACTTCTTCTACCACCAATAACAGTTGTCGTCTCATAATAAATCAACCAATCATTTTAGTGCATACATAACTCACGTAGACCACGGAAAGGCTTGGTTGTCTGTCTATACAACTTGCAAGTGGACTTGTGAAAAATTACGTAATAGTTGCATCAAAACACCCTAGTATCAAACATCCAAATCAAATAATATTCTACATAAAATCTATATCATAACAATCTAGACAATACACACATAATGATGGTGTACACCAAAGTACATATGGTACTAGATTTTTAAAGCACTTTACAAAAGTCCTTTATATCAATCCATTGTCAAAAGTGAGACCGTAAACATATTTACTTATTCATTAGATAGAAATATATAGAAATATAAATATTTTTTCTCACTCAAGAAAGATAACAGAACTAGAGGACATGAGGTAACATTAGTAAAGAATCAGTTTAGATTGCATATCAGGAAGTGCTAGTTCTCATAGAGGACAATCAATGAATGGAACAAATTATCTACAGATTGTGTAACTGCTAGCAGCGTGAATATTTTTAAAAACAAGGTTGACACATATCTCAGGAGGGCGGATTAAATATAGATTAAAAATGTTGGACTCTCGATAAGCCAGTAGCTTCTTTGTCCACTTGCCATCTGGGCCTTTGTCTTGGATGGCAATCTTGTTAAATTATGCTATCACCGACACAAATCAACAACTGCTACTATATCTTAATATATTTGGTCTCCACCATAATTAAATGCTAACACAAGGATATATATCAGTAAACAACGAGTTTTCCAACATGACATTTCATTTATCTGTTAATCCGTT
This sequence comes from Lamellibrachia satsuma, assembly GCA_033239005.1. Lineage (NCBI taxonomy): Eukaryota > Metazoa > Annelida > Polychaeta > Sabellida > Siboglinidae > Lamellibrachia > Lamellibrachia satsuma. The sequence continues at coordinate 12,865,076 of BSQZ01000011.1, read as the reverse complement.
GTAACAACATTTTTTCCGAAATCTTGATTTGCCACTGGTCGCTATTCGGCGCCATTAGCACGACTCTCAATCACTAAGTACCATCGCTAGGTGGCTTAACTAAACAAGCTAATTCTATACAACTCACACAATCTCCGAGCTGTGACAATGATGAGACTCTTGCCACACTCCTTCTATTGTAGTTCTTTGCCTTCAACTCTGCCACCGCTGATACTGTGGCCTGAGGTTGAGTAGTTTTCACCAGCTGGGGTATCGACTCGTTCTTAAAGTATAACTACAGTAAAATTACTAGTCCAGTGTTTTGCTTGTCCTGTTAAGTTATATTTGTTTTAAGATTAAGACTAAAATACCTAGTCCTAGTCCTAGTCCTAGGCATGTCTTCTTTGACGTATAAAAAGGTAATTCTATCCGTATTTACGTAGACGCGTATTGTCTATGCGTATCTCGGCGCGAAACTTATTTATTAATGTCATATTGTATTATTGGATAACATGTGACCGGCTAATTAATCTGACGTCAGTACCTATATAAGTTGCGGAACTAACGATAGGTATACAGAAAAATGTATGACTGAAATTGTCTAATGCATGAACACCACGGACCGTTGGATGGCATTCCTGTAGCTGTGAACAGAGATTAATAGGAATAGTTGAAATATATTATCATGTTTACATCAACACAACAGTCACCGACGCCGACGGCGATGCGCGGTGTGGCGATAATGTGTTTCATGGGCATGGCCATGCCAACATATTTCTTACAAACCTGTTTATGTCTAAAACAAGTTATCACAATTTGACGTTTATGCTCCGAAGGACCGATATATCTAGTGATACACAATGAACATGTTAAAATTTGGATAGTACCATACGGCATACCTATTTCAGTATTTGGCGACAGGCTAATGGCGATGCGTGCAGAATATGCATTGTCATTGACAGTTATTCGTATTTTTTTCGGAAAACAAAACAAATACAAGTGCTACACGTTAATTATATTTTATTTTATTGTGTGAGTTGTGTCAATGTAGGCAACATTTACAATTGTTTCGACTGCAATGCAAACGCTCATACAAATTTATTCAATTTGATTGGTTAGCTAAATTCCGGGGTACCAACGAAAAGTGGCAAGTGAGAGCGACAAACAGAATAGTTAGCAAAGCAAAGTTATTTCGGTTTGTAATAGTTTTATTAGGAGTCATGATTCATCCGTTTATAATCATGTATCTAACATATCTTCTAGAACAATAAACAAGGAAATTTCACACCGTCTGTGTATTGCCAACCACTGAACCAGGAGACATTTACACAGACACAGTGTAACGCTTTTTTATTGTCACCCAGGCCCAGGGGCCGGTTTCATGAGACGGACGTCGTAAGTCGAATTGGTCGTAAAGTTACGCCAAGAACGTTTCATGAGTTAACTTACGACCAGTTAGACCTTGCCCTTTAGTCGTAACTTTACGCTTCATATTAGCAGTCGTAAATTTACGACGCCGTCGGCGTCTCGTAATTTCACGCATTCATTTTGGCGCTGATTATTCACACAGTACAACGGCGAGATGACCTATACCCATATGTCTCCAATTACTGAACACAATTGGTTAATATGGCATAAATTAAATAATGTCAACAACTACAGTACTCAGTATCATACGTGTAATGAAAAATGTAGCCGCGATGTCATGTTTATACTCGTTGACGTTGCCCATGTTAGGAACTTAGGGTCATTTTTATCTATTTAATACAATATGCCATTAAAAACCTTCGCTCAAGATATATATATATATATATATATATATATATATATATATATATATATATATATATATATATATATATATATATATATATATATATATATATATATATATTCAGAATCATTAACAATTATTTCATCGATTAAGTGCAACCAATTTGTTAGAAAAATTGTTTTTGAATAAAATATTTATGATTATCGAACGACGAAAACATGCTTCGCGAAAAGTCGCCACGGCACAAAACTGCTACGCTTGGTCGAACGACTTCGCTACTCCACAACATTACTAACACTTTGGAGAAGCCTCACAACATGTCAAGACGTAAAGAAACATTTAAAGTACATACACCACTAGACCCTTGTTCATTTTCCCCAATAATTATTACTTTATGAAAATGATTTAGTTTGACCTATTTTGATGTATCATGAAGACAGTTATATTGAATAGTATTATGTTTACACATCATGCGTCTAAAGCACTTGCTTTTTAAATCGTTTTAATAGGCAGCGTAGATTTGTTTAAATCGTTCCAATGAACTTGCATGTTTATCGCAGAATTTGGTGGTAGCATTCTGCATCGAAACACTGCACCGTTCTGCGCCGACGTACAGCCGGACAAGGCGTAAGTTTTCTCATGAAACCGGTCGAAAACTACGCCAGTGGCAGTGGGTAGATCTTCGTTACGCCCAATATTAATCTTACTAAGTCGTAAACTTACGCCGACTCATCAAACGGACTTCAGGGGAGTGTTTCACAAAGACAAAATCAAAGCGCTCATAACGAAAATCCATCCTAACCAGATGGCGCACGTCGTATTCAATTAAGTCCAAAACCGCCATCTTGGAGCGATCAGCTAAACGCTGCATAGATTTATCTGAAATGACATGCTGTTGTGCAAATCGATCATCTGCAAAACTACGTAAGGACCATGGGATCTCATTCCATGCGTAAGTATTTTCTAACTTGTACTTTTCGTACATTGCATTTAATGTTACATTTTGTGACGGGCAGTGTTTAAAAGTTTTAGCTATGGCCTGCCCTAGCCTAGGCTTAGCCCTAAGGCCTAACCCTGGCCTAGGCTAGGGCCTATTTAGTAGCCCCTAACCTTGGCTACGCTACTACTACATTTATGAATCATTGTTTGTGATGCCATTATCAGTCTGACTATGATTATGTATATTAATATCAATTTGACTAACTGTATTGCAAGAATATTGTGTATTTATTTGCTTATTCACTTATTTATTTTGCCATTTATATTGGCTTTAATGTTATGGCAATAAATAGCGCATTTTATCGCTCAAAACTCCGTCTCAACCCAGTCTATGGCCTATGCGAAGGTTGACAATTGTATGTTGTAATATAATGAATTAATAATTCTGAATGCTTGATAGCATGCCATAATGCTGAATTGATTATATAATTTAAGTATTAATATTTCGATGCGTTTGGTCACACACCTTACGTAACTGTGACCTACTATGCTCTATGTCTATGACTATGTCTACGTTAGTGGAGTGTGCCCCTAGCGGACTGTAGGAGAACTGAACCGGTATCATTTCTCGAGCATTTGACAACGCTACAGTTAATTATCGACCCATACGGTACTGTTCTTTATACTCGTTTATTCATTGCTGAAGATGCGTGTAAATTGTTGCACTACATTAAACATCGATGCAAATACACAAGGGTGTTATTTATTTGTCTATGAATAGGGTCGCGATCCTACAACACAAATCACATTTCATCCTTCATTTTCAGTCACCAGTTTATTTTTAGGTACAATAACATAACACTATTTGTAATTCCACGGCAGTGCAGCAATGTTTGCAAAATTCTGCAGGTACACCAATATTTGTAATTCCAAGGCAGTGCAGCAATGTTTGTAAAGTGCTGCAGATACAGCAACATAGCAATGTTTGTAATTCCGAGGTAATGTAGCAATGTTCATAAAGTAAGTAAGCACCTTCTCATAGTAAGTTTCTTATATAGCGCGGTATTCAGTTCGTAAGATCGCTCAAAACGCTTTACACTTCACTCCCCCGTAGACCTGTTCATTCCAACACCAACTTGACGTCTTTAGGAAGAACTCAGTCACGCTGCAATTACTCTGTGAATACTACTCGTTCACATCCACCACTGTGTATAGCCAGGTACTCATTTATACAGTCAAGTGAACTGAGGGATTACTGAGGCAATGTGGAGTGAACGAAATTGCCCAAGTTTTGAAACGGAAGCAAGAGGATTCGCTATCGCGGCCCCACTTAATGTAATTTCCAGTTGATTAAACAATGTGTAGTTATTATGACGCCAGCCACTTGCGCAGAGATCGGAGCTGCTAGCCTTCGAAGAAGAATCGAATTTTGAGAAGTTAACTGTTAAAAGAGAATGGCAATTTCTAGATGAATCAGTATTTTTAAAAGTAACTTTTAAAACAGAATAACAATTTCGAGCTGTCAGATATGATTGAAAATAAAGACTTACCATAACTGGTGTATTACATGGAATTTAAGTTATATATACAGTGGCATCAAATGTGTTGATGATTATTTTTAATATCAAAACATCATCTCAAGTTATATGGAGTTTGCTCTATGACCATTGGAGCTGACATCATTTCACCAGTAGACTGCGTACGAAATTTGGGGGTTCACATGGATCAACATCTGACGATGACACATCATGTCACAGCTGTGTGTGCTGCTTGTAATTATCATCTATACAGATTATCACCAATACGTCACTATCTCACAACAGAAGCCACCAAAAGTGCTATAAACGCACTTGTGACCTCTCGCCTAGATTACTGTAATTCGCTGTTGGTTAACCTTCCGGCATCACAGTTACTTCGACTTCAACGAGTACAGAACAATGCTGCTAGACTAATTACGCGCACCATTAGGCACGACCACATAATACCAGTCTTAAGGGCCTTACACTGGCTGCCGGTATCAAGTTGAATACATTTCAAGGTGCTAGTGTTGACGTACCGATGTGTCAATGGTTTGGCGCCTATTTACTTGGCCGAACCTTTACACATACGAACTCCTGATGGGCGTCTACGCAAGCACTATGCGCCAACACTGCACCAATGCATCACTAAGAAGAGCATTGGTGAATCTGCATTTGGAACAGCAGCGCCTCGACTTTGGAATTCATTGCCCGGAGATATTCGTAATTCCAAGACGCAAACATATTTTAGGAAGTCTTTAAAGACTCACCTTTTTATTGGTCACTTCAAATATATGTAAGTGAAGATAATATTATGTGATGGTCACTATGGATGGACTATTTGTGATATACATTAATTTTGCATTAGGATTCTAACCAAATTTTAAGGTTTTCTAAATTATTTAATTTATTTATTTCTAAAGTAATTTTATTTATTTATTCGGCGTTTACACATGTGTGCTTATAGTTAAATAGTATTTTATACCATGTGAATAGTATTTTATACCATGTACAGCGCATTGATCCTTATAGTGCGAATTAGCGCTTTTAAAAATGCTGTATTAGCATTATTATAAAAGTGGAGTCAAGATAATACGCAGTTATATAAATTTGACTGCTTATGGTGGATATGCTTTGCTTTATGAGCGGTCTTACCTCGTCGTAAGTTAGGAGCGTTTTAAGAGCGTTCCTATGAGTGTTTTTATGATTTATTCTTAGTGAAACGCAGTTTCTGTTTTGATCATAACTAAGGAGCGAAATCGATTTTTAAGAGCGAAATCGTGCTTATGAGCTCATAAGAATATGTTAGTGAAACGGTACCTAGGATACACATTTACACCAGTGCCACCAAGTCTCACGCATTTAGGTTGAGACTCTCGATATTATGGTTTCATGCTCACGCTATCATGCAGTTATCTGCAGTTATCTATATGTCTGTCTATCTATCTATCTATCTATATATATATATATATATATATATATATATATATATATATATATATATATATATATATATATATATATATATATACATACACATCAATCTTACGAGATATCAATGTGTTTTAACCGTTACAACACATACAATGACAGATTTATAAAGCGCTATCCTAGGTAGACTTGAATGGCTAGAAGTGCTGCCACCTGGTTCGGAACCTGGACACACCTTTTCAGCTTTTGGATTCGCCCATGTTTCTTGACACAACTTAAGGGACATCGCATCAGTTTTCGAAGCCCCAAAACGCATATACGTTTAGTATTTTTTTCAGACCACACCCCGAACACGTGGTGTGGGACATAAAATCATGCGTATATAGCCGTCGGCCTCCTATCCATATGTAACCATGAATGCAAACCATAACAAGAAGTTTAAATATCTATTCATACAAACATTATATTAAAACACTAGAAACACCAGAAATGTAAATAATAATGTATGCGCCTTATAAAACAAATGTCGAAAAGTGTTAAAACAATTTGTACAGCCATTAGCCAACCGATAATTGATATCCATCTCACTCTTTAGGTGGCGCCACTGCCACTATTCCACAAAACGTGGGAAGACCAAACCACCATGCACCAATACGTAATGCTACACATTTTTAGGACTTTTAAGAACTAATGCGGTGACCCCTGGTGTTCATGCACAAATAACAACAAACATGTAAATTATGTCCCATATTTATTTTACATTTCACTGTGCAGGTTGCCCACAATGCCGACAGTACCCAATACAAACGTGAAAAGGCTCTATACAGATATGACAATGCCCTTACAGTCTAAGTCGCTGAGACGCCAATCCGTTTGACTGAACAGACAAGTACAAATCAAACGAATGAACACATCGATACACTCCAACCTATAGTACGCTTTACTGAGATTAGCGCCATAGGTCTGCCTATTATTTCAGTAAATTGAAACGACAACAAAGTAAAGACATTTCTCTGTACCATTTAATATAAATATAGTTTGTATGACCATACAGCGTCAGTGCTGTAAAATAGACGCTGTAGACATAAGCCATAATTTACGAGCTATTCATAGCTCAAATTTTGAAAACTTATTTGACTGAAAAACTCGATCATTACGTAAAAGTGGAGTCAAGATAATACGCAGTTAGGTAAATTTGACTGTTCGTGATTGATGTTTTGCTTTATGTGCCGTCCAACCTCGTCGTAAGCTAGGGGCGTTTTTAAGAGCGTTTCTATGAGCTTTTTTATGATAATATTATATTCTTAGTGAAACACAATTTTAAATTTCGATCAAGGCTAAGGAGCGAAATCGATTTTTAAGAGCGAAATCGTGCTTAAGAGCTTATACGAAAGTTAGTGAAACGGTACCCTGGTGACACCAAATGTGTTGTAAAGAAGCCTATGTTAACTGAGTGACATTCTGTGTAACTAATTGACTGCATAAGGAGGCAACACGTGCAATAGCATCTAATATCTGTAGTGGTCTGGTTTGTAAGGTCCCTGTGGTGGAATGCCAAGATACTCTGCCTGGGCAGGGGTCAACGTCGTCAACGTGACTCCGAGGTGTTCCAGATGAGCAGCTGCAACCTCCTCGTCCAACTGTAGCAATTACACCAAAACTCTTGTATCAAAACGCATCTATTTAAGGCCGCATTCACCAATTATTTGTAGAATGACATTATTTTTATAATATGGTAGCTAATACTGCCACTTGCAGTATTTATATCTAACTCGATATCGTTTTCTTATCGTATTTTATTATTACTTTTTTCTACAGCAGTGTACGTTCTATACATGGTCAGTTCTAAATACCTTATTTTATGCATTGTAGTTTTGGTGTATTATATTACTAAAATCAAGGATGTAATATATTTATATGACACTTGTATAGATTTATATTTTATTATATTGGTTACATTTGATCAATCTTGTACTTTATTATAATTTAGGTGTGCATTTTCATGCAACACGATGTCGCCTAACCAGTTAGGGCAAAATTCACTCGTGCATATTGGCCTTCACTATTATTGATGGACAAACGCAATAAACATACCTTCTTGGGCAGCATGTGCACCCCGATCTGGTATGTACCCTTCTTTGACCACAACTCAATCTGGGCCAGGACCTGGTTGGTAAACGAGTTGCTCATCACAAAGCTGGGGTGACCCATAGCGCACCCCAAGTTCACGAGACGACCTTCCGCCAGCACGATGATGTGACGGCCATCCTTCAGGGTGAAACGATCCACCTGCGACACAAAATGGCGGCGTGTTAAAATGAGTCAACATTACGATCCACGACAAAGGAGCAGCAGTGCATTTCTGGAACAGTAACAACTACCACGCAATAACATATGACATTTTAAAGTTAATTTCCTTTTCCTGTTTTGAATGTCATACAAATTCATCCACCTACACATCACATTTTTTCTAGCGGTGTTTGTGAATCACGAATTCTTTTTGACAGATTACCGAATTTAATACCTTGTACCTGGACACGCACGCGCACCCGTACACGCACGTACGCACGCACGCACATACACACTATATGCTGCACAAAGATACACAATTAACAATCATCCCTAAACTAAATATTGAGACATATAGTGACGTCTAGGTGACTTCCAGCAAAGTACCTGTGGCTTTATCGTGTCCTTAGCGGCAGCGTTGTCTTCCAGCCACTTTACGTCAAACTCAATATCAAAGTGACCGATGTTGCACAAGATCGCATCTTCAAGCATCTGTGAGAAGTGCTCCCCACGGATGACGTCTCGGCATCCAGTCGTAGTGACAAAGATGCGTGCCTCTTTACAAGCAGCTTCCATTGTCGTCACTTCATAACCTGCAGTAAATGGTGGCGTAACATTAAATAATACATTTATATAATTATTTCAGGTGGCGCTATCTACTAACTGCAAATTAGAAACTTTAATTATTACGTCACAAAATTTGCCAGTCTGATCATGATCCCCCAGTCATAGGTGGTCATCGACATGTAAATAATTTTAGTCATGAATCCCAAGAAAAATCAATATATATATATATATATATATATATATATATATATATATATATATACAATTATCAGGAAAATATAGGAATGCTGGGAACCCTGTACTAATAAATACTAAGCAGTGTGAAACAGGCATTTTTTTATTTCTTCAATCCAAACACAATTTATTATTACTCATTACTCAACTAATTACAAATTATTGTGCACTGCAATCATTAATTACATTCCCCCTCGCACTCTCTTCTCTACCTACCCTCCATAGACGCCTGCAGGGCATTGATCGGGTCAATCTCGGTAACGAGTACTCGAGCACCGAACGCCCTCAGCGCTGTGGCACAGCCCTTTCCCACATCTCCATAACCTGCAACGACAGCCACCTTGCCTGCCAACATGATGTCTGTAGCGCGTTTGATACCATCAATCAGCGACTCCCGGCAACCATACAAGTTGTCAAACTTGCTCTGCAAACACAAATACCATAAATGGTCGCTTCTCAAAGATGTCAAATATCTCGACTAAAAACACCAGGATATTAACGGACAATCTCAAAACTGTGATATAAAACATTACATGAAATTGATTTTTTTAAAATTCAAATTCCCTCTCCCTGCTACATGAAATTCGAATTACATCGACCTGTGGATGGGCACTTGGGTGAAAACGTCATGGTACTCCATGCTGCAACGTATATTTTGTATTTATATTTAAAAGTGATTTAGCCATCTGATTGCCTCCCATGAAACCTTGCATGCACATCGCAATGTGTTCTAAAATACAAAATTGTAACTTTGCAGTAATTTAGTCAGTTTCATCTCATACAGTCAGTGTGGAATATCATATCAGTGAATACTATATATTAAATCTCAAGCAGACCAAGCATGATTTCACATGGACCATTTGCCCACATGAAAGGCATTAGAAATGCTTAGTATTTTCATACCCAACTGATTTACCTATTGAAGTAAAATATTTTTAGCAGCATCTACCTTGGTGACCGAATCATTGATGTTGAATGCTGGTGCCTTCAGTTGACCACTGGCCATCAGCTTGTAGAGGTTGTGGACCCCAGTCGTTGTCTGCTCAGAGATCCCACTGATGCCTGGAAGCACAACGGTACGACTGCGACATACAGGGTTTTCTTCAATACAGAAACGAGTTGCTACCCGAAAGAGCCCCTGTAAAATGCTGCACATTTTGAAGGTTCCTGTCCATTTTGTTTAACCATCTTATGATATTTGTACTACCTTAGTAATCATCATTTACTTGTAACGTTGTGACACTTTTATATTGCATGGAATGTTGCAGCAGTATAAATATACATCTTATTTATAGTCCTGTACTATATATCAACACAACCAACATATTTGGTACAGGTTCGTTTCATGCTTGCATTCCAAACATTCACAAGAGGAAACGTAAAATGAAACTTGAGATGTTGTCAAAGACATTTAAAATCTTTATATTTTCAATTTAAAAACTGGTTACAAAGCCACCATAATGTCTGTTTTCATTTTACACAGGCCCACATACTTGTCTGTGATTTGAATAATAAAAAACAAACGGAAACTTCAATGCAAAACTTGACATGGCATGATCCATATCATTACTGCATGCTGATGTTAATATACATGTCAAGGCAACGATTTAGTAATCACCTGGCAGATACTGTGGGTACTTTGTATGTACAAGGTTTGTCAATTCACCGCCATCATCCAGGATCATGGATAGAGGCTTGCCGTTAGGGAAGACAAGGGACTGAAAATATAACACAGCATGGAGTGGTTAGGGAGTAACGGGAGGGGGGGTGGAGGCGGACAGTCATATGGGCAATGAAGCAGCAGGGTAGCAGCAGGTGGTGTGCACCATGTACGTAAAAACTATTTAGAATCCACTATGATATGGTGGCTCGTTTGTACAAATGTATTATTTAGTTCTGGTGAAATCATAGGACAAACAATTACATTATTTTCGACTGGGCCCTGTCAAAAATCTAATTATCAGTCGATTCTTTTGAGGATTTTAACAAAGGTATGCACTCTCTTATTAAACCGACTGCGCATATTACTTAAAACTATTCACGCACTACAGATATGAGCATCAATGAACCGGATTCGCGATGAGCTGATTAATTGAGGAAGAGTGTTAGTATTCTGCTCTCAAGAGTTGTATTCTACCTGCTCTATGCACCAGATGTACTCCTCGTCTGTCTCTCCCTTCCACGCATACACAGCAACACCACGCTTGGCGATTGCAGCTGCAGCATGGTCATGGGTCGAGAAGATGTTACTACTCAACCACTGCACCTGTAACATTGCCACACATTTGTGTTATACAAATATTTGACATCTAAACATAATAACATTTTCATTGTCAACTAGGTGGTGCCACTTGTGTAATATTGTCATGGACCACTAGGTAGCACGACTTGTATAATATTCTTATTGTTCACACCACACACAGGTAGAGGTTATATTTCAGGCGACAGGACTCAAAAACAGATCTTTTGAACTGAAATGCACACACTGGCAAGATCTGTTCTAAAAGCCATAAGAGACACAATCTGACCAGAACGGAACTAACTTACCTCAGCTCCGAGCTCCAGTAGAGTCTCAATAAGAACGGCCGTCTGGATAGTCATGTGCAGACAGCCACAGATACGGGCACCTCGCAGGGGCTTCTGGGGACCGTACACACGGCGCATCATCATCAATCCTGGCATCTCAGTCTCAGCCAGGGTCAGTGCTTTGCGACCCCACTCAGCCAGGCCAATATCGGCTGTAAAATGACAAACAGTCTCCAAAATCCAATTACTCTCTGGTGGTGGACTTTGAATGCATTCACAGCAACATATCCTCAATCAAATTCTGTTTTGTTCCATCTATGCCAGAGTGCACAACTGGGTCTTGACTTGTGGATTACACAGCCAATTACACATCACTCGAGTCAATTGCAATTAGTCTTCCACCAAAACTATCTACAATCAATTTGGTTAATTTATAAAATAATTACTGGGAGTTGGTGGTCATTCCTTTTTTTACACATATCTGTCTTGTAAATCTTTTCTGCATCAAATCATATATGAAGACGAAATATATAGTGCTATAAAGGCACAGCATATGGAACTGTATGCTTAATTTATATGCACTACCGAGTACATGATAAAAATCACCAACTAAAATGATTTGGTGGCAGTCAAACTTCAAACTCCATTGTAAAAAGACAGAATGTGTATACTAAATCCCTTGTAAGAGCTGTAACCACACTTACATTGGTAAAACGGAGAACATTTGGAACAAGACTAAAAGAACACAAGGAGTTGAAAACATCACAACCGGACAATTTACTTGGGAACAGAAGAGAGTGTCAACAGTGATAGAGCATACATCTGCAATAACAGACCATGCAGTCAGGAACAATTGCACCATAGACTGGGAGGGGGCAAAAGTGACTGACAGAGAGTGTAGCAGAAACGCAAGATGGATAAAAGAGGCCATGTGGATCTGATAGACAACTCTCCAGTCTCCAGGACCAGATAAAATTAACCCAAAGTTACTAAAAAGAATGTGCGAGATAATTAGCCAAGCCACTGTACTTGATTTTTCGGAAATCACTGAAAGAGGGGAAGACTGGAAAACTGCAGTTAGTTACACCTATCTTCAAAAAAGGAAATCATACCAAAGCAGAGAACTACAGGCCAGTATCACTGACATACATATCATGCAGTGTTTCAACCAATACCGAAGGATTATATTCTGAGTCATATTGACCAACACGACTTGTTTACAACTAAACATGGTTTTCCAACAGGAAGATCTTGCCTGAGCAATCTTCTTGAAACATTTGAAGCGTGGACTGAAGCTTTAGCGGGTCCGGGTCTTTTGCCCCCCTGGTCTTTTGCCCCTAGGACATTTGCCACCTGGTCATTTGCCCCTCCGGTCTTTTGGCCCTTCACTTATTGGAAATCTGGTCTCTTGCCTCCTTTTTAAATAAATAGTTTTAAGTTTTTTTTTTTGGGAAATATGTTTTACATCTAATTTCTTCATTACTCTAACAATTTAATAAAATGAGTAAACCTAATTGCAATTATAACTCTCTGTGTCAGATCAGAAAAGTAATTGAAAGTTAATCTTTGATGACCAGGTTGATCCTGTAATTACTGCTAATCATGGGATCATCTTTGATCATATCTATTGCAATTGAGAAGGAAGAAGCCATGTATTTAAGGCTTCCTGTTGGATTCTTATGCAATCAAAGAAGCAATACATTCCAGGCCTCCTTCTGATCCTCTGTATTATAATTAATATTGAACACACTTAAGGGGTTACGCCACTGTATCAGACTGAAGTGATTAAATTTGTTCAAATGCACATTGTATTTCATAAATAAAAATTAATATCAAATTGTGACGTCAAAATGTCTGTAAAAAATATATACATACATGCATTCTCTATTTGTTCACTAAGTCATTTCACATAATTACATTTACATCCGAAGAGGGCAAAAGACCTAAAGGGCAATTGACCGGGGGGGGGCGGCAAATTACCGCAACCCTTTAGACAAGGATTATTGGGTTTATGCATTTTAACTGGATTACCAAAAGGTATTTCACACGGTGCCACACAAGCGTTTGATACACAAGATGCAGGGGTATGGCTTAAATGGAAAGGTCCTACAGTGGATTGGACACTTCCTAACCTACAAACAGCTGTGTCCATTGTCTAAATGAGCCCAAAATCAGTTTCAACTTAATAAAATTTGCTTAATGGGTAGTCTGCTGGGAAGCCATGTACATTCCATAAAGTGTACATAATGCAGCAACCTACCCACAGTCTCAGTAGACCTACACATACTGTTCCTGAAGTACTGTCAATTAGTATCATGAGTGGCAGAAGTGGAAGGCCGGCTGACAACATAAGGCAATCTTTTATTGCAATACAGCTTCAAATATAATCATTCTAAGAGTTTTTCCCGTTTATCCAGGTTTTTACCACTATGAGGTTTGTCCTAAGACCTGTATTTACCGGGGTGGGAAAAACGTGCCGACCCTGGCTCGAAAGCAGTAGCTACAGCGAAGTTTGTACTCAGATCCATCAAAAGGAGTTTTGATTATTTGGATACTGAAAGTTTAAATATTTTGTATAAGACTTACGTCCGGCCGCACCTAGAACATTATATACAAGCCTGGAATCCATACCTTGTTAGACATACAAAAACTCAAAAAAGTACAGAGGCGATCCACTAAGCTGATGGCAAGCATTAAACACCTGCCACATGAAGAGTGACTTCAAAGACTAAATCTGTATTCGCTGAAGCAACTTGATCGAACGTTACAAACTATGCACAGGGAAGGAACATATACAATATTTCCACCTAGCAGAAACCAGCACACTTTGTCTTTGCGGAAACTTGTTAAAACTCTTCAAAACAAGATCAAGGCTACAAGCTATAGGTAGACTTTTTTTAGCAAGAGTGGTTAATCACTGGAACAAATTACCAAATCAAATGTTGTAACCGCCACAACAACCAATGCCTTTAAGGCAAGATTGGATAGGTTTTGGAAACGGGAAAAGACAGACATGGAGCAAATCAGGCCCAGCTTGTAAATTCCATTAAACCTGAACTTGAAGTGTTAGAATCATCATACTTAACGTCAAAACAAAATTTTACCACAGTATAAGAAATTGTCCATTGCTATTACCATATCAAATTCAGTGAAACGAATGTAGTTATTTTTAAAACAAATTGTATATTAATAACCAACACTCAGGAGGTAGCACTCTTCAACGAATATGTGGTTAGCTCCGAAGAGACGTTGTTGTCCGCCTCCGGGTCTCACAGTCGTCCCCACTCGACCCAGATACGTCCGTATCATCGTCACTATTTCCGATCGGGTGTGTCCCAAAGTAATCACTCACAAGTTCACTGAAGATGTCTTCGCCTGCGATATCCTGCATGTTCATCAACGTCAATGCGTTGAGATATCGAGCAACATCGTCCGAGTTCGATCCAGCCATGGATACAGCCAACTTGGCTTTTACGAAAATCGTAAACACGAAACGGAATTCGTCCCGTAGTCTACATTTCCAATTAAATCCGCTTCGACAACAGGTTAGACAGTTCAGTAATATATACATATATTACAGCAGCATCAAACTAAACGAATCACTAATCGATCTACATAGACACTACAATCCAACTTCTAACTTCCAAATGCCTAATAAAACACAAGTTAACTTTCTATGCGCACCACATCATGCGCACTCAATTTGCTTTCAATGTATTCATGCGCACTGCTGCTATGGGGTCTGTTCTGATGTTCAATGCAACTTGGAAGTTCCATGCATGCATGCATGCATGCATGCATGCATACATACATACATACATACATACATACATACATACATACATCTTCTTCAGCTCTTTTAGGCTAATATTTATTATATTTGGCTTGCCTAACTTCGTACACTTTGTAGTGCATACTCCAAAGAAGTATTAATATACGTAAGACGGTTGCACTGAATGCAGATATGTCAGCCAGCTAGTTTACACACAATTGTTTGGAACTGCCAGTTTAGCATAAACTGTGACACAAGGAGCCAGTCGCAAGCGAAATGATGACACGCTGCCTAAGCTACACGAAAAGGGCGATGCATGAAAGTTAGAACACGCAATTAACTATATGCATCCATCAATATATCGAGTGCCTGGTCCAGTGGATGTGCTGCAGCGTAATTTTGTTGAAGCACAAACCTAATCTGTCCAGTAACTTTAATTTTGACAGAAAAGCCATTTTAGTATCCTCTTATGTCCAACGCTGCAAACAAGTATAAAGAGCACAAAAATGATATGTCCGGACATATCAGATTTGTGCTCTAGAGGTTTGTGTACCGGGCTAAGAAATCCTTACGAACTCAGTGAAATAATACCTTTTTCGTTATTTAACCTAAAACAGCCTTTCCATAACCCTAAACTGAGTACCCCTATGAAAATATATAATGGTATTCCATAGTATAACATGGTATACCATGGTATTTACCATGGCTTACCATCATTTACCATGGTTTACTTCTTTCAAAGCACCATGGTATACCATGCATTTACCATGGTATATTTTTATAAGGGTGACTAGCCTATATATATATATATATATATATATATATATATATATATATATATATATATATATATATATATATATATATATATATATATATATATATATACACACACACACACACACACACACACATATATATATATTTGTGGGTAATAATGTGTACACAAGGTTTTTACCCTTGTTTGTAGAATTTTGGGGTCCTCCACCTGCGTGTGGTCGGTTCCCCACCTTTACTGTTAGTTGGCGAATTTTCAATTACCTAGATTGGATGATGTCGTTTTATATTATATATGCATATTGTATTCTTGCATAATCAGTTGGCTTACTATAAAAGCTCGTATACAAACATACATCTGACTTGCACTTTTGTCTTCAGCAAACTAGCCACGATTCCGAGTCAATAACATTAGCAAGTAGCATTGTCCCATATATATATATATATATATATATATATATATATATATATATATATATATATATATAATATTATATATATAATTGCCCGGCGGCGGCGGGGGGGGGGCAACAACATCATGCACGAACAGGGGCCTGACGAGGAAACGAGAAACCAACACAAAACGGTAGGATACGAGTACGTATTTTATTAAGTAACTTGATTATATGTTATTTTAAAATATTCGAATATAATATCATTTTAAAATATTGGTATTATTAATCATAGTTATTTTAAAATATTTGAATATAATGTCATTTTAAAATATTCGTATGAAGTTCAAATGTTATTCTTCACCCTCAACGATCAAGGAATTGTGGCAGTAGCGGTATTTTATTGCCAGAACTTTCCATTATTTTTTACTGCCATTAAAACTATTTTAAAAAGCTATGGACTGGTGGTCGACGTACTGACAGCGAGTGAGAGGAGGCGGTTTTTTTAACAATAGACGTACTTTTTATGACTAGGCCATGCGTTCATACCAGACCGCTTATCGGATTGACCCAGCGACCTGCACCAAGTAAGCGGTGTAGTTTTTACCGGTACGCTATGTGTTAAAGAAGGTCACAAGACGTATGTTTAAGCGGTCTGTTCATCATGTCTTCATTAGTATAACATTACAAAGCAACCTATCAATGACGCTAAATCTAAAAGGTAAGTGAATATATACTACTACAAAGTGAACATACTGGTAATATTGCTAATTGTAAAAGTTACACAGGTAAATTACTGATAATACTGCTTATTTTAACTGATAAGGCGATGACGGCACTATTAAAAATAACTGGCGGTTAGGAGTCAACAGTTCTACGCGGAAATGTCGAGATACGTTCGAGTGGAGACAGCGTCGGTAGGCAACCCTGTTAGTGGTGGGTCTCAACAACGTGACTGATGCACAGAGCAGGCATAGATAGGAGTGGGTTAATGTACCCTTAACTGTAATTATCACCATACACCTAACTATACACTTACCATTAATTCTCACTATATCCTTAACTGTAATTCTCAACATTCCCTTAACTGTAAATATCACCATACCTCTAATTGTTCCTTTAACCCTACGTCTCACCACACCACTAATGTACCCCTAACTCTAATTCTCACCATACTTACAACTGCACTTTTAGCTGTATTTCTCAGTACACAGCTAGATTATATAATCACTGCACCCCCATCACACATTTATAATACATATTCATTAACTCTCAGTACATGTTTCTCACTGTCTCAGCGTACATTTGCATAATTTATGACACTCCAGCCTTCCTTGCAATTTCTCACTGTCTCGGCATACATTTATGTACTTTATGACACTGTTTCCAGCTTGCCTTGCTGTTTCTCACTGTCTCAGCACACATTTCTATTCTTTATGACACTGTGTCCAACCTGCTTTTCTGTTTCTCACCATCTCAGCATTTAACCAGATTTAACAAGATTGTCATTCCAAACAACAAGTTTCAGTTAGCAAGTGGACAAGGAAGCCATTGGCTTATCGAGAGTCCAACAATTTTCTTATATATGTGTAGCCCGCCCTATATAGCAAATATCTGTCAATTCTATTTTAAAATATATTCACACTACTAGCATTAACACAATCATTTGGCAGTTTGTTCCATTCATTTATATGGCCTAGTCATAAAAAAGTATGTCTACTGTTAAAAACCGCCTCCTCTCACGCGCTGTCTTTACGTCGACCACAGCTTTTTAAAATAGTCCATAGCTTTTTAAAATAGTTTTAATGGTAGCAAAAAATAATGGAAAGTTCTGGCAATAAAATACCGCTACTGCCACAATTCCTTGATCGTTGAGGGTAAAGAATAACGTTTGAACTTCATACGAATATTTTAAAATGACATTATATTCGAATATTTAAAAATAACAATATGGTTAATAATACCAATATTTTAAAATTACATTATATTCGAATATTTTAAAATAAAATTATAATCAAGTTATTTAATAAAATACGTGTGCACTCGTATCCTACCGTGTTGTGTTGGTTTCTCGTTTCTTCGTCAGGCCCAGTATACAGTATCCAAAGTGAAGTATTCATGGAGCTAGTTGTGGCAACTGAGCATGGTAGACGCAAGTCCGCTGGGAGTCTAATTGTTCAACAACTTTATAAGAGCCGGGTTCCCATCTCAGAAGAAGACAGACATGATCTCATAAATCTCCTGAGCAGCCGTGTCATACCTGCTGATTACCAAGCTTATTACGCGGGGTTACCGACGTCAAGGCGTGTTGCTGCTATCGTGGATGAAGATGGTGAATAGTCATTTAAGCCTTGTACGCAGTTACTCTATGCATTACTTGACTGAACATTTTATTTTACGACGAGTAAACGACGAGGTTAAATTGGAGGAGGTTCAGCAAAAAACAACATGGATGATGGGAAGCTACAATATGAACAAAGATTGAGACGATGCAAATTGATGTCTCTAGAAAGCCGCAAGAGAAGGTACAATCTGCTACAGACATTTAAGATATTGAAAGGTATCACGGACATTGATTACAGGAAATTATTTGTATTGCACATTGGACCCAGCTGTAGGGGACACACATTGGACCCAGCTGTAGAGGACACACATTGGACCCAGCTGTAGAGGACACACATTGGACCCAGCTGTAGAGGACACACAATGAAACTAATGAAACAATACACAAGAAAGTATTTCTTCTCACAGCGAGTCATAGACGACTGGAATAGACTACCTCAGGCAGCAGTAGATGCAGAAACAGTTGACCAATTCAAAGAAATAATTGACCCAATATTCAGTAATAGAAGGGGGCTCTACAATATCTCATAAAGATACCCGCCCAAATCCTAATTTACGGTGAGTTTGCAGCAAGTGGATGGTGGGTGGTGGTCGTAAAAAAATGGTGGGAGGTGGGAGGTTGACCTAAAAAAAATGGTGGGAGGTGAGATATCAAACATTAATTTTTAAATAAATTATATAAATCAATATAATAAAAAATCATTAACTATATAAATGTCATTGACATTTAATTAAATTAACAATTAAATTAAATTCACAATTAAATTAACAATTCATTAAATAAAAACCACAACATAATGAACTATTAAAATATAGTCAACCATTCAGTATAAATAAACGTGATATAAAGTCACCACTGTACACAATAATTCATTTAACAGTTACATTAAATTAACAATTACATTAAATTAACAACTACATTACATTAACGATGAAACTAACAATATTTATACAATAATGTGTCTTCACCACCGGCCAGTAATACAACACAGTGCAGCAGGTTCCTCGTCCTGGTGGCCTTTCTTTCACAATGGAATGTGCCATCTATACGTAAGTTGATTATGGGTTGTTCGTGTGCGCTCAGTAGGCTGGTACGGCCTGTGGATGTTTGAGTTTTACACCCCAAAAGTTGGAGGTAAGTGTGGATGGGGTGAACCTGTCCCAGCCGTCTATAATGTGTGCACAAGTTGTCATAGTAACCCGGAAAAAAACAGTGAATGTCGGTGTGCGCAACAGGCTTAATCCATACATTTAAACTTTGATAAACATAATATATGTTCTTCAGATCACCATGAGTCAATTCCACTACTTTGTTTGAATTTTAACCGTAACACTGCCTTACAATGCTAGGTAATGCATGACTGCATATCTTTGCGATGTAATCTGCTCGAATTACCCAGCATCCTCCGGCCGTTGTATTCAAGATGGATAAGAATCATAAAGGATTCCAAGAAACCGCGTGTTTAAATAGCTTTCTAAATGTATACCATATATGGGCATGGCAATTAGTGGCCAAGGTTGTAAGCGTTCGCAAAATAGTGCGTATTTCATTATAAAATGCAGCAATTTAGAATGAACTCCACGGTTACAAAAAAGTACAACTTTCACTTCGATAAACAGGAAACCATTTAGTGAACGTATTCATAAGTATGTTAGCTAAAACATTGTAGTAAAATCTAAAAATAGATCTAGTGACACATATTCACGATTATGATGCGTTTACGCTCAATCAAACCTAGCGACTTCAAAATTTTCCTACGCCGCTACACAAATATGTTCGCAGTAAACCATCTCAATGTAATCCAAACACTGCTCGATCTCCGTTTGCCAACGACTCACCAACTTTGAAAGGCGGTTTCTGCGACATAACAGGAGTTTTATGATAACCACGACAGTAGCAAAGTCCAGAAGGAAAGGCCGATGACTGGCCAAGCGCCGTCTTTTATACCACCGATCATTAGCAAATTTAGAACCACGTGACTCCCCTTTACGAGATAATTCGGTGACAAAATTCGCTGCATGACCAATGGAAAGAGCGCTTAGAACACTGCTTTCACTTGACTCTTGTGAAAGCCATCGCCATTTTCCAGGATTGTTTTTGCTTTGGATAGTGCCGTACCTGTTTCAGTATTTGGCGACAGGCTACTGGCGATGCGTGCACAACATGCTTTGTCAGTTATTTGTTTTCGTATTTTTTATTTAGGAAAACAAACACTTTTTTATTGTCATCCAGGAAACACATTTTAGGGATGAGAGCGGAGAAGAAAAAAACCTGAAATGATATTTTATATAGCAATTTATTTTATCGGACTGTCGACTTGATTGCAACGTTGTATGAACGTGACATCTTCTTCTTCCTGTGAAGAACTGGGCTCCTTAGGAGCGTCGTAAGTCCTGCGGCGTCTGTGTCCGTTGGTAGTTTAAATTAAAAGACATTGCACCGTTACTGGGGCAACAATGGGTGTTTTTAGGTTAAAAAGCTCTCTCAGTGGCTCGGTGATTGCTGACTCATTGGGAATGTACTGTGCAAGATACTTGATCATGCCCAGCAGGCGCTGGAGTGAGGTGACGTCGGTTGGCTTGGGCATGTTGACGATTGCCTCGATCTTCTTGGGATCTGGTTTCAGGCCATCTGATGACACGAGATTACCCATGTACTTGACCTCACTGACCTTGAATTGAATCTTGTCACTGTTGAACTTGACTCCCTTGTCACGTGCTGATGCTAACACTCTGTGTAGAATGCTGTCATGTTCCTGTTCATCTGCCGCCGCAATGATCAGGTCGTCGGCTATGACGTGGACACCGTGGATGTCGCCAAATGTATCCTCATTTCTCTTCTGCATTATCTCACTGGCCGATGAGATCCCGAAGGGCATACGTAGGAAGCGTTTTCTGCCCCACGGTGTGTTGAATGTGCAGAGGTATGACGACTCCTCGCTAAGCTCTACGTGCCAATAGCCATCCTTCATGTCGACCACTGTGAAGACCTGCTTGCCAGAGTTGTGCTTGCACGTCACACGGCTTTGGTATGGCGTGCCGCTCTCGCTTGATAGCGGCGTTCAGTGATCGCGGATCCAAACATAGCCTGAGGGCGCCAGATTTCTTCTCTACTATCCCACTCGGTCGGTTCGTCGACATCAATAATGTTTTGAACCTTCAGTTGATCAAGCGCTTCTTTGAGTTTGGGCTGAATAACATACGGAATTTTCCGTGGTGGCTGGATCACTCCTTGTGCGTCTGGGTTGAGCTCCATGTGATACACTTTGTCAAACTCACCGACTCCAGTGAACACATCCTTGTATTAATGTCTCATGCGGTCTTTAGTCAGAGAGGGAGTTTTCGTTGGCTGGTTCACGTTCATGTAAACCCGCTTGATAAGATTCAAGTCATCGCAAGCCTTGTGACTCAATATTGGAACAGCAGCACTGTCTGCGACGTAGAATAGAAGTCATTCTGAGTCTCCCTTTGCAGTGGTGCAGTCGAGCGTGACTGTACATAGTGGGATTACCTGATGCTCTCCGAATGCACATAATAGAGTCTTGGTTTTCTCCAGCTTGACTGACTTCATTCGATTGAACACTGTTACTGGTAGCACATTTGCCTTGGCGCCAGTATCAAGCTTGAAATGTACATTGTGGCCTTGTACATTCAACACTGCTTGCCATTTCTGCTCGGTATTTGTAGGGTGTTTGCTGTCAGTCACTGTACCCACAAAGAGATAGGCACTTCCCCCATCATGATCACCAGTGTGATC
This sequence comes from Lamellibrachia satsuma, assembly GCA_033239005.1. Classification (NCBI taxonomy): domain Eukaryota; kingdom Metazoa; phylum Annelida; class Polychaeta; order Sabellida; family Siboglinidae; genus Lamellibrachia; species Lamellibrachia satsuma. The sequence continues at coordinate 12,842,779 of BSQZ01000011.1, read as the reverse complement.
TGTCTCTAGTTGGTAGATTTTCTTCCTGAACCCGCCTCCTTTGCACACCTTTGCAAAGTGGTTCCGTCCTTTGCATTTAGAACAGGTTGCACCATATGCAGGGCATTTGCGTGGTGGATGCTGACTGCCACAATACCCATAGTTACGGCCTTGATAGAACTGTGTGTGTTGCTTGTGAGACACGGTGCTGGCCTCTGCTGGGTTGTTTCCCCGTCTGTGTGACTTTCCTGTATCCTTCTTGCTAAGAATGTTCACTTCGTGTCTCTGTTGACTGTCACCTTCCATCACTTTCATTTGGACTTTGCTGGCCTCTGCTGCGTGACAGATGTCAAGTGCTTTTGCTAGATTCAAGTCACTTTCACGAAGTAGTCTCTCTTTGACACGTATGTCTGCCACCCCAAACACAATTCTGTCTCTCAGATTGCTTTGTTTCTGGTCTTCATATTCGCAACTGGATAGCAGTATTCTCAGGTCATGTACCCACTGATCAATGGGCTCTCCTTCACGCTGATCTCGCTGCCAGAACGTGTACCTCTCAAACACCTCATTTTTTTCTAGGTTCGCAATAGTCTCTGAATTTCTTGAGCACATACTCCCAGTTGGAGTCTTTGTCGTCATCGGTGTTTGCAAAAACAAAGTTTATATATATGTCCTGTGCTTCGGGACCTGCACAGTGCAGTAGTACGGCTACCTGTGTTTTGACTGTCTTCTTGCTGAGCTCAACTACTGCAAAGTAAAACCGGAATTGTTGCTCCCAGCGACGCCACTGCTCTGCCGTATTGCCGGTGGTGAACGACACAGTTGCTGGGGGTTTGAATGCTTCCATTTTTGGGGTCTTTCCGTCCTGACACCATGTAGTATATTGTGCTTTATACGACTGAATAAGAACACACGTGTTGTCGGTAATATAACTCAACAGGAAGTGCTTTATTCATAAATGGTAAAAGTTGCATCCGTTATATGCGGTTGCCATGAGACAGGTCTACCGCATTACCAAGACAATCACCGGCAGCACAAAGACAAGATCCGGGACGATCAAAGCCAAAGGTGGATCTTTAATATCGAAAGGAGAGGACAAACTAGAGAGATGGGCAGAACACTTTAAAGAAGTTCTCAATAGACTTGCATCTAACACACCTGCCCAGACCGACAACTCTCAGAACGTGCGCCCAATATACACAGAGGAGTTCACGGAAGATGAAGTGAGGAAGGCCATTGCGACACTTAAGACAAACAAGTCACCTGGCATGGATGGAATCACAACTGAAATGATGAAAGCAGGTAGTGAAACAATTGTACAGTGGGTGTGCGGAATATGCAACCAGATCTGGGAATCTTGCATCGTTCATGTGGACCGAGAAGACGGTATTGTGGTCTGTATCCCCAAGAACGGAAATTTAAGTGAATGTGACAACTGGAGAGGCGTGACACTGCTGTCAATACCAGGAAAAGTGTATTGTCAGATGATACTCAACCGAATGCGAGATATGGTAGACGGCGAACTGCAAGAGGAACTAGCAGACTTTAGGCCTAAATGCTCTTGTGCTGAGCAAATATTCACACTCAAAGGCATAGTAGAGAAATAGCAAGAGTACATACACATACGGAATCCCACGAAAGATTGCATCAGCAATCGAGAAGATATATGGGTTAAGGAGGAGCGTTTATCAGACGTGCTGATGACATTGCCGCCCTCTAGACACCACCCAGGGCCTACAATGTCTCGTGGAATCAATCGGCAGATACGCTGATGGTTTGGGGCTTGTAATCAGTGAAAAGAAGACTAAAAACATACATGCTGACAGGCGAACACCAACTATCCACATATGTTCTTATCAACCACAGCAAAGTGGAAACAGTTGAAAACTTTACCTATCTTGGTAATTCTATCAACAACCAAGGAATAATCGATCACGAATTAAACTGCAGAGTGAGGAAACCGTCAGCAAAATATATGCATTCGACACCAAATGCCTGCGCAAGATCTTGGGCATTCACTGGAGCGACCATGTGACGAATAAATAGGTCATTATACGATCAGGTGAACCTCTGGCGTCCGCAACCATTTGCAGAAGACGCAGACCTGCCCAACAAGCACTGTGGTGGACACCAGCTGGTCAGAGAAGGAGAGGAAGACCGAGAAAGAACTTGCGCCAGACCGTCGACGGCGACCTACAGTTGGTCAATAAAAGATGGAGCGACATCAGAATACTAGCGAACAACATATCTGGGTGGAATGCTTTGATTGCCTCATGCGTCTATAGACACGGGGGCCCCTAAGTCTAAGTAAGTAAGTTAGAATAGTCACAGGTGCGAACTAGATGGATGATTGGTGTTAACTGGACCAGGTGTAATGGCCAATGAAACCTAGACGAACCAGCGGAACAGACAAAGAGCATCGGTGCTCTTTGTTAGACTCTGGCAAGGGTAATAAATATTGCATTGATCAGGCCGAACATTTATTTAGTATCTACGCACGGAGTAGAGAGATTAAGGACAATAGGTCATCTCCATAGATCGTATTGAGTTATGGGTTCCATGAATTCTCAATGTAGTTTATCAAACGATCGAGGTGCCGCACATTTATCTTGAATGGACAGTTCAAAGGAACTTCCTACGCACCAAGGAGTCACGACTGACTAAGTATATAAAGGGCGACGTTTGGTTGCTTGATAGACAGTTCTCAGTTCTCATATTTACCCATGCCAGGGAAGATTTTCTCCATATGTGCCTGAGAGACTTTCGCTGTAGCCTACTGTACTGGTGTGTAAATGTTAGATTCAACAAAAACCTATTAACTTAAGTCGAACCTGATGATACACTCACGTGTATTTATTAATACATTGAACACGTCGGGACCGACCGCTGAACGACGTAGGTGTAAAGTCCTGACGTGAACAACGGAACTATAATTAGGAAAAGCCAGTTCCCAATTATAGGCGGATCCTAACGTTTCAAGATGTAGCCACATGTGTAAGCTATAACATAAAGCAAACATTAATCAAATATGTTAAGCAGTATTGTTTTATGATGTTTTTATGTAGGGAAATATAACATTGTTAAGTTCTGTTTGTGTTGTGCTTCCCACACACATCAAAGATGTTGACTGGCAGGTGGATACAATGCAATTACTGGCGGGCGGCCGGCTTCCAAGAAAATGATATAGGCTTGACCTATTTCTCACAGTCTGAATTTGCCACGGTCAACTGAATTTGCCACAAGTTGTAGTTTGCGTTGCGTTGGATTACGGGTATGTCGGATTATAAAACAGACAGTGTTTAATTAATGTTCCGTAGTCAAATATTTTTATTTCCGTAATACTGTGGCAGTTTCTGTAATATGCGTTAAATTTCAGTAACGATTACGGAAAATCCGTAATAGTAGGCAGCCGTGGATATACCAATGAGAGACGAAGCTTCCTATTGGACAAAAGGTTCCACCTGTCTGGCAATCAACCAATAACAGCAAACGTTCTAAATCTTGATCGGAGTGACAAAAAGCAAAATACACGTGCAACCAAATCAATATTCCCGATCTCGCCGGGAGGTTTCGGGAAGGGTGTAGAAGGCTACCACCCCCCCCCCCATTTGAAAACCGGATTCACATGAATCATGGAAATCAAGAAGAAGAAAAAACGAAAAATTCCCATCCCTGACATTTACACCAGTGCTACTAAGTCTCACGCATATGGGTTGAGACTCACGCAATTATGGTTTCACGTTCACGTTACCGTGCAGTTATCTGTAAATCCCACGCATATTGTCTGTTTCAATAAATAGTTAAGTACCGATAATAGGATCCCGTGAGATTTGTTTGCAAAAAGCGATTTGTTTTGCATGAATGTTTTCTTTAGGGTTTGAGTAAGCAGAAAATCAAAGGTGGCAATTTAACTTTTCGTTTTTAAAGTTTTTATGGGGTCTCAAACACACATACCCCAAGTGCCTTTAATTTACACGTAACTGCCAAATTGGCTGTCCATAAATGAACAAGCGTGCGAGCACGATACGCAGCACTGCAAGCTGGCCAATGGTTTGCATAATTTTTACATTTATATATCGTAGCTTAATCTATTGATGTATATCATATATATATATATATATATATATATATATATATATATATATATATATATATATATATATATATATATATATATATATATATATATATATATATATGTATGTATATATATATATATATATATATATGTATGTATATATATATATATGTATGTATATATATATATACATGTATATATATATATATATATATATATATATATATATATATATATCTTATATCATATGAACCAGTTCGTACCTAGTAAAACGGGTTAATTTTAATTCCAAAACGAGCGATCCTGTGAACCGGCTGGGGCCAAATTCGCTATATTTGATATAATATAAAATTTTGCCAAAAACGCGTAAGACATTTTTGATCCAATGATCGATGTTCTGATTCAGTAACAGTTATTTCATCTGTTAGAAACGTTGTTTTGAATGGAAGAGTACGTTTATCGCGTCGAAATTGAATCTATGCATACTATTATAGTATGGCATGCCATTCACGACATTGCTCACGATTTTGTTGTCATGGCCTAATGATAATGATAGTTCTTGCTTAGTTTATTATTGAGAAATATATAGGTAGTAAACACAGTGTTACATTTTAACTATGTACGTTCTTAGTTAACGATATTAAAATAATTAAATTGTAATAATATATCGTGAATTTGTTACCGATACAAATAGTATAGAGAGTGCCTAGTAAGGAGTTATATATATTTTCAGGCGGTATCTGCGACAGTGCTTCTGGTGGGGGTTATAACACTATACATCATCACTGTAACAGATGAACGTCTAAAAATGGATGCACAAGTATGTATAATTTGTAATCAAGAGAGCCAGGAAGGACGTACCTGGGTGAAGAACGCTTCATTGGATTCAGTTTACAGGCTGTTGGACTCAAAAGCGGGCAACATTTGGTGAAGCACAATATACCTTGCTCGCTGAAAATTTGGAGAGATTGCCTTCAAGTGAACTCGAAAATACGACACAGCATGTTATAAGAGTGTATTTCATAAAAGGGTGCTAGAAAGAACAGAAAACAGATTCCGTGATTCATCTTGCCGTGAACTACTACAAGTAACGCCGGATTGGGCGTCCATCTACATGAAATGATGTGAGTGGAGGTGTGGGTCGTGTACGAAAACGTAGTAGGACGGATCTGGTTCTGGTTCAAGTCGTGTGCATTTCAATGTGAAAACCCCACCGAAGGCAAGCTGCACTTTGTACAAATTGATGACATGGGCAAAAGGTTTATTGACATTAAAGAAAGGACAAGTGACAACAGAATCAGAACAAGCCTGTCACTGCTACAGGTGCCAGGTGATGCTGCTGCACATGAACTTTAGTATCACAGAGATTGTTTACGGAAGGTTGAGCGTCAATGTGATCTTGTTAATCATGGCAATCCATATGTCGGTAAAATGTTACTGGTAAACGTGGGATCAATGATGACCGTACTCGATAATGTTAAAGACGGCATTTTGCACAGAGATGATAAAGGGCAATTACGGTACGAGAAGTTTGTGGCTAACAGATTGGTAGAAGCCTCTCCCATGTCTCCTTGGGATAGGATGGAGAGACTAAAACTAAAGATGCACAACACATGTGTGATGAAAGTCAGCGTTGGAAACAAGGTGATGAAACAAGGTGATGAAACAAGGTGATGAAACTTCGCGAAGATCGACAGTTACTTGCTCGCTACTTGGTGATCCAACAGTCACATCCAAATATGGTAGACAAACTGGGGGACACCATCGGGAACTACGATATGGCAGTCACAGATGGAACACTACTGATTCCGAATGACAAAAGTTCCTTTATGAAGAAAGTAGAGCGATTTCATCACCACCACTCAGTAAACTCGGTGATAACCATAGCACCACAGCCATATGCGATCATACAGCCCCAACTGAACCCGAGCTACACAGCTGAGCTGACGCCACTGAGGTGCATTTGGGAGTGGACATGCTTACAGAAGATGTACCAGAACCATCACAGATTGATAGAGATAATGTCGCCATTATTGATGGACAAGCTGTCGTGCAAAGCATGACAAAATTGCTGGGTATGGACAAAACACGTGGCGTTTATTAAGCGAATCGACAGACTGGTGAAGGGTTACTCAGAAAGTCGAATTACATTTGACAGGTATAGCACTGGGTCGTTGAAGGGGAAGACACCTATCGACCCACAGTCACGAGGAGGCAGACTCAAATGCCCTACATGTGATTGATGTCACAACACAAGGAACATCAATTAGATATATATGTCTGGTTTCCAGATACAGACGTGTTCCTGCTACTGGTGGATGTTGTTGCAACTTGCACAATACACGTACCAGGTCACCTGCAGCTACGACCTGGCAGAGGAAAGTTCTACCGAACAATTTACATAAAGGAAAGATGTGCTGCAATTGGAGTTGAAAAGGCAAAGGCATTAGTCTGACTTTATAACTTCACCGGTACAGATTGGGGTGGAAAATTCTTCAGCATATCAAAGAAGACATGGATAGTGAAGTTTCTAGCACTCGCACCCGATGATGAAATTGTTAAAACATTCAAGTCATTTTGATGTTCGGAAGAAGAAACTATCACCAAGCACATCGAGAGGTTTGTCTACAATGTGTATTCCAGCAGGAGTTCCTGCGTGACTGTCTCGGAACTACGATTGGAGCTTTTCAGGACAGAAAGCTTTGAAGGTGAAAAACTCTCCCCAACACTAAACACCCTCAGGCCTCACGTTGATAGAGCAAAAGCATATAGCATTGTCAAGAACAAAATCGGATACCAGAGTGCAATTTCATGTTTATTGCAATAAATTCAAAGATATTCAAGATATTGAAATCATATTCGTATAATAGGTGGGCTAGTGTCCGTCCATTGTTTATTTCAGATTTGTTCAACGAATATTTTTTTCTTTCTAACTTTGTTCTTTATTAACATTGATGTTGTCGTATTGGGCGATAATGCAGGCACTTGCTGTTGTTTGAGCCCCATAAAAACTTTAAAAACGAAAACTAAAATTGCCACCTTTGATTTTCTGTTTATTTAAACCCCAAAGAAAACATTCATGAAAAAAATCGCCTTTGGCGAACAAATCTCACGGGATTACATGGTATACCGTACTACCTTAGGTATGATCGAAACAGAAAATTGCGTTTCACTAAGAATAAATCACAAAAATGCTCATAGAATAGGGCGCTCGTAGAGCAAAACATAGCCATCATTAACAAATGAATACACCAGTTTTACGCAAAGATCAGTTTTTTATAGTCAAATAAGTTTTTTAAATGTGACTGATGAATAGTTTGCAAAATATGGCTTTTGTTTAAAACTTTTAATTTACATATACCGGTAATGGATTTTGTAATTTTTAAAACAGCATCGACTTAAAATTCTTTGCAACCACGACGTTGAGTCCATAGATCAGAAAACAACTTCAGAAGGCAATAAAATGTCAGTATGGCAAGGACAGCTGATCTGACAGCATACCGAGTGACAGCTTGAATATTCTTCAGAAACTATACATCCATCATCATATTACATATATACATGCGAGATCTCTTGACACTTGGTTTTAGGGTTTTTCGCGCCGCCGCGGTCCAACTTTGACAGCGCGTCGCTGTCAAAGTGGACAACTCCGCTAAGTTATTGTCAGTGTGGTTGCTAAAGTTACTCCACAATATGTTCAACTAAAAATATTCGCAATAAAACTTCTCAATGTAAAACGAACAGTGCCCGATCTCCGTTTACCAACGACTCACCAACTTTGAAAGGCAGCTTCTGCGACATGACAGGAGTTTTATGACAACCACGACAGTTGCAAACTGCAGAATGAAAGGCCGATGACCGGCCACGCGCAGTCTTTTATACCACCAATTATTAGCACAATGCTAAATTTAGAACCACGTGACTCCCCGTTACGAGATAATTGGTTGACAAAATCCGTTGCCTGGCCAATGGCAAGTGCGCTTAGAACACTGTTTTCACGTGACTCTTGTGAAGGCCTTCGCCATTTTCCAGGATTGTTTTCGCTTTGGATAGTACCATACCTACTTCAGTATTTGGCGACAGGCTACTGGCGATACGTGCAGAACATGCTCTTATATAAAATGATAAAACTAGAAGTGCATAATCACAGGTGCGAACTTGGTGGATGATGGGTGTTAACTGGACCAGGTGGAATGGCCAATGAAACATCGACGAACCAGCGGAACAGACAAAGAGCACCGGTGCTCTTTGTTAGACTCTGGCAAGGTAATTAGTATTGCATTGACCAGGCCGTACATTTGTCAAGTATCTACGCACGGAGGGGAGAAGTTAAGGACAAGACGTCATCTCTATAGATCGCGTTGAGTTACGGGTGCCACAAATTCTTAATGCAGCTTATCAGACAATCGAGGTGCCATACATTTATCTTGAAGGAACAGTTCAAAAGAACTTCCTACGCATCAAGGAGTCACGACTCACTAGGTATATAAAGGGCGACGTTTGGTTGCTAGATAAACAGTTCTAGACACACAGTACACAGTTCTCATTTTACCTATGCCAGGGAAGATTTTCTCCAGATGTGCCTGAGAGACTTTCGCCGTAGCCTACAGTATTGATGTGTAAATGTTATATTCAATAAAATCCTACTATTGTAGGTCGAACCTGATGATACACTCACGTGTATTTATTTATGCATTGAACACATCCGACCACTGAACGAAATATGTGTGAAATACTGACGTGAACGATGGAACTGTAACTAGAAAAAAACAGTTTCCGATGAGGGGGATCCTCAAGTTACAAGATGTAGATGTATATGTAAGATACAACATAAAGCAAACATGAATCAAATATGTTGAGCAGTATTGTTTTTATTATGTTTTATGTAGACACATGTAAAATCATTCAGTTCAGTTTGTGTTGTGTTTCCCACACACATCAAAGATGTCGAGTGGCAGGTGGATACAATGTAATTACTGGCGGGCAGCCGGCTTCCAAAAAAATTATATAGGCTTGACCTATTTCTCAAAATCTGAATTTGTCACAGTCAACTGAATTTGCCACACGTTGTAGTTTGCCTTGCGCTGGATAATGGGTATGTCGGATTATAACACAGGCAGTGTTTAATTAATGTCCTGTAGTCAGATATTTTTATTCCCGTAATACGGCGGCAGTTTCTGTAATATGCGTTAAATTTCCGTAATGATTACGAAAAATCCGTAATGGTAGGCAGCCCTGGATGTAGGTTGTGATAGACGAAGCTTCCTGTTGGACACAAAGTTCCACCTGGCTGGCAATCAACCAATAGCAACAAATGTTCTAAATCTTCGGAGTGACTAGTTTACAAAAAGCAACCGTGCTACCAAATCAATGTCCCCGATCTCGCCGGGAGGTTTCGGGAAGGGTGTTGCGTGCTTGTATGTTACATGAGTGATAACTCGGTGACAAATACGATGCTCAACAATACACGTTTAATGTGTATACGATTATATACATTGGTGTGGCGTCTCTGTCTATAGCAGTGGGTCGTAGCGCTACGCTATATACCCATTTTTTACATTGGGGTGTACATGTTGTAAGCCAGGGGCATACGCTGGCGCCGTCTAGGTGATGCATGCAAGAACACTACATTCCTCCCAAGTTGGTTATATACTGCCAAGGGTTTGGTTTCTTCCGGAAAAAACATATTTCTTTCGTGAAGCCCTGAAGAAACTGGAATCAAGTCGAGTCTCGATTTTGGACGTCGACGAAGCAACATTTCAGCAGGCGAACGATTCGTGGTCGAGTGCGGTATTAGCCGATAGTTTGCGAGCCATCGCGTCAAGCACGGTTGCAATAGTGCAGGTTACATGCGTTTCATGCCTTCATGGAATAACTGAACAGCTCTCTCTGCTAAGCCATTCGATGACGGATGGTATGGTGCAGCGAAGATATTCCCGATACCATTGGCAGAGGTGAACTCACGGAACTCCTCACTTGTGAACGTCGGACCATTGTCACTCCCAATACAATCCGGCAGATCATGAGTGGCAGAACAAGACCTCAGTCTCTTAACTGTACCGGCTCGTTATGTTCTGCATCTGTAACACTTCCAACCACTTGGTGCGAGTCAACGATCACTAGGAACATGTGTCCTAGGAAAGGAATCGCAAAATCCACACGCAGTCGACTCCATGGATATGCAGCATACTCCCACAGATGGAAGAGTGCCTTTGCTGGTTCATACTGATTCAACTGACACGAATGATAGTTTTTCACCGTAGCTTTTAACTCTGCATCCATTGATGGCCAACACACATAATTTCTAGCCAGACTCTTCATGTGTGAAACACAAAGATATGTCTGGCGTAGTTCTTCCATTAGCACGGAGCGATGGATTGTTGGTACAATGACTTTTGTACCCAATAGGATACAACCATCTTCGCAAGACAGTTCGTGCCGTCGCCTGAAGAACGGCATCAATTCATCAGCTGCATTCTTCTCAGGCCAACGTTGTAACACGTACTGCAGCACACGTGACAGAACTGGATCGGTCTTCGTCGCTTCCTTGATCATTGTTACTGTCACAGGACCTTCCTCCAGGTGTTGTAACTGGTTCAGCACAGGTTCTGGAACGGGAACCTCCACAGTTTCTGGAAGAGGCAGTCTGCTTAGTGCATCTGTATTCACAATGCTTGTACCAGCCCGGTAGATGAGCTTATACTCGTAGCCTTGCGTAAGAAGAGCCCACCTCTGCAAACGAGCAGAGGAGTGTTGCGGTAGAGGTTTCATCTCTCCTAGAAGACCCAAGAGGGGCATATGGCCCGTGTAGATCTTGAAGTCTCGACCCCATAGATACTTGTGACATTTGCGAACACCACAGATCATTGCCATAGCCTTTTTTCTACCAGAGAGTAAGTATTTTCTGCCGGTGCCTTGGTTCTGGAGTGGAACGCAACCGGTTGTTCTTTATCCTCGGTTTTATGAGCCAGTACAGCACCTACACCATAAGACGGTGCATCACAGTTCACGAGAAGTTACTTGTTGACATTATAATGTGTCAGGACTGAGCCTTTCCTTAGAAGCTCCTTGGCCATGTTGAATGCTCGCTCTTGATCAGTACCCAATCTTAAGACATGACCTTTCTTCAGCAACTGGTGCAGTGGTTGAAGGATCGTAGCCAAGTTGGCTAGGAATCGAAGGTAGAAGGTCAACATGCCCAGGAATGACTTTACCTGTGTGACGTTTGTAGGTGTGGGTGCCTCAACAACCGCTTTAACCCTCATGTCTAGGGTAGCCAACCCATCCTTGCTGATCCGATGACTTAGGTATTCCACCGCAGCAACCCGAAATTGCACTTATCCTTCTTAAGACGTAGGCCTGCCTCAGCAAGTTGACGTAGGACTTCCTTCAGATTTGCCTGGTGTTCTTTCTCGGAAGCACCAGTTGCCAGGATATCATCCAGGTACACCACGACGTCTTGTCATATGCATCGATTTTACGGTACGCTACGCGTAGGCGCCGTAGGAGATGGCGATGTTTTGGTTTATTTGTTTTGTAAATTTTGATCGTTTTGAGAAAGTAAATATACTTTTTTTGACCACGTCACATGTGTATATGTATAGTAGATATATGAGGAGAAGTTTGGGTGCTCTAGGTGGTCATTTTCGTGGTTAGGTCAGAAAGATCGCCATGTTATATTTCGTGGACCAAAAACGCAAATTTACTTGGCAAACTTTCTTCGGAAACTATTTACGCACAAGATTACAACTCGGTCACCTCGTTGGCCTCGGGACCCATCATAGAATTTGCCACACGATGTAGTTTGCGTAGCGTTGGATAACGGGTATGTCGGATTATAACACAGGTAGTGTTTAATTAATGTTCCGTAGTAAGATATTTTTATTTCTGTAATACGGCGGCAGTTTCCGTAATAACTACGGAAAATCCGTAATGGTAGGCAGCTTTGCGTATGGGTTTTAAGAGACGAAGCTTCCTATTGGACAAAAAGTTCCACCTGGCTGGCAATCAACCAATAACAGCATATATATATATATATATATATATATATATATATATATATATATATATATATATATATATATATATATATATATATATACATATATATATATACACATACATACATACATACATACATACATACATACATACATACATACATACATACATATATATATATATATATATATATATCTTACGAGGCATCAATATGTTGTTACCCTAACTGCTTCAGAAAATGTGGATATATTTCGTCCCATATCTAAATAAACCGCTACAGCACATAAAATGACGGATTTATCATTCATAAATGGTTTCCAGTGCTCCAGTTTTCAGCGCTGTCCTCTGTAGACACTTGAATGGCCGGAAGTGCTGACACCTGGTGTCGTGTTTGGAAACTGGACACTCCTTTTCAGCGTTTGCATTAATCTGGCTTATGGGGTAAAACCACTGTTGACCTTCCTGTTTATTGTGGCGCATTAAGTTGCGATATATGAATTTAAACAATTCATATGATGTGACATAAGTGCAGTTGAGCAGGCATATTCACAGGTTTGTTTGTAGAAGCTATTGGCTGTGAAATGGTGCATTTTTGAGAGTTTAATAGGCGGAGGGATTTATGGGAATTTTTCTGCTATGGGCCGTGTGGGCGCATGAATACATGGCTATTTCTTTTCAAAATTGATGGGTATCGCACGTCGGGGCGTTTTAAAAGAGCTAGAGGTATGTGATTTTGATAATTTGTCATTGATAATTGGTCAGTATGTCAACGAGATGATGGCAGTTGCTGTGAACAATTTTCTGAATTTTTGATGGGTCACATTTTCTTATAATCAGACAAAACGTTAACATGGCCACCAATGCAATTCTCAACAGTGGTCTGACTCCTTATCCAACTCTCGCTCGGCTTCGCGAACCCGCCGGAAGGAGAGTCTGGCAGCAGAGGCGTGGTCTCGTTGTTATCCACTGTCACCATTCCATTCTGCGTAGACGTTCCTTGCAGCCAATCGCCGTCATTATCGAGATTTTTTTGCCTGATTTAATTTTTCAGTCGGAGAATTTTCAATATAATATATAAAGTTTAAAGATAAAAGATAAGTCTTATTTTATGAATTAGTCAAATGCCCGGATGAGATCGTAATTAGCTAATCATGTATGCGCCCAGAATCTGGGCGCATACATAATTTTCGTCACAATGAAAACCCACATCCAGGCGAAAATGTCTGCGACAAACGGTGGCACCACAGCGCGGAGCATGGATAATCGAGGCTTCGTTTAGATTCGCCCACGATCTCACCCATGTTTCTCGACACAGCTTGGGGGTCATCACATAAGTTCTCAAAGCTTAACATAACGTTTAGTATTTTTTTCAGACCACACCCCGAACACGTGGTGTGGGACATAAAATCATGCGCATATAGCCACCGGCCTCCTATCCATATGTAACCATGAATACAAACCATAACAAGACGTTTAAATATCTATTCATACAAACATTATATTAAAACACAAGAAGCACCAGAAATGTAAATAATACTGCATTCGCCTTATAAAACAAATGTCAAAAAGTGTTAAAACAATTTGTGTAGTCATTAGCCAAGCGTTAATTAATATCCATCTGACTCTTTAGGTGGCGCCACTGTCACTTGTCCACAAAACGTGGGACGATTTAACAAGATTGCCATCTCGAACAACTAGTTCCAGATGGCAAGTGGACAAGGAAGCCATTGGCTTATCGAGAGTCCAACAATTTTCTCATCTATGTGTAGCCCGCCCTTATCAGATATCTGTCAATTCTATTTTTAAACATATTCACACTACTAGCATTAACACAATCATTTGGCAGTTTGTTCCATTCATTTATCACCCTCTGTGAGAAAGAGTACTTTCTCATGTCCAACCTACACTGCTCCTTAACTAATGCTGCTTTGTGTCCTCTGGTTCTACTGCCTTCTTTCAGTTTGAAGAACATATTCCTATCAACATCCTCATAACCGTTCACTATTTTAAACACTTCTATTTGGTCTCCTCTTAGTCTCCTGGTCTCTAGTGTTGTCAAACCACATTGTAATAAGCGACTTTCGTAACTAAGGTCTCTTAATTCTGGAATCATCTTAATTGCTCTTCATTGTATTCTTTCTAGCTTATCTATGTCTTTTTTACGATATGGCCTCCATGCTTGAATACAATATTCCAAATGTGGTCTAACTATTGCTTTGTGCAGGGGTACAATTAGATGTTTCTCCTTATACGTGATAGTTCTCCTAATTAGCCCTAGAATTTGATTTCCTTTCGAAGCAGCAATCCCACATTGCTCTGAAACTTTCATGTCAGCATTAAATGTTACTCCTAAATCCTTTTCTTGTGTGGTTCTACATAGTACAGCATCCCCCATTTTATATTCCTCGTCCGTATTTCCATGTCCTATGTGTATACATTTACACTTCCCAAAATTGAATAACATTTGCCATTTTTCTGACCATTTGACTAATTTTTCCAGATCATCATGTAAACTTTGTTTATCTGTATCATTAGTAACCTTTCTGAATACTTTTGTGTCATCTGCAAATTTGAGTACTTTGCTAGATATGTCATCCTCCAAATCATTTATATATATTAAAAACAGTATAGGGCCTAATACTGATCCCTGTGGTACCCCACTCAAAACCGATTTCCAGTTTGAAATCTCACCATCTACTATTACTCTCTGTCTTCTGTGTGTAAGCCACTTTTCTATCCAGTTGATTACATCATTGCCTATACCATGGGCTTTTAGTTTAAGTAACAATCTTTGATGTGGCACTTTATCGAAAGCTTTCTGAAAATCTAAGTAGACAACATCCACTGGTGACCCGTCATCTACCCACTTTGTAATTTCTTCTAAAAAACATAAGAGATTGGTTAGACATGACCTTGCTTTTAGGAATCCATGTTGAGATGTATTTATTAATTTATGTTTTACGAGGAATTCCACCATGTGGTCTCTAATTAATGTTTCGAGTAATTTACATACAACTAAAGTTAAACTCACTGGTCCGTAATTTTTTTTCCTGGATCTTTTCCCGTTTTCTTAATGGAATAAATTTCTCAATAATGCCCTCAATCTCATATTTTAAACAAGTCCAGCATTCTGTTGCTGTCTTGTTCTTCAGCAAGTTATTCCAATCTATATTTGCTAGATATGTTCTCATCACTTTATATTTGCCTTTGTTGAAGTTCCTCCTCCATTGTTTTTTATATGTATTCCCTGTCTTTACTTTTATATTAAAATGTATTTGGTTATGGTCACTTGAACCCAAGGGTTCGTGTACTTTAACATTGTCAGCTAATTCATTTTGAGAAGACAAAATTAAATCTAACACATTCCCACCTCTGGTTGGTTCCAAGACATGTTGAGTAAGGAAACAATCCTGTAGAAACTGATGGTCGTCACCTCCAGCACTCACTAATGATTCCCATTGTATATGGCCATGGTTAAAATCACCCATTATAACACATTCTCCCTTGCTCACCTCCCTTATCGCCTTTTGTAATTTTACATCTTCCTCGAGCAAACCACCACGCACCAATACGTAATCCTACAAATTTTTTTTACTTTTGAGAACTAATGCGGCAACCCCTGGTGTTCACGCACAAATAACAACAAACATGTAAATGGTGTCCCATATTTATTTAACGTTTCACTGTGCAGGTTGCCCACACTGCCGACAGTACCCAAAACAAACGTGAAAAGGCTCTATATAGAGATATGACGATTCCCTGAACAGAACAGACAAGTACAAAATCACATGTCATTACACTACAGCCTATACTTTTTATTTAGAATAGCGCCATTGGTCTGTCTATTATTTCATACAGTACTTGACTAGATTTAGATGAGTAAAGTGAAACGACAACAAAGTGAAGACATTTCTCTTACTGTACCATTTAAATAGTTTGCATGATTATACATTATGTGGTGATTCCAAACGTGTTATAAAGAAGCCTATGTTAACTGTGTGACATTCTGTGTAACTAATTGACTGTATAAGGAGGCAACACGTGCAATAGCATCTAATATCTGTAGTGGTCTGGTTTGTAAGGTCCCTGTGGTGGAATGCCAAGATACTCTGCCTGGGCAGGGGTCAACGTCGTCATCTTGACTCCGAGGTGTTCCAGATGAGCAGTTGCGACCTCCTCGTCCAACTGTAACAATCACACCAAAACTCTTGTCTTAAAACACATCTATTTAAGGCAGCATTCGCCGATTATTTGTAGGACATTTTTTTTTTAATTTGGTACCTAATACTGCCACTTGCACGTTTATATCTTACTCTTGTCATTTTCTTATTGTATTTTATTACTACTTGTTTTCTGCAGCAGTGTACGTTCTATACATTGCCAGTTTAAAATGCCTTATTTTATTCACTGTAGTTTTGCTTTATTACATTACTAAAATAAAGGATGTAATATATTTATATGACAATCATATAGATGTATGTTGTTTATTATATTGGTTACATTTGATAAATATTGTACTTTATTATAATTTAGCTGTGCGTTTTCATGCAACACGATGTCGTCTGACCAATTACCGCCCCGGTAGAGCACAATTCACTCGTGCATATTGGACTTCACTATTATTGATGGACAAACGTAATAAACATACCTTCTTGGGCAGCATGTGCACCCCGATCTTGTATGTACCCTTCTTTGACCACAACTCAATCTGGGCCAGGACCTGGTTGGTAAACGAGTTGCTCATCACAAAGCTGGGGTGACCCATAGCGCACCCCAAGTTCACGAGACGACCTTCCGCCAGCAGAACGATGTGGCGGCCATCTTTCAGGGTGAAACGATCCACCTGCATCACAAAATGGGAGTGTGTTAAAATTAACACATTATGAACCCTGACAAAGGAACAGCAGTGCATTTCTGGAACAGTAGCAACATGAACCATGCTAGAGTATGACATTTTAAAGTTAATTTTTCCTTTCCTGTTTTGAATGTCATGCAAAACAATGGCACTGAAACCAACCAGCAAAAGTTTACAATGGAGAATGTTGACGATAACGTTAACTTAAAAAATAAATGAACTTTCACATCAGATTTGGTCAAAACAATGGCAAAAAGAGCAGCAAACAACATTTAGTGTAAGTAAAATGGGTGGAAAAGTTCTGCAAGCAGTTTGAAGTTATACTAAGCAAGAGGAGTAGACCGGTACTGTTCACCACACACTTACTCATCTACCCACACATTTTTTCTAGCAATGTTTGTGAATCATAAATTCTTTTTGACAGATTACCAAATTTAATACCTTGTACCTGGTACACAAACACGCACGCGCACGCACTATATGCTGCACAAAGATACACAATTAACAATCATCCCTAAACTACATATGGAGACATATAGTGACGTCTAGGTGACTTTCAACAAAGTACCTGTGGCTTTATCGTGTCCTTAGCAGCAGCGTTGTCTTCCAGCCACTTTACGTCAATCTCAATGTCAAAATGACCAATATTGCACACAATCGCATCTTCAAGCATCATTGAGAAGTGCTCTCCACGGATGATGTCTCGGCATCCAGTCGCAGTGACAAAGATGCGTGCCTCTTTGCAAGCAGCTTCCATTGTCGTCACTTCATAACCTGCAGTAAATGGTAGCGTAACATTAAATAATACTTTTATGTACATGTGGTAGAAATTATTTCAGGTGGCGCCATCTACACTTCAGTTAATGCAAATTAGCAACTTTAAAAAAAATGTCTATCCTATTATGATCCTCATTCATAGGTGTTCGACATGTAGATAATTTTGCAGTTATGAATCCCAAGAAAAATCCAAATATACCGGTTTATACAATTATCAGGAAAACAGGAACGCTGGGCAGTGCCCAGCATTCCTATATTTTCCTGATAATTGGGCACCCTGTAATAATAAATACTAAACAGTGTGAAACAGGCTTTTTTCTTCCTTCAATCCAAACACAATTTATTACTATTCATTACTCAACTAATTACTAATTATTATGCACTGCAATCATTAATTACATTATCCCCTTGCAGTCTCTACCTACCCTCCATAGACGCCTGCAGAGCATTGATCGGGTCAATCTCGGTAACGAGTACTCGAGCACCGAACGCCCTCAGCGCCGTGGCACAGCCCTTTCCCACATCTCCGTAACCTGCAACGACAGCCACCTTGCCGGCCAACATGATGTCTGTAGCCCGTTTGATACCATCAACCAACGACTCCCGGCAACCATACAAGTTGTCAAACTTGCTCTGCAAGCATAAACACCATAAATGGACGCTTCTCAAAGATGTCAAATATCTCGACTAAAAACACTAGGATATTAAAGGACAATCTCTGATATAAAACATTACATCAAATTGATTGTTTTTAAACTTCAGATGCCCTCTCCCTGTTACACAAAATTCGAATTACATCAACCTGTGGATGGATACTTGTAAAAAATGTCATGGTACTCTATGCTGTAACATATATAAAATTATATATATATATATATTATATTTAAAAGTGATTTAGCCATCTGAAGATATAATTGCCTCCTATGAAACCTTGCATGCACATCTGTATGTGTTCTAAAATAGCAACTGTGCAGCAATTTTGTGCAGCAAGTTTCATCTCATATGTTCAGTGTTGAATATCATACGGGCAAAGTTTTGATCAGTGAATATTATATATTAAAATCAAGGGGACCCAGCAGGATTTCACATGGACCATTTGCCCACATGAAAGGCATCAGAAATGCTTAGTATTTTCATACCCAATAGTGGTCAGCATCTACAGATGTTTTAAAACATTATGTCTGATTTACCTATTGAAGTAAAATATTTTAGCCATATCTACCTTGGTGACCGAATCATTGACATTGAATGCTGGTGCCTTCAGTTGACCACTGGCCATCAGCTTGTAGAGGTTGTGGACCCCAGTCGTTGTCTCCTCAGAGATCCCACTAATGCCTACAAGCACAACGGTACGACATACAGGGTTTCTCCCAATACAAACACGGGTTGCTACCCGAAAGAGCCCCTGTAAAATGCTGCACATTTTGAGGGTTCTTGTCCATCTTCTGTTTGTTTGCAACGTTGTGACAATTGTATATTACATGGAATGTTTTAGCAACTTAAATATACATTTTATTTACAATCCTGTACTATTCATAAAAAACCAATGTCTTTGATAAAGGTTCATTTCATGCTTGTGTACCAAACATTCACAATAGGAAACCTAAAATGAAATTTGAGATGTTGTCAAAGACGTTTAAAATCTCTAATGGTTTATAGAGACAACATAAGTGTTTAATTTTTCACAGGCCCACATAATTGTTTGTAAATTGAATAAAAAAAACCAGAAACTTCAATGCAAAAACTGACATGGCATGATCCATACAATTACTGCATGCTGCTGTCAATATAGCTAATGTCAAGGCAATGATTTAGTAATCACCTGGCAGATACTGTGGGTACTTTGTATGTACAAGGTTTGTCAAGTCACCGCCATCATCCAGGATCATGGACAAAGGCTCGCCATTAGGGAAGACAAGGGACTGAAAATATAACACAGCATGGAGTGGTTATGGAGTAACACCGGGGGAGGAGGAGAGAGGAAGGAGGAGAGAGGAAGGAGGTACAGACATGTAGGCAATGAATCAACAGAGTAACAGCCAGAGATGGTGTGCGCCATTTATGCAAAACCTATTCTACGACATGCTAACTCGTTTGTGCAAATGTATTATTTAGTTTGGGCGAAATTATCTGACAAACTATTAAATTATTTTCAAATGGGCCATGTCCAAAATCTAATGATCAGTCAATTCTTTTGATAATTTTAACAAAGGTATGCACTCTCTTATTAAACTGACTGTGCATATTAAATAAACCTATTTACACACTACAGATATGAGCATCAATTAACTGGATTAGTGATGAGCTAATTAATTGAGGAAGAGTGTTATTATTCTGCTCTCAAGAGTTGTATCCTACCTGCTCTATGCACCAGATGTACTCCTCGTCTGTCTCTCCCTTCCACGCATACACAGCGACACCACGCTTCGCAATCGCAGCGGCAGCATGGTCCTGGGTCGAGAAGATGTTACAACTGGACCACTGCACCTGCAACGTTGCACAAACATTTGTTATACATATTGTGTTATGTTAAGTATTTGACACCTAAACCTTGGACTGACTTGTCAGCTGTGTCTACAAGGAGGCAACTGAATTATTATATATAATAACATTTTCGTTGTCAACTAGGTGGTGCTACTTGTGTAATATTGTCATGGCCCACTAGGTAGCACCACTTGTATAATATTCACATTGTCCACTAGGTGACACCATGCACAAGTAGAAGTTACATTTCAGGCGACAGGACTCAAAAACAGATTTTTTAACTGAAATACACACACTGGCAAAATCTGTTTTAAATGCCATAACAGATACAAACTGACCAGAACAGAACTAACGTACCTCAGCTCCGAGCTCCAGCAGAGTCTCAATAAGAACACCCGTCTGGATAGTCATGTGCAGACAGCCGCAGATGCGGGCACCTCGCAGGGGCTTCTGGGGACCGTATACACGGCGCATCATCATCAACCCTGGCATCTCATTCTCAGCCAGGGTCAGTGCTTTGCGACCCCACTCAGCCAGGCCAATATCGGCTGTAACATGACAAACAGTCTCCAAAGTCCAGTTACTCACTAATGGTGGACTTTGAATGCCTTCACAGCAACATATCCTCAACCAAATTCTGTTTTGTTCCATCTATGCCAGAGTGCAAAAATGGGTCTTGACTTGTGGATTACACAGCCAATTACACATCAATCGAGTCAATTGCAATTAGTCTTCCACCAAAACTATCTACAATCAATTTGGTTAATTTATAATCACTGAAAGTTGATGGTCATTCCTTGTTTTACACATATCTGTCTTGTAAATCATTTCTGCATCAAATCATATATGCAGATGTAATATATAGTGATGTATGACTAAAGGTACAGCATATGGAACTGTATGCCTAATTGATATGCACTACCGGGGTACATAATAAAAATCATCAACTAAAATGATTTGGTGGCAGTCAAACTTCAAACTCCATTGTAACTGAAGTGGACACTGGTCAAGCATTAATCTGAGGGTCAATGTTCAGGTGGGTAACATAACCATGACATTTGGCTTCTATCAGAACAAATATTATGTAACAATGCTGGGGTGACCGATACTTAACCCTTGCAATAAGAATTCAAACCGACATATTTAACATGACACATTTTGCAAACAAGGAGACAAGATAGAAGTTCTTAAAATCATGCATATATTATATGACTGAATCCACACCTACTTTTAAAATGCGAGGAAGCATTTCTGAGGACAAGAAATAGAGATCACACTCTAAAGAGCAAATCTAAATGCTTTCCCTCTCAGAGTGGCTGAACCATGGAATAACTTCCCATAATTAGTAGTATAGGCCAAATCTATTAACTATTAACTTAACTATTTAAAAACCGGCTCGACAAATTCTGGTCTAACCAGGCTATTTTATTTGACCATGAAGCACCACTATTACTAACAACTGGAACTAGACCTTTTGAACTGCTGTTGATTCTGAAAACATGGGTACCATTTTACCAGGATTCTTACGAGGTCATCAGCCCGATTGTATTCTTTAAAATCAATTTCACCCCTTAGCTTTAATCGAAACAGAAAATTGCGTTTTACTAAGAATAAATCATAAAAATGCTCATAGAAACACTCCTAACTAATGAGGATAGGCCGCTTGTAGAACCAAACATAGCCATCATTAACAGGCAAATACACCAGTTTTACGCGAAGATCTTTTTCATTCAAATAATTTTTTTTAATGTGACTGATGAATAGTTTGCAAAATATGACTTTTGTTTAAAACATGTATTTTATAGCACTGACGTTCACAAGTCATTGTGTGCGCGCAGTTTTATGGCACTGCAAAGGTCAAAGTTGTTAGCGAAATGTTTGCTATTCAAATGTGAACATATTTTAAGCTGTATCTAACTAAATCATACACCCCTAACCTTCATACACAACTTTGGAAGCTTTGCCGGCATGTCACATAGTGTCCTCTTTTTTGTCTCTTCACCCAGTGAGCAAAATAGGTCAAACAAGGTTGAAAAGTGGTAGATGGAACGTATTACTAGCCAAGTTTTGACAACTTTTCTATTTATTTTACCCAATTGTGCACACTGTGGACCTTATGATAGAAATATCGCTCTTTGGCTTCTGATGGATTTAGCGAGCATGTTAATGAAACACATTTTGAAAACGCTCTACATTTAACGACAGATTCTGGCTTATGATGGATTTTCCTTATGAGCTCATTATTTTAGTGAAATGCTCCCCAGGCCCAGATCAGACAGAGGAATGAAATGGATCCTGCGATCAGAACAGTCCTAAGCCTAAGGCTAAGGTTAGGTAATTTGCTTTCCTGTTTCCACCGAAACAACCACTTCACTTGTCATTAGTCAGTGAACACTGTCATCTGGCAAACCAACATTGGCAACAATATGTTATAATCTTGGCGATATTGCTTATAATCTTTCGGACTTATGTAATTTTGAAAACGGCATCGCCTTAAAATTCTTTGCAACCACGACTTTTTGTCCAAAGATCACAACACAACTTCAGGACAGAAGGTAATAAAACGTCAGTATGGCAAAGACAGCTGATCTGACAGCAAACCGAGTGGCAGCTTGAGTATTCGCCAGAAAACAACACATCCATCATCATATTACATAAATACAAGCGAGATCTCTTGTCAGTTTAACACTTAGTATTTAGCTTTTAGTTTTTTCGAGCTGCCACTGGCACTGTCCAACTACGACAGCGCGTCGCTGTCGAAGTTGACAACGCCGCTAAAATATTGTCAGTGTGGTTGCTAAAGTTACTCCATAATATGTTCGCAGTAATGTAATCCAAACAGTGCCCGATCGCCATTTGCAGACGACTCACCAACTTTGAAAGGCGGCTTCTGCGACATGACAGGAGTTCTATGTCAACCACGACAGTAGCAAACTGCAGAGTGAAAGGCCGGTAATCGGCCACGCGCCGTCTTTTATACCACCAATCATTAGCATAATACTAAATTTAGAACCATGTGACTTCCCTTTACGAGATAATTGGTTGACACAATTCGCTGGCTGGCCAATGGCAAGGGCGCTTAAAACACTGCTTTCACGTGACTCTTGTGACGGCCTTCGCCATTTTATAGAACTGTGTTCGTTTGACATAGGCTGTCTGTGTAATCAAATACGATGGCTGAGTATGCTTTTAATATCGACAACGGCTACCTGGAAGGGTTGGTGAGAGGATTCAAAGGTGGAATTCTGCGACAGGCAGACTATCTGAACTTGGTGCAGTGCGATACGTTAGAAGGTGCGTAAGCCGTTTCATCGCTGTCTGTCACCGGGGTGTCATTGTAACGTTACGCCTGTTGACATTCATGTGTCAACTGGACTCAACCCCATCCAGTTCGGCGTGACATCATCTGGTTAAATAGTCACTCATTTCATTTCCAGCTACACGAACGTATTTCGATCATATTGACCTTAACATGTGTTAATGTTATGTTCGTAATTCTATTTTATGCTTTTTGATCTTTATATAATTGACATGGTCAATAAACTTCAGAAGTTCAGTGTGCCGCACCGTTTCCTTTGGCACAGTGACCGGAACAGTTTGACCCAGGCAAGGAGCAAGAAGATGTGTTGCCATATGTCTTCTCTTGTGTAGCCGTCGTCTAAAACTATCATTACCTACATTGTAGTATGTAGCATCTACACAAGGTTATGCCATCCACAGGCAACTGAATCAGCTTGAGCCCTGCTGTAACTAATATATATATATATATAACAGGGTATGCAACTAGGAATGACCCCACTCACCTTTCAACATCCGTATCTGGGTGTTGCGATGCGTAATCCGAATGCTACAACCATATGAATAAACTTTCACTACACCTACTTGTCATTAAAAACATATATGGATTTCTTATGAAAAGAGGTATGTTAACGACTGTATGCACAGAAAGCATATACGGCGAATACGATCATGTGACAATATTACCGGAAGTGAGGTGCGACATCCCTTGTTAGCCAAATAGTCTCCCAACAAAAGGAGTCAATGGTCAGTCTGACACATTCTACAACAGGTGACAGGTGTACGTTGACAATTTTCTTGCAAAGGTCAAACACATGGCAAACTTTGCGGACCATTTCTAGCAATTGTTGCATTGATGCAACAAACAGCATTCTGTATCTACAGGATATTGTTACACAATCTAGACTTGGAGAAAAAGTTGTATGTTTTAAAGGTTCATCCTCAATGTGATGTTTTTGTTTTATTTCAGACAAAAATCAAACCTTGACTTATTAACATGAGTCATAGAGGCTGAGTCTGGCTGACTGGAGTTGGACTCGAGCCTGCCATTTTGATTTGGTTTAACTTGCAATTCAGCTAGAAATGACTCGATACTTGACTTGGAGGTCATTAATTTGAGACTTGACTTGACAGTTTGTAACTGGTCAACAAGTCTTGTGGCTCGGAACACACACAAAATGAGACCATGTTGTTGTGACGAGGTGCACTGAATACATTAATGACTAAATTGCTTGTTATGATTGGCTAATGTTTTGGCAAGATGGCATTCACATAAAATTTTCTGTTAAAAATTACTGCAGACATCAAGGTGATTGGTGAACGCTGGTGGCTTGGGGCTGACTCAAGTCACCCATTTGTGACTTGACAAGTCTGGTATTCACTAGTACTGACATGCTAGCTCGATTGGGCAAATTTGTCATTTAATTTTGGTGGAATTATTGGACACACTGATCAGACCTGGGGCCGAGTACATTTTCACGAGTAAAGTACGAGTACGGGTACATTGGTGATGGCTGAGTACATTGCTCAAAGCTGAGTACGAGTACATTTCCATGAGTACGAGTATATCTTGTATGATATTATAGTAACTCTGTACAGTAATAACATATTTTAAAAATAAACATTGTGAATGAATTTATATAATTCAGGACTAATTCAGGAGTTGCCTGTGCAGCGGCAGTTGATCAGACTTTTTTTTGAAGAAAACTGTAAAAAACCTATTTATGTTTGGGCCCAAACTGGGGTTGCATTCCATTCAAAGGTGCGTTTTGCATTCAAATGCAAATGTTCAGGGTATGTTTTCAAATATGCATGGGTTACAATGTATTTAAATTGAAAATACTTTTTAAAATAAATTTTATAGCACAACATAACAAGAGAAAAGAAATAAAGAAATATAACCATTAAATATATATGATATATGAATCAATGAACACCGTTAGGCATGTTGTGGCTGGCAGTGGCCACAAGTCCACAACTAATGTTTGCTGAGATGGTGGATTAGCATGTGCCAATGTCCATGGCTTAATATCCCCTTTGTAATTTAACCACACTACAAATTTTTACACCAGACAATACTGGTGCAGGCTGTCTGACTTGAGTTGCCAAACTTCTTCTTCAGAAGCTGCAGCTAGCTGTACTTAGCACTCAGGGTTGTCATGTAACGAAGTAAAAGTACTTTGTTTCAATACTTGAGTAGTTATTTCAAGTAATTGGCATGTAACGAAGTAGAATTTTGACTAAATACTTTTTTCTTGTAACAAAGTAGTTTTATCTAAAGTAACACAACTTTTTACTCCGTTACTTTTATTTACTTTGCAATATGTTTTTGTAAAATTTTTTGGCAAAACCATTGCTGCCGGGGCACTCCACCGTCAACAACATTTCAGAAACTATTCATAGTCGCCAGGCCAAAAGCTATTAATATCATTCAATCGCATGCCAGTTAGTGATCATATTTGCATGCATACCTCTCTTTGGGAAATCTACGCAACCACTGTTTTATATCTACGTCAGTGAACGAAGTCTGCCAAATATTGGCATAGGTCAGGTCAAGGCCGTTGACATGAAATGTCACTTCGAGCACACAGCGCTTGAACACCATCTCAAACCACGATGCAAATGTCTTCGTTGCACCATATAAACTATTAATCATTAAGTTTCCAATATGTATTATAAATATTAAAATTAGCAATTTCGACAATGTATTGATAATCCCCATACACTGACACAATTCTGATATTCGTGAGCGAACGCGCATCGTGGAACGAGAACTGATTTTCACCCATTGGCATTGTCAGTAACGGCCTTACCGGCTTACATCAGCATTAAACAGCATTTTACTTTCACGAATAAAATTCATATTGAGATGTTTAATAAATTCATAATAATGATTACTCGACAAAACTAACAGTAAAGAATTGATACTCTGCCATTTGGCAGCATCTTTTCCAAGCAATGGCTTATTATAAATAATATCAAAGACTGGGACAGGGGCCATGACAGTTCACTTTTAATTAGCAACAACATTCCTCTGTTGCACTGGTCTGTCTTCTAATCAATTCTAACCCCAGCTGGTACCAGGTAACCAACACAGCTAGCTGCTAAAGCCTGTTGTTTCAATGTTTGTGTGAGCTGATAAGACATGTCTGGGAAGACATGAGAAGGTGGGGGTTCACAAGCCAGATGGCTTCATCAGCTAGGCATCAAATGTCTTTGTTAATTTTTACTATGGGCAGTGCTAGGTTGTATTACCTCTGACCAGTTTCCCTGAGAGTCTAGTACTGGACTGACCCTCTACCTACTCAGATACAATCACACCTGCGTATACATATCCTGTTGTACAATCTAGCTCCTCCCATATACCTCAGTGGAACAGGTCGATAAAAAGACAGATTGTGCCTCATCATTAATTAAGTTCTGTATTTAACTGAAATTATTTGATGTTGTGAGCGCTCATTAAAGAAAATGTAATTGTCCAAGCATCGAAGTGAGCACCGTGTTCAATGGTGGCAGACCGATTGACCAGCTAAGGCTGTCTGGGAGCACATTGTTATAGGTAGAGTGGTTGCAAAACAGTTGTCAGATGCAAGTTGTATAATTTATATAATATTACTCATGATTTTGTTGTTATTTCTAAGTGTTGTACTTTTACTTCTACTTTGTTATTTCTAAGTAGTTTTTTTACAAAGTAATTTTACTTTTACTCAAGTAGTTTTTATGTGAATTACTTTTACTCAAGTACAACATTAAAGTAATTCAGTCAACCCTGTTAGCACTGTCACTTGTGAGAGCAACAAAGGCATTTTATGGCTAACTGATGAATGACCCTTTCATTATGGACTTACTGGACTTCCTGGCTTAATTAAACAAACACAAGGATTATGGCCTAGACAGGTAACTAGTACAAAGATGGATATGAACTAGGGGTTTCTGATTGGGAAAAGAATCGAAAGATGCTGCCTTTTGAAGCGAAGCACTGAAGCCTAACAAAGGCTTCAGTGCATTCAATGTGCAGAAGAGTGATCCCCGGTATGAATTTGTGAAAACTTATCAATACCAAGTAAAAATGAAACCACATCTACTAAATGTAACAATAATAATTATTACAAATCAGGGGATATTACATTGCAATTAATATCATGGTTATTGCAGTAGAATTGACATAATAAAAGTGTTTTTAACGATCCTGCATTAGAAAACATATAACTCAGTTGAGATGCATGCAAGAACATAAACAATTTCGTTAATTTGATTCATATGTACTCGTAATGTACCCGTTAAATCTGAGTACATTGAATACGAGTACTTGACCATAATTTCTACGAGTATGAGTACGAGTATTTAAAAAATGTAATCGAGTACATGAGTACCAGTACTTCGCCCCAGGTCTGACACTGATAGTATTTTTGACTGTGATCGGTCAAAAGGGTAAAAGTGGCGAAGTCAATTTGTTCTGTGATTTTAGCAAAAGTTTGCACTCTTATAAAACATACTGCACATAATACTTAAAGTTAAAGTTTGCATTCTTATTAAACAGACAGCACATACTACTTCAAGTTAAACTATTCACACAGTATTTATTTCAGCATCAACAAGTCTGGTTTGCGGTGAGCTAAATCAATGCAGGATGGAGTTTTAACATATCAGAATATTGTGCAAATTATAGAATGACATGTACCATTTCTAACATTTGTTCTGTTGAGGCAACAAACACTATTCTATAGCCACATGCTAAACACTATTCTATAGCCACATGCTAAACACTATTCTATAGCCACATGCTAAACACTATTCTATAGTGACCTGCTAGACACTATTCTATAGCCACATGCTAAACACTATTCTATAGCCACATGCTAAACACTATTCTATAGCCACATGCTAAACACTATTCTATAGTGACCTGCTAGACACTATTCTATAGCCACATGCTAAACACTATTCTATAGGCACCTGCTAAACACTATTCTATAGCCACATGCTAAACACTATTCTATAGGCACCTGCTAAACACTATTCTATAGCCACATGCTAAACACTATTATATAGCCACATGCTAAACACTATTCTATGGCCACATGCTAAACACTATTCTATAGTGACCTGCTAAACACTATTCTATAGCCACATGC
The DNA here is from genome assembly GCA_033239005.1 of Lamellibrachia satsuma. NCBI lineage: Eukaryota > Metazoa > Annelida > Polychaeta > Sabellida > Siboglinidae > Lamellibrachia > Lamellibrachia satsuma. The sequence goes on along the minus strand of BSQZ01000011.1, from coordinate 12,814,173 downwards.
TAAACACTATTCTATAGGCACCTGCTAAACACTATTCTATAGCCACATGCTAAACACTATTCTATAGCCACATGCTAAACACTATTCTATAGCCACATGCTAAACACTATTCTATAGCCACATGCTAAACATTGCATAGAACTTTGTATTGTAGGTTGTGACTACTGTAACCACTATTTGCAGACTTGAAGCTTCACCTACAGAGCACAGACTATGGCACATTCCTTGCGAACGAAGCAAGTCCGCTCACTGTGTCTGTCATTGACGAAACTAGAATTAGAATTTTAAGAGTTCAAGTCTTTATGTTGAACACTGGCATTTACTATGTCACGTAAGTGGCAGCTTGATGCTACGCATAGCAAGAAAGTGTTTGCTGTGGTTTATTTGTTTGTAATTTGTATTGTCATCTTGTTATATTTTCTAAACTTGAGTAATGTTGCATTCAGTTTAATTCATCTTCAAGCTTTATTGTGATATAGTGTTTTTGAAATGTTGTTATCAATTGTAACCATGGTTGTAATCATATAATGTAACCATTATTTGTAACTAGAAGATAAAGTAATCATGCATTAAATAATCTAAAATATATGTTATTTTTGGGCATAGAGTATATCTATCGTTGCTCTGTTCACAAACTGTTATTTCGATTGGGTATTGGTATTTTTAGGTGTAATTGGACTTGTTTGTAATTGATGTGGAATTGATGTAATGTAATTGACATTATGATTAATTGTCTGGTCATGAGATAGTAATCATTCTGACTGTGTTTGTGTGTTTTAGATACAGCTACATGATAGACAACATTGTGCTGTTGATCACTGGCACGCTGCATCAGCGCTCCATCTCCGAGCTCATCCCCAAGTGTCATCCCCTCGGCAGCTTCGAGCAGATGGAGGCCATCCATATTGCCGCAACACCCGCCGAGCTCTACAATGCTGTCCTGGTCGATACCCCTCTCGGTGGGTGCATTTGTCACTGGTGTTGTCCAAGTCTTGTTATAATATGGCACCAATGCTGAAAGGTTGCATTGTGTAGTATTATTGGTGCAATCTAGTGGACCAGCAGAAGGATACTGAATATGTGGCATCACTTACAGATTACAAGTTGGTAGTTCCACATTAAAAATTCCTGAAAATCTGGTTGGGATAATTTTGTTTAAAGATGTGTTAGCTTGGAGTTTCTCCTGTCTGGCTACAGTATAAAAAATTGCACAAAATATCTGCCTCTATCTTACACATACTACCATATATGTAGATAAGAGTGGTTGAGTTCTAATGGTCTGTTAGACTTACACACTTTTTACTGGTTTTACATCCTGATAGTTCAATGAAGTTATATTTGCCATGTGACTTTTCAGCGAACTATGTCCTTGACTGCATCTCAGAGCAGGATTTGGATGAAATGAACATTGAGATCATCAGAAATACCCTGTACAAGGTGTGTAGTACTGAGCACATCTGATGCAGATGAATGTTGAGATTACCATAAATCCCCTATTTCATCCAAACAATCACAGAGCGCGGTAGCGTAGCAGTTAGAATGCCATACTCTCAATCGAGAGAACTGCTATTTCAAAACTTTGGCAATTTCATTCACCCCACGTTGCCACAATTCACTCAGTTGTTTAAATGAGTACCTGGCTACAGGCAGTGGTGGATATGTTAACAAATAGTCTGTGCAATTATTGCAGCATAGCTGAATGGTTCCCAGAGAAGTGAAGTTGGCATTGGAATGAACAGGTCTGCCAGCGGGTGGAGTCTAAAGCACTTTGAACAGTCTGAAGGACTGGATAACGCACTATTTAAGAACGTACCTTTACCTTTTTTGCAAGGATACCTAGACCCAACTAGATAAGCTAGAAAGAATACAACGAAGAGCAACTAAGATGATTCCAGAATTAAGAGACCTTAGTTACGAAAGTCGCTTATTACAATGTGGTTTGACAACACTAGAGACCAGGAGACTAAGAGGAGACCAAATAGAAGTGTTTAAAATAGTGAACGGTTATGAGGATGTTGATAGGAATATGTTCTTCAAACTGAAAGAAGGCAGTAGAACCAGAGGACACAAAGCAGCATTAGTTAAGGAACAGTGTAGGTTGGACATGAGAAAGTACTCTTTCTCACAGAGGGTGATAAATGAATGGAACAAACTGCCAAATGATTGTGTTAATGCTAGTAGTGTGAATATGTTTAAAAATAGAATTGACAGATATCTGATAAGGGTGGGCTACACATAGATGAGAAAATTGTTGGACTCTCGATAAGCCAATGGCTTCCTTGTCCACTTGCTATCTGGAACTTGTTGTTCGAGATGGCAATCTTGTTAAATCTTGTTAAATCTTGTTAAACTTCACAATAGCTTCAAACTGATTTGTGAGGTGTTTTATGTTGACAAATGATTGTCACAGATCTAGAAAGCTAAATAAACTTTCTGATTATTTCTTGATTGTAGGCATTAGTTTACTGATCCTAAGTTGTCTGGACTTGTATAACATATTTTTTCACTCTTGCATGAATGTTGTTTTCTAGGCATACCTCGAGGATTTCTACAAATTCTGCCAAGAAATGGGCAGCGAAACAGCAGAAGTGATGTGTGAAATCCTTGCGGTACGTACATTTGTTAGTCCACATACAATGTATTGTAAACGTATAAGACGAGTGGAGACTGACTGGTGGGTATTCTGTCATGGTAAGCTTTTTGTAGTTTGAGGAAAATTGGAGGGTGTTTGTGGTAGTATTCTTGTAGTGAGGCAAATTGGAAAGCACATAGCATTCTATTCTTGACCCGAGGGTATTCTTGTAGTTTGAGGCAGATCGGAGGGCATTCGTCATTACAATCAACTCGTTTGGCACCGAGCTGTCGAAAGATGACCGAGCCAAGTTGTACCCGCGTTGTGGCAAGCTCCACCCGGACGGACTGGGAGCTCTGGCACGTGCCGACGACTACGATCAAGTGCGGGCAGTTGCAGAATACTATGGGGTAAGTGCAGCAGCGCTCACACAGTGACACAGTATTAATCATATCTAGTGCCATTCATTCAGTTGTGTTTGGCAAAATTAACTGAGCTGGTGCAGATTACACATTTACCCACGTCCTCTTGATCGACAGTGTGGCACTAACTGCTGAGCTACCACACCACGTTAGACCTTCGGGACAGACTCCTGCAAATCTGAGGCCTTCATAATAGATACAAAAAGTTATTAGTAAATATAAACTGTACTAGATTATTGATTGGTACTTTTATTTTCAGGAGTATCGCACACTGTTTGATGATGTGAGCGGCAACGCTGGGGAGAAGACGCTTGAGGACAAGTTCTTTGAACACGAGGTTGGTTTCTATTGCTTCACTGACATCTTGTCATTCTGATGTCATGACAACTACTTATTAACCTTACGTAAAGCTTTGTGGTGATACACTACGTGGCTTCTATATTCAGCTCCACACATCAAGTTGTCTGTTCTGTGCTCTGATTGTATATCTTCTGGCCGACTGTGCAGGTTATCTGTTCAAAGTTCTGTCGTTTATAGCATTGTTATAATTATACCAACTTTTGCAGTGATTTTTTTAAGGCAATCTACGGTCCCAAATTGGAACAGTAGATTTCAGGGACGGGTCCGTTTTTTATGTTTGTTTTTCCTATAATGGTTGGTGGCAAAGCAGAGCATGGGACTGTAGAATTCAAGTGAGTGACCATAAGTGAAAGTTTAAAAAAAATTGCTGCCGTACTGTACACTAGTACATTTGTCCGTCTGTACGTCTTCTGGTCGACTCTTGCAGGTGCAGCTCATGAAGAATGCCTTCATGCAACAGTTCCACTTTGGCGTCTTTTATGCGTACGTCAAGCTGAAGGAACAGGAGTGTCGCAACATCATCTGGATTGCCGAGTGCGTGGCCCAGCGACATCGTGCCAAGATCGACAGCTACATCCCAATATTCTAGCATCTTCGATTCGCAACAACCTCGAATAATGGCTTTGTAACAATGCGCAGATTAACATGAATGCTCATTAAATGTGTTGGCACTTAATGCTGTATAATCAGTGGTGGATCCTGACATAGAAATCAGAAAGAAGCAGCCAAATATTTTGGTGATAAAGGTGGAGATATAGGTTCATTTACTAAAAGGTAAACGATGTGGATGTTGTTTACCTGTGGAATTGTAATTAAGCAGAAATGGTGATGTATTACACGTGTTAATTGCCCAAGTGTGTATGTGTATGTAAATATATACTGTTTATGTCTGCGTACAGGAAGAACGGTGTATCTTATGGAAATTGTTCCTGGCAGACAGACTACTAAAACTAGACCAGGCTATGGTCTTCTGATTAAGTTTAGGTGGTGTGAGTGGGCATGGGTGGGTGTGAGTGGGCTCGTATGGGTGTTCAAATGTCTGTTGTTTGTGTGTAAAGCTCCTAGCTGCGCTGTCATACGCTCATACACGCGTAAACATTCCAATGTGTAAATACTATCCCAGTGTTATAGGGAAGGAAGTTGGGGCTTCTGACCAGTAACTTTGGCTCTATCATCAAATTACTCTTGTGTACCATCTTTATTTTATACAACCGATGCTGTGCTTACTAATCCTGTGTCACCAGCTATGTAGATTACCTTTTGACGGAGGACCTTGCCCTTGTCACCACTGTCATTAAGGGCTGGGTAAAAGGTTGCTTAAATTCAAATGTGTTCAAGGGTCATCTCCTTTTCTTGCTAAAAAGGTATCTGTTCAGTGGACAGCAACATGAACTAAGGTAGTTATTAATGTGTAGAGAGAACTTTGTTACTAAAGGTGTCTGCATTTAGAGTGAGAAAGTAGTACAATTACTGAATATGTATAGACATTAATGTTGTTTTTGGAGGAAGATGGCAGTCAGATAAAACACTTAATATAGAAGACAACTAATAAATGTGTATAGCAAATAATGTGCCGTTGTTACCTTTGATATGTACTGAAATTATAATTTTGTTATGATGATATGAAATGACCATTCGTACACAATGTTTTAATGAATGATGTAGCACATGCATTTACCAATAACACCATACACCATTCACACTAAAACACTTTTCCATGCTCTCCTGTTATATGACTATACCAAAGTCTACATCTACGTACAAAGGCACTTTCATGAGGCTAAGTGCAAATATATATTTGCTCTGTGATGTTTCAATGGGTTAGACAGAGGAATGATTATTTTTACAGGGAAAACAAGATCACCCCAATTGTAGAAGTAATCAGAATTAATAAATTGACACAGTATGGTCATGCAGCCACCTACAAGAAAAGAATGCCAGCCTCAAAGAAGTTTTAAGAACAATGGTACAGGAACCATACAGAATGGAGGAAGTTGAATTCCTAACTGGAGTAGGGTGAGCAGGACTCTTGGCAGGTTGACCTTAAAATAGGCACTTTGTACCAACATACGTGAATACTGCTGATTAGGTGTCCACTTTGTGAGGTCTTGGTACCTTCTAGTGTCTTCATGTTTATATTGTACAGTAGTACGACACTGGGACTATTTGGAGCACTTCACAAATCAACCCTCACACTGACATCAACATGACAAAGACATTGTCAAGTTCACAAATTGATGTCCACACCTTCCATGCCAGGTGCCAATGCCCTGCCACTGTGCTGTTGCTACCAGTGTTACGACACCCTTGGTAATCGTGCAACAGCTCAGGTAGATATTCATCGGTGACTGTGATTTGTAATGTTAAACACTCATCGAATCATCCACTCATCCACTGTGGTTGTGAGAGATGGGTTCATGTGACGTGTGATGTCCTGTTGCACACAACAGATTTCCTCCCGGCAGATTTCTTCATGTGCAACTTTATTTTTGATGGTGCCTGAAAATTCAGAGCACAAGATGAACTATGTATTGTGAATGTGCCACATTACGGACTTAGGAACGTTTCACACAAATAATGAAGTCGTCATTAGCATTGTCAAGTTTATAATTATATTACGTGTTTTAGTGATTGTCCAAAAAACATCAATAACAAAGGTTTAACATCGATAACAAAATACTTTCGCAATCACAAAACAAAAAGTAATATTTCATAATTATTTTAAAAGTTGGTAATTATTTTATAGAGGTGTGTAGTTGTGTTTAACATAATTTTAAGAAATAACTTTAAAGCTAACTTTGTGAGCTGCAAAAAATTAACAGTAATGGGCCTGTCAATTCTGCACTTCTCATGATGCAAAAGATGGCATACTTTTTGTAAACAATTGATTTTATTTTGAATGCTGCACAAAATAGAACGACAGTAAGTGGACACCACGTCACATGGGTGGTGTTTCCTCAATACCTACACTAGAATAACAGACGACTTTCATAAAGCTTCAGTACGGCTGGTGTATGAATCATGAGACAGGTAGGCCTTGAGCCAGCTGAGGTCGTCTCACTAACAAGAAACTGGGAGGAAACATGTTGCCACTTCCATTATGTCCAAGGACAACGGTCGATGGTTACAAAGAAAATTCTAAATGCTGCCAAAAATGAAGAGGTGTACTTTGAGTGAATGTCGTGCCATGTTGTCTGTAGCGTCCTGATGACCTTGTCCTTGTAGCCAGAGACACAACATGGAGTCCTCTCCGCCCGTCACTGCCATCTCGGTCTGCAAAATATTCACCCAAACAGTAAACACAGCTCGTATGTTTTGGTCGTATGTCAATAAAAATATATTAATTTATATTATCAGCCTTATGAGTCTCTAATGATATCAAAAGTAAACCGTTATCTGCGTTTGCATTTTTAACACGATGCACATATCATCCACTAGGTGGCAACACATTAAATTTTTTATCTCATTTGGTGGAGCCACAAACATACATAAGTAATGTCAAATACACACGTAAATTTCATCCTAAAAACCATGACATCAGCAAAATCCGAGTACTAGACAAGTTCACTTTCGTTGGGCAGGTACAATTCTTGTGCAATCTGTTTTGTAATATAGTAGTTTGTGACTCGGTATGTTTGTCTGCCTGTCTGTCTGTTCCCTCATATCTCCGTCACTTTTTCGCTGAAATTTTGTAGGTGTGCCCGGGGGTCCATGGGGATAGTTTGTACATTAAAACAAATAAAAAATTCCACCAGGGGTGGGGTATTACATCGAAGGAACCAATGTTGACTTTTGATGTAAATTACATAACTCAAAACAATAGCTACGTGCAACTGTTGGCAATGCTATACGTAATCTATGTCAAACGTCTAATGAACACTTCAGTAAATTGGCTGTTGTACGTGATTTTTGTGGCGCGAAGAGGTCATTGGCATTGCACTACCAAAACTAGAATGGGTATTGCAAGGAGCCACAAGCGGTTTCCTTTTCTTCCGTGCAACGCTGGGCAACTGGGCTAGTTATACATAAAATTAAAGCCTGAATTTTTCTGGCACCGCACACATATCTAAAGCAGCCACCCAAGTGACTGAGATAAAGTGGTCTGATTAAAGGGGTGGTCTAATTACAGAGGCTGGTCAAATATACAGATATGGGAAAAACAGACTGATACAGTGGCCGTTTAAAAAAATGGGTGGCTGTTACGAAGCAGTGGCCGCTTCGAGGGGTTCTACTGTATAAAACACAAAGCTTGCCTGTGGATCCCAGGTGAGGCAGCGGACGTCCTGTGAGTGACCGCCGTCCAGGGAGGAGACATGTTCTAGACAGTTGGGTGAGGACGTCCTCAGTAAGTGCAGGCAGCCACTGTCAAAGGGAAATGACCATTAATGTCCAAGCGTTATTAGCGTTAGTCTTCTTTACTGACTTGCACATTTGATCGGTGAGTCTATCTTTCCATTTATATGGAACTGGTATCTGGCACCCGAGAACCAGATGGAGGGAAGCAGGGCTTAATGGCAGTCTTGGAAGGCAGTCTACCTAGGAGAAGGCACACCCTGAAAACAAAACTGATCGACAAGTCTTGTGGCAGAACTAGCTTTTAATGTTCAATGATAGGAATGGCACTGAAACAAGGCTATTTCCATATTTGAAAATTGTAAAAGACTTGACAATTTTCAAATATGGAGTGACTAGCAATTACTAAAAGATGATGAAATGTGTATCTTGACACAAGGTGTCCGTTTTATTGTTTTGGGCATACACACAAGTAATAACTCTGCTCTGCAGTTTAGATGTGTAACTGCCAAGACGGTCTGTGCGATAAGTGAAATGAAGACACAGAGAAACAAGACACAAACCTGTGTGTTCCAGCCATCACGTGCAGTCTGTCATCGCCCACAAGTTGGAAACAGTCGACTATGTAGTCCAACTTCTTCTCACCCTGTTACAAGTAAAATACAATGAACCAGGGGAAAAGAAACTGAGAAAAAACTGAGCATGAAGAGCAAGTGTTAAGCAAATTAATTATCTGTTGTGAGTATTGAGAGCTCCCCCAATCTTTCGCCAGCTTGTGTCACAACCTTGGTTATATATGTGACATGGCCACAGCGATTCCAGTTCATCGATGAAGGCCGAGTGAGTTGGCTGACATATTTGGAAAAATATACAACAATTTATAGTCTTCCAAGAATAGAGAAGAGTACACACCTGAAATGCATCGCGTACATCCTTGACTTGTGTGACAATGTCAAACTGCAAAAGGACAGCAAGATGTGTGGCACACGAAATATGACAAGATACACATTACACAACTCATAATTTTACACATTAACTGTAATTTGCTTAATAAATTTAAGTTCTAAATACTCTGACCTAACAGACATATTTTTTACATGATATACTAACTGAGACTTATGGAAAAGCAAACTAAATTGTTGCACAGACACAACTGGTTCAGTTTTTACATAGATGGCAAACATGCTGTTTGACTTCAAACCTAGTTTGGGATCTAATCAGCAAGGGTTTTCATTTACAAAATGCCAAAGTAATCGTAAATTAATAAAAAACATCATCCCTGCTGATGCTATACTATGTATATAAATATGATCCAAATGTTCAGTCATATTTCTGAGCTCTACCAACGACTCACCTCGGTCGAATGCCAAACGTGCAGCGTCTCTATGTGCGTGGTACAGTAGATGTTGCACTGTCTTTCTCCACACCACCCTATCTGACTCTGAAACACAAAATGTCAATTTGCACTTTTTCTTACATTTCTCTATCTTTCCAAAACCGTTCCTTACACTACACATTTTTGAATTTAAAATCACTTCTTCCTGGGCACAAATTAGTTTCCATTTTCAGCTCTGAACATCAATTGTAAGCAATGAGATGGTCTTGTTGTTGTGGTGGAGTCATCCAAGCTTCTGCTTTAGTTCAACGAATTCTCTAGGAATTAAGTTGAAAGATGGTTCCACATATTCTCAAACAAAGAACTTCAACTGAAACAGTGTTTCACATAATAACTGCCGACACATCAAAACAAATATTGGAACTTTCTTGTTTGCTGCACCAACTCTTTTGAGTTAACTCCATGTTAGTGTTGAATCAGTAAGAAGCATAATAATATCTTTTCCCTCCTCAGTTCCGTAGCATATCCATCCATCTGTTGACAATTTTAACATGGCATATTGATTCTCCAATTGCCTAACTATTTCATTTTGATGCGCATCCAAGGATTTAGGCATGATAGAAGTTTTTTTATTATTATGACAATATGAATATTAAATGTGTGAAGTGAACTCACAACAGAGGACTCTGAGTTAAGCGTTCCTTGTAACGCGTCATCCTCAGACTCCTGACTGACGTCGAACACACAGACTAGTCCGTCTGTTGACCCTGTCAGTAGACTGTCTCGAAGTTGTGGGTGGAAACACACCTAGAGCAGATATAACACACCTAGAAAAGATATAACCCACCTAGAGCAGATGTAACACACCTTACGGTGACAACAAATTAAAAATGTTTACTGGAAATGACTAGGTTTAATCCATACAATGTTAAGGCTAATCTTCATACACTCCAACTTATTTAATTAATCCTCTTCAATCAAACTGCAGCATAGAGCTGAAACAACACTTCTACAACGCGCTATGTTTTGGGCTGGTTTCTTCATCTCTTCCTGGGTGGTTCCAAACATTGCCATTTCTTCAGCTACTGATCACCCCCCCACTTAAAAAACTCCATGTGAGTGTTATACCAGTTTTCAAATACTCTGAGTGACTTTTAAGACCAGTTTCAGATATTGGTAATCTTAGTAACTATACGTCCAGTCAACAAATAGTCTGGTTGACTTTTATAAGGCCAATCTTTAATTAAACTGAAGTAGTTGAAATAGTCAGTGTGACACAGTCAGGTTTTATAAAACCAGTCTTTAGGTAATGTGTGACATATAGCACATATTTGTTGACTCGAGTCGTAGAGGCTGACTTGAATTGCACATTTCATGACTTGCGACTTGACGTGGAGGTCCTTGACTTAAGATTTACAATTGATTCGACTTGCCAGTTTGTGATTTGCCAACAAGACTGGTGGCTCGAAATGTATGCAAAATGAGTTTTTGTGACAGGCTGCACCGAATACAATAATTATTAAGTACTTAATGATGATTGGGTAATGTTTATGGTGAGGCAACATCTGCCTAAATTTCCCACTAAAAATTACCACAGACAATCCACAATGATCATGGCGATTATTGAACCCTGGTGACTTAGGACACGACCTGGAATAGAAAGAGATGACTTGACACTTGACTAGGACATCAATGACTTGACTTGACGTCCTGGTCAATGCGAGACTAAGGAACAAGAGCAAACAAGAATTAGTTAGCCAACCGTCAGTAGAAAGGTTTAGACAGTGCCTTCTCACCATGCCAACATAGAACAATTATACAGTCCTTATTATTAGATATCATATAGCCCATGCACTGATGTATTGCCTAACTATGCAGATGCGACATATTCTGACCAACACGGACCCAAACCAGCACTACATCACCTGCTCATACGCAATAGTGATCACAACTCGAAAATACTCTAGCCACATTTATATGTGGTTAATGTAGCGTTATGAGCTCAAATGGAAGAAGAAGAATTGACTTGCCAGTTTTGGGTTTGCCAACTAGTCTGATATACAATGCAACAGACTGATTGGGCTATACTGACCTGTGTTATGTCATCATGGTGTGACTCAGAGTAGCACCCAAGTGGTTGTGGCTTCCTTGTGTCCCTGCATACCCAAAAACAGGCAAATATACACATGCACACTTTTATTAAAATTTATTTTCCACTTCGTTTTCGAAATGTCAAACCCAATTCCAAATCCTTTTCAATCAAATGGTTTTCCGTTAAAGTTTAGTTAATTGTTTTTTGCTTCAATTCCTCTGTGAACCAGTTCCTAATTAAAATTAATTTCTGCTTTAACATTAACATTTCTGTACTTTCAATGCTTTTGATCAGTCAGTGTATAGCACTCTGATAATCTGGATGGAGAATTAAAAATAAATTTATCTCAAAACCAAGTGACCATCGTGTTTCGGTTCACATATAAATAGGATTGGTACTGGTTATAGTAGGTGATTATCACTATCTAGACAAATATTGTTCTTTATTCTACTCCCCAAATAAAGATGAAGAAATTTACTGCAATGTCAGCAACATTCGACTGCGATTATGTCAATATGAATAATATCTGTATTTCAAATTTCCCTCCTAAATTCATTCATGAATCAGGTTGGTTGATGTTCAAATATGTAACTTGTGAATAGTTCAAGTAATATTGGTTTGTTTAATGAAAGAGTCCAAGCTTTTGTTAAATTCATTCAAAGAACTGACTTTGATCAAGAGATTAGGTAACTTGTGACAACCACTGCCTTTTCTTTCCAAAATGTTGACCGAGTTCAGTCAAGAATAATTTGTCTAATAATTACACTAAAACTAAACAACAGGAGAAGGCACCTTTAAAATGCTAAAAACTAAACCACATGTTGTAAAAACCTTCCATTTATTGGATTGTTCAGTTGGTATTAATGGATATTTTAACATTTTCTAAACAAAAAAACCCACTCGTGATTACAGTATATAATATCTACTTACAAAAGATTAACATACATGACAGGGTGGGGCAACCTCCCATCAATTTCACAACTTACTCTGCCTAAACAAAACTTAACTTTGGCAAACACGCTTTCTCTGTCGCTGCACTAGGGCCTGGATTGATCTCTCCATTACTTTGAAAACACCTCATGTTTATACTAAATGATTCCCCCCAAACATTATGTATAGCAATGAATTTAGGCCTTAGTAAATGTTTGTGCAAAAGGGTTAGGAAGACAACAATTACCAGAAGTAGATGAAGACATCTTTAGCGTCTGTGGCTTCTGTTCCCGTACAAAGTAGTCTGTCGTCACAACTGACGTCAAGCGAACTGAGGGCGTTCGTATCACCTTCAGAACCTGTACATGGCGCAAACACATTTATGAGAGACCATGTACATGGCACAAACACATTTATGAGAGACCATGTACATGGCACAAACACATTTATGAGAGACCAAGCATCAAAAGATTAAAGAGTAAACAAAATATTCATAAAATATTGGTGAAGAATTCAGTGTATTTGACCTACTAAGAGTACAGAATGCTTAAAAAAAATTGGGCCATGGAAATCTGTTCTTATAACTGTACACCAAAATTGTTTCTCTAAATTGGTTCTCATTTTAACACTAGTGGTGTCAGTTTGTGACTAATATAGAACAAGTGGTGCCAACTGTTTAACACCAGATGGAGACATTTTTCAGTGTGTTTCACACAAGTCAAATTACAATAATTATGGATCCTTCTCATTAGAAAGGGGGCATCCCGGGCATGAACCCTTAATAGGTCAAGGTCTTACTGTGAACTGCCAACAGGAATATTTATCATGAACTATGAATTTCTTATTTGTCATAAAATGGGAACTGAAATGAGAATTACATTAACATTTTTAATAAGATGTGGCCAGTGAAAGGCAGCGTTTATGTTTGTGGCTGAAAAATATGAGTTTTTCTGAATGAATAAACATTATTTTAATATAAATGAATCTGTTTAACTGAGATGGGTATTTATTCAGTGAGGTCATGTTAGGTAGAAATAAACCCATTAACTATTGCATTATACATTAAATGTACTGTGGGTTATTATGTGAAAGTGATAAGTGAACACATGCATGATGCAATAGAATAACAATAGGTTGTCATGTAAAATGGGAACATGCCTTTACCTGTAAACACCTGTGCTGCCTTTTTCAGACGATCTCTTGTGTCCCAACATCTGCAACATGTTGCCACCATACAGATCAAGTGATTACACAACATATTAAGGCCAACTCTCGTTACGTATATTCCCACAGGTGGTTGACAATTTGACTTGACATTACATGACAGACAGTTCACCTAAGATGGTCTCAAAATCACATGCATCTTTTTCATTTTTTATTTTGTTATTAGCAGCTGTTGTACTGTGTATGTTTCGACTCTGTATACCATTAATTCCAGACAACAGAGACTTGCCACAGCACTCAAGTTATGTAGGGTGAATTCAAGGTGATATCATGCATGTGATGGCTCCAAGATATTTGCTGAATATGCAACTGGAAAGTTGCCTAGGGTGGTGTGAAGTGAAGACACCGAGTTCAAGCAAAACATTCTTTCAGTCAATTTGACTACTAAAACATGAATTATATCTTAACTTGACTTAATGATTTGATGACTGAAGTGCACCAATTGCGATAGTTCATTTATTTAAAGCATGGCTGGTTTCTGTGTTTGCAGGGTGAATCTGATAACATATGATTTGATATCTATTAATCAGTAGTGTTGAAAGCGAAATCATGTGATTTAAATGTTTGCTCACCTAACAGTGCCATCTAGTGATGATGTGTAGAGAAGGTGAGGTGACAATTGGGCAAACTTGACACCGGTGACAGTCTTAGTGTGACCTACAGACCACAGCATAACATTCTTATTGACTGCATTGAAATTTGAGGCAAAACATACAAATCATAAATATGCCCTGAATTCAAAGGTTACCATCATTTGTTGAGAATAAAAATTGCAATTATTATAGCTGAAATATGGAGAATGACATGAACAGATGAGAATAAATTGAATCCTACAACGAATATTAAATATACACTGGCCAATGAAAATGTTAAATGAAGAGCTATTCAGCTGCACTTGTATACCACCAATATCCAAATCAGATGATGGAGATGGATCAGTCGCACACTTAGGAGATATGGGAATAACAACACAAGGTAAAAGAGAAAGATGTAGCAAATAATCAACATGGAGAAGTCAGGCTACAGCTTCCAGTGACCATTTGCACCATAGACCACATGGCCTCAGATTTGGCTAAACAAAAGTTACCCGTTTGAGTCAATTTAGCCTCCAGCATTTTCATTGAAAAGCACGCAGAATACATGAGCATTTATTGTTGTATTGCACATTAAACAAAATTGGTTAAAGCAATTTGTATTTGGCCAAACAAAATTCGGGACTTTAGCCAAAATGGCTCAACAGTTTGCAACATCAGAGCTAGCCCAGAGAAGGACTGTTGAAGTAGTAAGAAACCAACTGGGATGGAGTTCTTGGCAGAGAATGCAGCTAAAGGTTGTACAAAATGATGGAAGTTAATAAGTGGCCTTATTCACCAAATAGGGTGGGACGAGGATAAAAAAGTAATAGATGGTAGTTCAGAACATTGTATACATGTCCTACCTGAAATGCTGCCCAAGTAGCCTAGAGTCTGGCGAGTATATGTTCTTACAGTGTTTTCAGAGCTTGTTGCAGCGACTCGAGTGTCAGCGCCAGAGACAGAGCTGAAGTCATGGATGTAGTAGTACAAGTGTAACATGTTAGTTCCACAGACAATAAGTTAATTAGTGTGGCTTGTGTATCATGATCCATTAAAGGCATACATGTATTTACCCCAAAACAATGAACTGTCCAACATTTGTTTGGCATCATGTTAATATTTAAACTATTATTAGTGTTAGCTAGAGCTCTAGTAGTATTACATAAATAATACTGACATGTATATATATATATATATATATAGAGTTTGGTCCTCAGATAATTTGTTAATACCACAAAAACCTACCCAATTAACCGGCACAATCTGTGAATCGCACAATTTATATAATGCCAATGGCAATAGTTAATACAAAAAAGAGAGGGGAGCGGCAGGGACCGGTCTCAAAGTCCCATCTCCCACCTGTTTGCATGGCTAACCTCCCTCCCGTCAATCCTATACACCACCTCCCACCAATTCTGGAGTCCAACCTCCCACCTCCAAGTGACAGAGACAGAGTCCCCCAATCCCCCTCAAAAAGGCAACAAACATATTCATACCTCAGCTGGGAATCTATATGGAGAATATACTCTGGTTCTGTTTTTTCCAAAGATATTGCCGACTTCTCAGCCAGGTGAAGAGTGGTCAGTTCCCTCATTACTGTTTCTATTGACATACTCTATCTACAAAATTTAATTTTTGCAGTCGACATCCACATGTTCCCGTATTATCGCCCTCTCGTCATGTAATTACCACACTTATGCCTCATGATATATAAAATTCATTTGGCTCTAAATGCTGCCCATAACAAAAGGTATTCCAAGAATACTTTGTATATGGGAGTCACTTCACACACAAGTAAAAAAAATAATAATTTGTCCAAAGACCGCAACACATTTAGTTCAGAATAAATACAGCAGGTGGCGGAATGAAAACGGTAAAACACTCATACAGATACCGATAGTCCATACCCAGCTTACGTAACACGTGTTGCCTGCGTAGTGCCGATTTCTACATGTATTGTTATTATTTATTTCGACATTTTGCACGTAAACCATGTTGAGTAGTGCATTTGGTCAGCAGTATTACTAACACGGGTTGTCGCAGCCTGGGCTGACGAATAAGTGCGATATCGATCGTGCACCCACTATCACCGTGTCTAAAACGGAGTGTAGTTTTTTGTAGTGCAGATAAACTCGCAAAGTCTAAAGTCTTCTGTCAGATTTGATCACATAAACATAAGCATAATTGCGTTTGCGTTGTGCTCCACAATGAATGAAGAGTGTCTGAAACTGTGTGAAAAACTCATCCCAAGTACGTACGTGCAGCAGGGATCACAAGCGAGGAACACGCACGAGAATAAAATTAGACATTTACTTGAACAGGTAAATTAAACAAGTTTTGAAACATTAGTTTTTGCTCAGCCTCGGTGACAGTCAGACTAAAAAGCTAAACAGAATATGAGACAGTACCAAAAGACATGAAGAGATGGACCTGATAGACTAAGGGAGTAAATGAGCTTGCATGACAGCTCTGAATCTGTGACTGTATATAATGAATACTTCAACCAGTTGAGAACTTGAAATTTAGAAAGGAGCCCCAGTTGTCGAACGAGTGCACTGGAATGCAGCATTAATCACATATAATTAAATTGACTAGAGTATTGTCGAGCTGGGTGCATTCGCCCCATTGGTGGGTTGGAGATAGACACCACTGTGATTCTACAACAGGTTACACATTTACCCTATGTATGGGATATTTCACTTCCCCTGGCACAGGCAGAAGGCACCAATGGCTTTTTGTGTCTCTTCTGAAAGACACAAACTTCCAACTTCCTTCTCCCATATGCCAGGTGCTAGAAGAGTCAGCAAATTGTACCTAATTTTTAGAAAACTGCTGGGTTGGCCACCGGCCTGGGGCTCAAACCCAAACCATTGAGCCAGTGCAGAGCCACAAAGCTGTTGGACTCACGAAAGTAACCACGCA
Source organism: Lamellibrachia satsuma (assembly GCA_033239005.1). Lineage (NCBI taxonomy): Eukaryota > Metazoa > Annelida > Polychaeta > Sabellida > Siboglinidae > Lamellibrachia > Lamellibrachia satsuma. The sequence goes on along the minus strand of BSQZ01000011.1, from coordinate 12,797,447 downwards.
TGACAAGTTTCACCTGTTGAATAAAAACATTCTTTTTATGCCACACCCCTTGCTCATGGCATATTAGCTACATTCTGCCCTCAGCAGACCTATTCATGCTAACTCCATTTTAGCCTATTTTTGAAGATTGCATATACACTACAATTTGTGCACATAAGCTATTAATCCATTTAAAATGTATTAATCCCCGTGTGGACTGACCAAAGGGTCATTCCATCTTAAATCAACAGATTTGCAGAAGGGTCCCAACTGGATGGGCTCAGATTTTGATGAAAAAAATGCATAAAAATACCTTTATGGCTATCTTAATATATTGTTATGCTGCTCCTAGACACTGCATCTTGGGCGTCAAACTTTCAGGGGTTCATCTACGACCCCATAGTCGGGTCATTTTGAAATTCACCCCACTTTTACCCTTTCTGTGAACAATCGAATTACCATTCGTAGTTATAACGTACATCTGTCTGCAACGCTGTGCATACAATTACATACAATTGTTGACAATATCATGTGTATTTTCTTTGATTGTCCAAAGTTACACCATATACAAGGGCAAGACATCACTACACATTACTACAACTGCCTGTATTACGTCATAATCTTCAGAGATATTGACTGGCAGCACCAAGTACCAAGGCATAGGTGGATATTTCTGTGATAATGTGTTTCCTAAAATTTGGTAAACACGAACTACCAAGGTATCCCGTCCGGAAGATGGGCATTTTTGTTAGTAATGTTGACAGACCGAATATTAACCCTCAACTCCAAGTGGTTTTGGGTTTATGGCCCCTTAAAAATAGGGTGCCACACCCTTTTTTGGCATTCGCAAATTGTGTCGGTTTTGTTGATGTTTTCTGAGGATAATAAATCATCACTGAATAGAGATATTAAGTAAGTAATTCGCTACACATCAGATGGCAGCAATAGGATTCAAATTCTGGAACATTTAAATTTCTGTACATGCCCCACACACGTGTGCACACCCCATAGTAGATGGTTTCTGTGACAGAGGAAATGGCCGACAGACGGCTGGGACGATATCACCATAGAGTACATCATTCAACAACTGTCAGTAATGGACAGCAACAACTTCCTAGGGAACTGTGGCGTGGGAGAGAGGGAAGCCCGCATTGCCTCCCAACTAGTGAGGAACCGTCACTTCAGGTAGACCACTATCATTGCAGCTAAATCTTGTTAATGTTAATGCTTATGTCGCTTCTCTTACAGATAGCACATGATTACATTTACTGCAAAGTTTTGAAGTAACAAAATGTTGGCCATGATGATGGGAAAGTTTACTGATGATTTGAAATAATGATGTTTGCGTTTATGCAGCTTAAATAGTTTGGACAAAGATAAAATATTAATGGAAATGTAAAATAAACTTTTGTTGGTTATCTATTACTATTCTGTAGTCTATCTGATGATAACCAAGACACAAGGGCTAAATGTACAAGACCATGACAGTTGGTGTTCAAACTGTGATACAAGTTAGGAACTTGCACTAAAACTTAATTTATGATGGCCAAATTTATTACAAATGCAAATTTAAGACCACAGCACATGCTCAATTTAAATGTACACTACAAGTTTAATATTAAACAATGTTTAATATTAAACTTTGCAATAAATTTAAAACAATGTTTAATATTAAACCTGTAGTGTATACAGTATAGGATGTATATTTAAATTGAGCATGCTCTGTGGATGTTAAGTTTGTGTTAGTTATAAATTTGTCCATCATTACCGGTAATTAAAATCATAAGTTTATAACTTGTGTCATATTTATTCAAGACCTGAATAAATTGAATCTTATAAAACCATAACGGAGTCTACTCTATCAACCATGAAATTGATCATTCTCTTTAACAAGATATGTTCTTATAGTTATTTTTCAATATGAAGTTTTGTTGTCAGTTGTAGTAAACGTATCATACGTATTGTGTGCTGTTGTAGATTAGGTCATGGCATTGGTAGGTCAGGGGACATTTCTGCTGTGCAACCAAAGGCGGCTGGCTCAAGTGTGCTTATGAAACTTGCCAATGCCATGGTGCTGGATGCCATCAGACTTCTGGGTAAGATCACATCTAACACCTGGTGGATTATTCATATCATGACTGCGTTCAATTACGTAATTGTAAAGGTAAAAATGCTCTCACACATTTCTATCAGTCATACAAATTAGCTACTGATTGTGTTAAAATTAAATTGGCAGATATGTAATAAGTTGCCTTCTTGAAAAGCCAATGGCTTCCTTGTTCACTTGCCATTTGCACCTTGTTGCTTTGTGTGACAATCTTGTTAAAGCAGAACAAAAAACTGTTCTAACGTATTATGATGTACGATGTGATGTTTTATAACTGCAGGTGTTCCTTCAGCTGCCGGTGCGCTCATTGTTCCCATGGCAACAGGGATGACCCTGGTCTTGTGCATGCTGACCTTTCGACAGTTCCGTCCAAATGCCAGATATGTGCTTTGGCCAAGAATAGACCAGAAGTCATGTTTCAAGTCGATTGTCACAGCAGGTGGGGCATGCAATGATGTTTTGCATGAATAGACAAATGGGTTGATGTGGGAATGGCAACACATGCACCTCCTGACTCGGGGAAGTTGGTTTAAATCACACTAGAATATTTAACTGAATTTGTGTGGGTCTCATGTCAGCTGAATAGATAACATAGCCAGAAGCCAATGTGAGAAATTAGTCACTCATGTTATTAAATGTCAAGTAAAAGGAATGGCGGGAACAGGAAGGACAAGAAATGTGTTCATAAAATAATGCTTACTGCATTCAAGAAAGAAAATGACACATTTTGGTTTGAAACAACTTCAATCCTACATGCACTTGCAGGAAAGGTATCATGAACATTGCCTGTTAATTATAACATAGTGTACACTTGGTAACAGAAGTGAATTGATTTAAAGGCACACCTTAATGGTTGTATTTCTTTGTCTCTGCACTTTTTGTTTCATCTAATCTAAATCCTGACTATAATCGTCAGTCCCTGTTTATTGTTCTTCCATGTTTAAACCTTGAATTTAAGTAATTTGTCCAACATCTTTCTTTGGAATGTATATCATATTAGTCCGTGTGTGCAGGGTTTGAGCCGGTCATCATTGAGAATTGTCTCGAGGGCGATGAACTCCGCACAGACGTAGCAGCGCTCGAGGGTAAGATTGCCGAGTTAGGAGCAGACAACATCTGCTGTGTGATGACAACGACCTCCTGCTTCGCCCCTCGAGTCCCCGACAGGTAACCAACTAAGGGGTCATTTCATCTCCTGACAGGTATCTAAAGGATGATCTCAAAACAGTGTTTTAATACCATAACATACCCTGCTAAGGCAGCACCCTTATGAACTGTGATAAGAGCATAAACGATGTTTTTGGGAAAAATGCATCAATGTAAGATCTTCTTTTTCTTCCCCTTGGGGGGTCCATGTCACTTGGTAGCTTCTTCCACTTTTATTGTCAACTCTCTACGTCTCCCTCTGTCTTCTGTGATGGTCTTCTCCTCTTGGCCGTTCGTACCTGCCCTTTCAGGATCTCGTTTGACACGGTCTTTCCGTCGCAGCTTTGGCGTAAGATGCTACGCCAATAAAATTCCATATAGTATCACACATCAATCATTTTAAAGTCATCCCTAATAATTAACAAGAGTTAGGATATAAAAATTCTTTGTGTCATGGCAGAGTAATTTGCTTTTCTGGAGGTCTGACAACTTTATGAAACACTCATTAATCGCACTTCTTTAATCTGTATGTGCTCTGCCTACCAAGTTTGGTGTGAGATGCTGTGATTGTTTGTTGTTCGCATCTAATTTTTTTGGTTATGTTTCAGACTAGAAGACGTTGCTGCTCTTTGTAAAAGCCACAACATCCATCATCTTGTGAACAATGCCTATGGAGTGCAGTCCTCACAATGCATGCATCGTGTACAACAGGTAAAGTCTTCTGTATCCCTCCCTCCCTCCCTCCCTCCCCCCTCCCTCCCCCTCTCCATCTCCCTCTCTCTCCCTCTTCCTCTCCCTCCTGTTCCTCTCCCTCTTAGGGCCCCCATTATTCAGGACGGTACATGGAACAGCCAGTGGCGGCATAATTTTACTAGCGGATGCAGTGTATATGGAGGGTTTTGACCCTTGTCAGCACTTCACATGGGAGTACAAATGAACTACGATAACTTGGAAAGTATCTGAAATTGCTGCAAACATCCAGCGACAAAAGTGTAGACATTATTATCTTTACAATTACTTATAAAAATGTTTTAAAATCATCTGTAATGATTAACAGGAGTTAGGATTTAAAAATAAAATCCCACATCTGTTACCCCCCGGGCAATTTTGAAAAAACTAACAATGTAGAAACCATCCCCGTGGGCCCTGAACAGGCCTACAAAATTTCGGTTTGATATATGTGAAACTGAATGATATATGAATAAACAAACAAACACATGCACAAACGTTTTATAGTATAGATGGCACTTGACAAAATAGTGAGAGAGAGAAAATTTCTCACAATTTTTGTAATAACAATATATAAAATACTTCTATTGCACTAAAATCATTGGGAGAACAAAGCTCGGCAGCGAACCAAAACAAAAGGGCTTAAGCAGTTCATAATTGATAAGCAGTTCCAGTTCTAAACAGTTGGATTGGTATGTTGGGGAGCTATGGAGGATAAGCATGTTTAAGCAGGTGGGTTTTTAGTTTATGGCGAATCGTTGTTATATTTCCTACATACTTAACACTAACTAACGGAGTGAGTTCACAGAGTCAGTGTAGCAACTGAAAAAGCTCTAGTTCCGACATTTGTCTTAATACTAGGAACAAAAATTAGTTAGAATGTGATTGAAACTGTCTGGGCTGTCTTGCAGGAGTGAGTACTGAATGTAAATATGGTAGTTGCTTGGATGAAAGTGCTTGATAGGTAATTGTTCAGATCTTAAAAATAATGCGATATCGGACAGGGAACCAATGCAATGATTTAAGAAGTGGTGCTGAGTGAGGGAAACGAGAGACCGGGTCTACCCATGCAACCAATTTTGTGCTCGTTGAAGTTTCAAGATGTCATTGAGAGCAATATTATGATAAAGGGAACTGCAATAGTCAAGTCTACTGCTTACAAGAGGAGTTGCAATAGTTTTAGCGACACAAAAAAAGACATACCGGGGATATGATGAAAGTCAGGAATGTAATAAAAGCAGCAACGACAAGTTTGTGAAATATGCTGTCTAAAATTAAAATTATTATCAAAGGTGACTCCAAAGTTCCATGCTGAGACGGCCGGTTTGAAATTTTGGCTCAGTATAGGTGTTGGGGGAAAAACAATCAAGTTTACCACGCTGCTTTTGTGTACCAATAATAAGAAACTCTGGTTTATTTGCATTTAACTTTAATTTATGGATGCTGATTGTTGATAGGCAGCAAGACTTGGGCGTGTCGATGCCTTCGTCCAGTCAGCAGACAAAAACTTCCTCGTTCCAGTAGGTGGTGCCATAGTTGCAGGCTTCGATGTGGATCTTATGAATACCATAAGCAAGACGTACCCAGGTAATTTGAATCAGATAACACATACAACACAGTAATTATGATGTCTTGTTTACTAGGCACATCATATCATTTGACACCGACTTCTGTGTTAGTCAAAAAGTCTTAATGATATGTGCATAAACAATGTAATAACATGTGTTCATTACTTGGGTTTGATATTGGTCATGACATTCTAACAAAAATATTCTCGCAAGATTAAATCCAAGCACCTCTGTGATCTTTTGTTTTTTGTAGTGTAGTGCTATGGGTAAATGCAACTACCGGGTACAACTCTTGTGAGGTATGAATACCATATTATAAAATTTGACAGCAGTTTCCAAAATCAGTGGTTTAGAAATGTTGATACCTTGAAAAAATTTTGTTGGGATAATACTGTCTGTTGGAGTTATTAATTGGGTTCTTGGAACTTCAATGTTTCACATTATCTCTTCAGATCCTCTTTTGGTTGTGACCTTGTAATTTAAGACTTGACCTTGTCATCTCAGGGCGAGCATCTTCAGGCCCCACACTTGACCTCTTCATCACCCTTCTGTCCCTTGGTCTCCATGGATACCAGAAATTGCTCGCTGAACGCAAGCAGATGTACACGTATATGAAGACAGCACTCAGTGAAGTTGCTCAACGCCACGGAGAGCGAGTGCTAGAGACGCCGCACAACAACATATCAATAGGTAGGTGGAGCCACTGGGGACTAGGCATCATTGGGGGTGGGTGGCGCTACTGCAGACACAAATTATTGGTTTGGTGCTAGAATCTTTAAAATTGAATCTTGCATTTTTATGACCTTGAAAGGGTCTTAAAAATAGAAAATTTCAAAGTAAGATCTTAAAAAGATCTTACATTTAATTTCATCCAACTAGGCCCTAGACTGTAATTCCACAAAAGTTGAGTTGACTGCATATTGCCTGACTGGCATTTTTTAAAAGATGGTGGCCCGAGCCAGAACTTGCTGGTTTTGGACCTCTGGATCGGCACCAATTTCCTGCATGTGACATAGTTAGTCATGTGATGTCAGTCATGTGACACTGTTGTTTCTTCAACTGCAGCGATGTCGTTGAGTCGGTTGTCCCCCAGGAGCGCCACAGAACTTGGGGCGATGCTCTTCACCAGATTTGTCTCAGGAACAAGGTGAGGCCAAAGTCTGCATAGAAATGGGTGCACTTGGCACCATGGTAGTTGTCAGTAATAATGCTTTACAATATGACCATCTCGTGGGAACATGTGTTCATACTTCAGCTGTCACTCATTAATTGGGCAGTATATATGATCAGATTTATTGTTAAAGGTCCATCCTCAATTAATTTTTTTTCTTCGTATTTTAGAATCATTTCGTGAAAGATCAAACCCACCTAGTATTCACTATGACATGCTAGCTCTAGTATCCACTAATCTAGCTCGTTTGTGCAAATGTGTTATTTAGTTTTGACAAAATCATTGGACATTATTAAATTATTTTTGACCAGATTGGGAGTTTTAAGTAACATTTCCTATATTAAATTTTTCATATGAAAATTGTTACTGGAATGTTGAAAATCATTTTGGATGTCAACAGGGTCCGTCCTGAATGCTTTGCTGTTACAGGGTTGTAGCCCAGGGTGAGATCAAGGAAGTATGCCACTACACATTCCGAGGATTTGGAGCACACTCTAGTGTGTACCCATGTAACTATCTGACGGCTGCGGCAGCTGTTGGCATGACACGGAATGACGTTGACACTTTCATCAAGAGGCTGGATAAAGTGCTTTCAAAATGTATGTCATCTGTGGCGTCAGGTGACACTAGTGACGCGAGTCCTTCACTGAAAGGCGACCCAGAAGGATCTACAAGGAACAAGTTGTATGATTCAGATTGGCATGTCATTCAGTAATGCAACTCTCAAGTTTGTTTCGGTTAATAACCATAAAATCTAATGCACATGCATGGGAATATTGTCTACTGTACAATACCTATGTGAATTTGGGCTGTATTTCTGTATTTACAGGGTGTTCCACAGTATTATTCTATCTCATAGTAATAACAAGAAATACATATGCATATACTTTGTATTCATTTTATTTATAAGATTATTACTGATATGGTAAACATATAAAAACCTTATTAATTTTACATTTTGATTTACATAAAAAGACATTCATGAAAACAACAGAATCACTTATACACAAGACTGTAATTAAAGTGGATGTAAAGGTAAGTTCAGATATGGTGCGGTACCAGTCCGTGCTTTACACTGTAAATGGTGTAATGGTTAGCACATGCGCTTTACATGTCAGAGACCTGGAGCAAGCATGGGTATGTTTGGTGTAAAAACCTGGCTCTCCACATTGTGGACTGTGTAGCCTTTGTGACTTGGAGGATCATGTTAATGTCAGTCTCGTCCTATTAATTGAGGACATAAAAGAACCATTGAAGAAGCCAGCATTATAAAGGTCGGCTTGGCAATAATGTTATGAAAAAGGCTGATTAATTGAATGAGACCTTGTAACGTCGTCAAAGTGTAATAACCGCAACATATACAAACTAGTCAGTTAATAGAACGTTGCTGAATGCTGGAAACAGCTAGAACCACTTCACCTGTTCATTCCAATGCCAACTCAACTTCTCTGGGAAGCATTCAGTTATGCTGCAATTACTGTGTGAGGACTATTCACTCACATATCCACCACTGTCTATAGCCAGGTACTCATACAGCTGAGTGAACTAAGGCAGTGGGGAGTGAGTGAAATGAATGAAATTGCCAAAGCTTCAAAATAGAGTAAACAAAATTGCTAAAACTTAAAAATGGCAGCAAGGAGATTCAAAACCGGGTTCTCTTGATTGAGCCCGATGTTCTAACCACAATGCAATGTTTATGATTAATGATTCTAGTTTGTTGCGTTTCTGAGCTCAGGTTCCTGAGGATATCGGCATTATGGCAGTTCATTATTATTATGCCACCTGAAATACTTGGAATGCTATTGCCTGTTTGAGTTTTACTGACTGGATATGAACAATGAATGTGTGATGTCTATAATAAATTCAGAGTATTGAAACACGAAACATTCCAAATATGGATAAAATCATAAATTGTCTGTCTGATTTAGTTGATATGACTAGTTTGCATGTGTAAGTGATGATAGCAAAAATGATTGAACAAGATAACAGTAATTACAACACTGTGTTGGTCTACCACACCTACATTCTTACGTGTAATATTATTTCACAGTAGTAATTTTGACCTCTGAAATTTCATATCTTAGACTTCAAAAATTAGGCCTATACTCGCCACTCCCTGTGAAAGGAAGGTTCATAAAGTCAGGCACAAAAAACATATTTGATATCTGTCTCTGGATCTGAGAAACACAATGACAGAACAAGTTGATATCAATTGACATTAATATGTAATTGTAAGGACATTTCTAAAATTTGCATTGCCTAATATTATACACTGTGTATAACAACAGGAACACTTGGGTCTAACCATCTCTACAACAGTTGTGTAGTTAACAACAGGACCACCTTGGTCTAACCATCTACATCGGTTGTGTAGTTAAGGCAAATCCAGATACTCACTTAGACAATGACCGTTACTTCAAAATGAACACCACAGCTACCGAATTATATTCTTGCACTGTCCCGGTATCACAGACACATACCCTGTTTTCCAGCCTACAAATGTCATCATGGGCCATACCGGGTGACTAATGAATATGGTGAGGGTCTATTCCAGTAGTCAACTGCTCTCACTCGGTAAAAACCCCACACCAGGGTATCTGCCAAACCTGCAGAATAAACAGAGAAGGGTTAATTTACAATCGTGATAAAGCATAACCACGAGCATTGAATACTGGACAATGGCTGCTGCTTACAATGCTTCCCAGAGATGTTGAAATGACCGTGAAATGAACAGGTCTGCCAGTGGGTGAAGTGTAAAGCGCTTTGAGCAGTCCTAAGGACTGGATACTGCGCTATATAAGAACTTACCTTTACCTTTTCTGTTTTACTATTGATATTACTAAACATATTGGATCATGAACTACTAATCGTATTTTAGCTTTCATGAATACTGCTAAAGCTATTCTAGGTTCAGATTTGAACCATGTAAAAGTTAATGAAATATCAATGTAACAATGCAAACAATTATTCTGAACAATATTGACAACTTAAAATTCCAGCTATTTTGAGAGAACTTATGCATATGCTGTATTCACTATCTTTGTATAACCAGTAGCTACTATCTGCTTCAAGCCCTGGCACATATTCTATTCATACTAATCACTGAGCCTAGGTATTTGAATTTTGGGATCAATTTAGTCTTAGTCTCGTCAATTCGTACTGGGTCTGTTCCATTCAGAGACATCATGTTTGTCTTCGCTTCATTGATTGGAACACATACTAGAAGATATTCGTATTTTAGATCATTCGCTAACACTTACAAGCTCGCATGCATGCATGGAGACACAAATACACATGCACAAGCACACACAGCCTTGCACACACATGAGAACATGTACACAAAAGTACACCCATGTACAAGCATACACCCATGTACAAGCATACACATACACAAAACCAATTATGTAAGAACATGACACATGAAGAGTTCAGGTTTAAACTAAATGTCTGTGATCTAAATGAGTTATTGTTGTGTACCTTGTGCCAAGTTGTCTGTCTCTGGAGCATACACAAACGTTGTCACAATGCTGTCTATTGTGTTGACCTGGTGGTATTTCCCCGTTGCACTGTCTCTACAGAGTTCTACTTCATATCTGCGAAGACACCTTCAAGACAAACGATGTGAAATAAAGCCAAAACATATGACAATGTTTATTTCTCCTGAAAGAGTGCACATGACATATTCCATGGAACATAAAATATTCTATACAAATATACCCCAGTAGTTACTGGGATGTAATATTTCCTATATTTTATATTAAACATAAGTGTAATAAATTAAAATAATCTAAATAAACAAATGTGTTGGTTGTAATATTTATGTATTTCAAACCTGCACCTCGCAGTTGGAATCGGATGACAGCGGATGACTTGTTCATCGTTGTGCTTTATGATAATCTAACTTCATGTATATACATTCAAACCTGCTCAAGCGACCACCTGCATTAAGAGACCACCTGTCATTAATGACCACAGTCAACTCCTCCCAAAGTACCACCTATATTAAAGCGAAACAGAAGTCATGGTTTTCTAAGATTTACTAAAACAACCATTTGCAACTACAATTAAGAATATCATGCCAGTGGCTTACTAGGAAAACCTTGTTTAACACATTTTAATTTCAAGGGACGCACCAGACCGTTAGATAACACTACATCACGAGTGGTATTCTGGCAATATTCACTTGCCAAATAAAAATATTCATATACACCTATTCATATTGCCAATAGGATATGGCTATGCTATTCCAAACTCAACTTATGTAACACAATTTGGCCTTTGTTTACTAAAATAGTTTTCTTTCTTGTAAAATAACACGTTTGTTTGAGACTTTGCATTGGTTGTGTGTATGCCGGCCACCGTTAATACATCACTTTAGCCTAGGTCACCCTGATTTCATGGAACTGTGCATGCGCTTATCAGTCATACTGGTTAATGTGTCAGCCTTCAGTTATTTGGAGAAATTATTGGTATCTCCTACTTTTAGAACACATTTTGAGTAAACCACTGGCGTGATATTCTTGATTTTAGCTGCACATGGTTAGTTTATATTATCTCTTAGGTGCATAGCCCCCAAACCATAACTTTTGTTTCGTTTTTAGATACAACCTGTATTAAAAGATCACTTTTCAAACATCCATTGATTGGTTGCTTAAGACAGGTTTGACTGTAACTCATAGATATCCCATTATAAAGATGATCAAGTCACATGACATGTGCTAAGTCACATAACACTGACCTTGAGTGGACACAGTGGTCAGACCAGATCACCAGTACCTGGCCGCTGGTGATGTTCACCACTCGCAGGTCAGATACCTATAAACAATGGCACCGTCAGAGAACTACACGCAGCCACAAAAGTGGTTATTTTTTACCATGCAGTGGCAGCATGCTCATCCACTTTTGGTCTAAAATTTATGGCAAATATAAGAATTCAGAAGAAAAAACAGGAATAATATAGGAACATTTCAACAAAATATAGCATAGTTTCAGGTGGCGCCATCTACTGATTCGAGTTAATGCAAATAAAAAAATTCGCCGATCTGATTATGGCATGTGTGTCTCATACCATCAAACCACACCGCACTCAGATTCCCATAAAAACCAGCAATGTACTATTTGGATAGATCCCAAAGAATACGGTTAACCCTACTTGGAGGTCATGTTACTGAAGCGTATGCCCTTTGTAGAATGTAGTGTAGTGCCAGCTGCATTATGTTAGACATGTGGGGCTAGCTAACGCTCTCCAGTATAAAAAGAATGTCAATTCCTATTGGCCAGAGAGATCCAAGATGTGAATAGGATAGGTCTGAAAACCTGAGGACCAAACACTGACAGTGCACACTTACTTGACTTGGTGGCATCTGTGCCTTGGCGCAGGCATGGAACAGAAACACCCCTGGCAGGGCAACATTCCAGCTGAATGTCACATGACCCTTGGATGATTCGGCAAGTGTGAATGGGCCGTCACTCTCGGGTTCCTGAAGTGAAACTGTAGGTTTATCACATGGGAAATTACCTTCACAAAACAGCATTTTGGCTTTGAAATGAATAGCAACCATAAATAAAACAAACACTGATCACTGTAAAAAAACGTAATATTATGCTAAATGACACCTTTGCGATGTGAATCACCTGTGAATCGTATGAGTCTGAGTTTACTTCACGTGCTTTAAATTTAATTAAAACTTGGGGACTTCTATGTTGTTGCAGTCGGTTGTCATTTGGTTTTAAACAATAAAACTTTTGTTTCTTGTTTTATACACGATTACGTAAACAAAACCTTTCATTGAACATGCATGTTAAATCTTGTTAAACTGTGTGAACAAAATGAAAAACGTTCTACCTGTCTGTCCCTCATCGCCTGTAGCAGTGACCCACTGGGCTGGACAGGCTGACCAGCGTCCTCCCACACTGCATACGGACTACCATGTAGGTTGTCAAGTCTGTACGTCATGTAGGTGATGTCTGCATAGTCTGGCAGCTGGTCGACATGAACCAGTAGTGACGCGTCACCACTGACATTGTGTGTGTCATCACTGTTATAAACCAGCACACTGAGTCGCCACCTAGTGAATTGAAATAAATAAAATAACCATCAATGTATGTGTGATCATTATTATTACACAAAATCACCCTCTCTGCCCTTCAACTTTCCCTGTGACTGTATCAAATGTGAATGTTGGCTGAATATGTTTCTGAATATATTTTGGACAAATGGCTTCCTTGTCCACTTGCCAGTTAGAGCTGTTTGTCTTGGATGTCTTCTTTAATTAGGTATCAGTCATTTGGGATTATGCCTCACTACCGTGGTGAAACAGCTTCTGTTACTACTAATTTAATGTAGAAAACTTACATAGTTAGGACTTCATGATGTTTTCATGAAGTCCTATGTTAATGCAAACTTTGCTGTGTTCAATTAATACATTATAACATATGTGTTCAGATAGGTATTGTGAAATCATTCTTTGTGTTGTATGCAAAATAAGTAATGACTCACGTGTCCAATGTGTTCTGTGGGGCATGGGTGGTTGCAATGACCCCTAGAGGGCCCTTGTCATCGAAGGTCGTTCCAGTTGCATCTACAACATTAACCAAACAACAACACATTAAAACAATGTTTTTTCCATTATTAATTTGGAAATTAATTACATAAAAATAGATAATATCTATCATTAGATGTTGAAAAGATCAGTGACTTAAGAAAAGAAGACCGAGGGTCTGGGCTTCGAGTCCATTTGCTGCTGTTTCAAAACTTTGGCAATTTTTTCATCCCATTTGCCTGTGTCTTTCGGATGAGACACTGCAAGCGTAGGTGCATTCTATCTGGTGTCTATGCCAGGGAAAGCAAAAGATTCCATAAATGTGTAACCTGTCGTGGACTCAAGAGTGGTGGTCTCTATCTCTAACCAACCATGTATGTATGGACGCACCCAGCTTAACAATACTCTAGTCTCATTATATGTCACTTAAACAGAAAGATGAGCTGTAATGGATGAAGACCAACAGATCGCTTGTTGTTTCATGAACTTGTCTACAAACTCTTCAATATTTCCGAGTTCGCTGCAGACAACACTGCCATCTGGTGGTCCAACAAACAAATCAACCCCCTGAAGAAAACTGTCGGCCTCTTCCACATACACATGATGGTTGTTATGTTGATCTTACCTGATATTGTAAAAAGTAAGCCACTCCAAAATTATTCTCAAGGCAGCATATCAAGATATAATTCTGATGGACTGCGATATATTAGATTTGGGCAGTTGGCGTTTTCTGCATTTGATACATTCCACTTAATACTCACCCACCCGAACGTTTTTAGAGAAATATGTTGATTAAATGTGTTGGTTTTCAATTCACCACAAAGTACATTAAGGCTCACGGTGTACAACTTACCAATGATCATGCTGTGGACTTGCGTCTCACCCAGCATGCCGAGCAAGGCCATCACGTTGAATGCAGGTTTACGAATAAAGTGTACGTGTGGTGGAGATGTTGTGTTCATCTGAAATCTCGCCAACAGGGTACGCTGTGTGAAGAAGTGTGGGTTGTAACTGAGGAAGCCATTGTCATTGCTCAGGAGTGAAAATGTCACTTTAGCGTCATCGCCGACTTGTCTAATGTGCTGGTGATGCCACCTTTGCTGGTGTGAGATGATCACCTAGAAATATAGATAATTTGTGATTGTCTGTATGAACTAGCTATGATAAAACTATTTAAATATTTAAAAATAATATCTAAAATAACTCCTTTACCATACAGCTGGAATGGTTCTAAAAGCTGTAGTTTTAAGCAGCTTTAAGCCAAAGAGATCTGTCAGTATCATTGTTACCTTGGCAATAACAGCAGCATATGTTGCATCCGCTCTCCAATATCTTGGTTTGCTCCATCCCACCAATGGATCAGCCTCACTGCCAACACAGGACAGAGGGTCACTCTCTAAATACACAGGAGGGGTCACTCTCCAAATCCACAGGAGGGGGTCACTCTCTAAATAAACATGTGAATACAGACAAGGGAGATTCCATGTCAGCATGCCAAAGTCAACATATGGGTAGACACTTAGCCATTTTGTTAACGCAACACACAGGCGTCTGTGTCTGTCAACACACAGACAGACATTGTCATTCAAGACAAAATTACATAGGTGTCCATTGTGCAGTTACAAATGTGATCATTCTGTCAACACACAAATACAAATGTAATCATTCTGTCAACATACAGTTACAAATGTGATCATTCTGTCAACACAGTTACAAATTTTATCATTCTGTCAACACACAGTTACAAATGTGATCATTCTGTCAATAAATAAACACGTTTGGTTATTCTGTCAACACAGTTACAGAGACGGCCAGTCTGTCAACCCTGATAATTTGTTCTCCTTCTGTCCCACACAGATACAGACAAAATGAGATTGCACAATCCATGATAAGGTCTGTCAATTCAGTCATAGTATTTCATTTTATAACTACTTAGACGAAGAACGACAAAACAAAGTACCTCAATACTCACTCATTGTAGATTGGAACATTAAGCAGCAGGGGTAAATATTCGCGTAAAATCTCAACAAAGGCAGATTCCTTCTTCAACATGATATCCGTGTTATTGGGCTCTCCCCCCTATAAATACAATGAACACTGCCACAGTGTCTAACAATTACCACCACATCAGTAGCCAAAGATGACATTTTTACACTGATATTGGCAGACCGTCCATCAAAAGCATCAATGACAGAATTAAAGCTGTGACAAAAGTGCCATAATTCAACAAATGGTGGGGTCAAATGTAATATTTTCAAGTTACATTGGTTATCATGTATGGCAGTTAGACTTTTACAGTTGTATCAAGGGTTAGATATGATGTGGTTACATTAACAGCAATGATGAGACATGATACTCTTACAATTACAGCAGTGGTTAGTGCGATGCACTTATATAAGGGTACATGTTAACAGGAAACAGGAAATATTTATTCGTCCCAAAGACAACAAAACAGAGTATTCAACACAAAAACCATACAATATATTACATCTATGTCGACATGAGAAAACGAACTGGTAAGAGTACAGTCTGAAAATAAAAGATAATGTCATATAAGGGACAGGAGACTCCTACTAAGACTAAAAATTAATCGCTGTAGTAGGAGCCACCCTGTCGATTAATTTCACCCGTATTTTAAATGAAAAAAAATCCCTATAGATATTAATCCATAATTACTGAGTGAAAAAAATAATATAGATATGTCTGTACATTACAAATGCCAATTATATTCCTACAACTGGATATACACAGAGTGATTTTTAACCACGGAGGAACGGAGACATAGTCAGTCATGTTGACATATATAAAAAATTTGGATTGCACATTGTTCAATGTGTGTATTCAGATAATAAAGTTTGATATAATTTGAGAAACCATGTAAACTGTGAGTGGTGACCTTGTCTTTTAATAAATCAGGTGCATTATTTATAGTATGTGGCAAACTGTACCTGAGACTTCGTTTAGCAAACTCGTGGTGTACCCTCATGATCGTATGTATATTATATTGACTACGTGTATTATAGTTGTGAATACTATCGTTTTGATAAAGTGGTAAATTATGCAGTTAGACAGGTAGTTTATTGTTTGAAAATGTATGATATAATTTTAGTTTGTGCAATTTTAGAATATGCTCTACTTTGAGTAAATTAAGACTTTTGAACAGTGGATCAGTATGAGCATTATATTTGATTAAACATATAATTCGGACGGCTTTCTTTTGAAGTTTTTTATTCTATCACATCTATAGCCCCAGGCCGTTAAGCCATAGTTTAGGTGTGACAATATCAAAGTGTTATACAACATAATCTTTATATTAAGAGGTAACAATCGTTTGAGTTTATTTATATACCTATAATTCTGGAGCACCTTTATATTACCTATAATTCTGGAGCACCTATTTGAAATTTTGTTGATGTGGCTTTGCCAGTTTAATTGTTCATTAAAACTTATCCCTAGGAAATTGAACTCATCTACTCTATTGATATAGGTATTTTTATATTTAGTATATTTATCATATTATTTCTATTATGAAGATCATATATTTGGATTTATTTACATTTAGAGATAATTTATTTAATTTAAGCCACTCATTAATTTTGTCCAGTTCTGTGTTGATTAAGAATTCTACATTTTCATTTTTGCTATATTGTGCGAAAGAATCTAGGGTACTTGAAAGTGTCGTGTCATCGGCGTACATAATAAAGTTGAATTTCGGAATAGATTGGGCAAAGTCATTTATGTAAATTATAAATAACAAAGGGCCTAGAATTGATCATTGAGGTACGCCTGTGGATATATTAAGCATATCTGATTGGGCATCTTCAAATTCTACGTATTGTTTTCTATTTGTTAAATAATTTTTGAATAGGTTTAAAGCTACTCCTTTTACGCCATAAAACTGTAGCTTATCGATTAATACTGAGTGATCCAGAGTGTCAAATGTTTTTGACAGGTCCAAGTAAATATTTATAGGTATTTCCTTATTATCCATATGCGTCAATATCCTATTAATTCAAGAGTAGCAAATTCCGTAGAATGTTCCTTTCTAAATCCATACTGACTATCGTACATAAGTTTGTGTATTTTTAAGAAAGAATCTAGCTGCTCGTAAATAATTGTTTCAATTACTTTTGAAGTTGCAGATAAGATTGATATTGACCTGTAGTTGCAGAATAGGGTTTCGTCCCCTTTTTTATAAATTGGTATTACTTTAGCAGTTTTGAGTTTGTCGGGGAAGATACCCATAGTTAATATTTGGTTTGTGATTAAAGTTAAAGATTTTGTCAAAACAGGTTTAATTAACTTTAGAAGCCATGAAGAAATACTGCAAAATCCGCAACTTGATTTTGTGTGCATATCATCTATTGTTTTAGATATTGTTTCTTCATTAATAAGTTGAAAATTAAATACATTGTTATGGTTTCCATTAAGATAGTATCTGAAAGTTTTATTTGTGGAATTTTGTATTTGGTTGGCTAAATTTGGGCCAATACTGGTAAAATATTAATGAAATGTGTTTGCAATTACCATTTTATCTGCTATTATATTTTCGTTATAAATAAAGGAGTTGTTTCCCATGTTTTTTTAATGTTATTTTTGAATTTGTTAAAACATGATTCATAATGTATGCGTTTAGTTTTTTAAGGATAGTATTATAGGTAGTCAGGTTGATCCGAATTGCAAAGTATTTTGGTGATTCTGGTCGAGTAGTTTTTAGTGTCTTATATAATTTATCTCTGTATCGAATGGATTTGAGCAGACCTAACGTAATCCAAGCGGATTTCTTGTGTTTGTATTTTGTATAGTTCAACTGTTTTATATGGCATATGTTTATTTTTTGCACATTGCATTACGTCATGTTTGCATTAGGAGATTGGTCGACATTTGATGAGAAAACCTTGTGTATAAAATCAGATAACACAACAATAAAAAACTTCTATAGCGCCTAATTCTTTGGGAATCCAAGGCGTAATGAACCAAATCTTTAAGCATTATATCATGAACAGGGACATGCAAAAGTCATCATGAGTACAAGGGACCGTCGAGGATTTCGGGGGTATGCAATCTCAGATATTTGTCTTCAGTTTTTTACTGTAGGCAGCTAAAGTTTCAGATGATTTAAAACTGATGGGGTCTTCACTCCAGATTTTGGGTGCATCTATATAGAAAGCTTGTTTGCACAGGTTAAGCTTAGTTGTTGGAACAAGAAGTTTTTGTGAGCTGCCTGGTTATACTGGTATTTATAACATGCAGGAGACTAGCCAAATAGGGTGCCTGTTGTTTAGATAGAACATGATATGTAAGAGTGGACAGTTTAAATTTGATTTGATAGATAACAGGAAGCCGGTGTAACTGTTTAAGTAAGTGACTTGCTGTAACCAACCTTCTTGTGAATGGAGATGAAGTCAAGTCTCGTCTGTGTGCGGCCAGTGAAGAAGTTGACCCCATTGTTGGCGTGTTGCAGCAGCGCCCAGCAGTAAGTTGTTGGGTTGAAGTGGTCAACACACGCTCCACCAGGGCCCCCCAGTCTCAGTGAAGGGCTGGCAGTCTTCAGGCCCACCCAACAAGCATCAAAGTAATTAAGGAAGCCTGAAAGAAAAATGAAAGTAGCCCACAAATATCGGTAGGTGTTCTATAATTCTCAGTAATCTTAGTGAACAAGGAGATGATATCGCCAAATGCGTGTGTGTGCGTGCATGCGTGCGTGCGTGCGTGCGTGCGTGCGTGCGTGCGTGCGTGTGCATGCATGCTTCCGTGTGTGCGCGTCCTCTTCGTGTCTACTGGCGCACAAGGCAGAAACAAGACATCTCCAAGTATAGATACTTCACAAGAAATGTTTGTAATTATATTACTTATGCTGTATAGTTCATTGGTTTCTGATAGGTAACTAAATACTACTATGTTACCACCTATGTTCATGGAATACAACTACTTGATTGTGTAATTTGTTCAGAAAGAATTTAAATATCTGGATTTTTCATTCTTGGTCAAACTGGCCTTGTATTGTAAAATTAAGTCCATCAAAATGCTTCATCTTTGGCTCGTTCCATGTCTCAAAGTTCCACGTTTGCACGAATCCCAGTCCATACATATCTGCAAGATATCACAAGTACTATTAGTGATTTCCATCGAAACATAGCAATGTCTAGAGAGATATTATATGAATACATAGACAACTGTTTAAATCTGGTAACAAAGTTAAATACAAATCTGCAAGACAGCACAAGTACTGTAATATACTATTAATATATGTGTGTGTTGTCGATACTGGTGCATAAAAGTGGGACAAAGAAGTTCAACATTTAAATTCGATAAAACAAACAGGTAATAGCTTGATTTGATTCTTCCAACAACCTCACGATAACAGGAAACAGCAAAAAGATAGTTATGGAATTGTAAGTTTACAAAACTTGCATTATAATACAAGCCCTGTATCATGTAACATTCATTACTTGGTGTCCTCCAGTGACCTTTTATACACTTTTATAAAAAACATCTATGCTGACAGAATGTTCTTTTGAAACGTAACATGAATTGTATAATTATGGTTTCTTTCATGCAATCTTTCATGCAATACTATGTTAAATGAACGTATAAAAAAAGACTCCGCAACACGTGTCACCCCATTACGGGGCATCATATATCTACCTGTGCTGTTGTCATTTATTGAATCATCATTTCTTACATTTTAAACAGCTTTCCGTTTTTCAGATTTTAAGATAAAAATAAAAAATAACAAATTGTAATGAACGGTCTTTATGCAGACACAGTGATTATGGTGTCCAAAATATATTGGTGGTGCACAAACCTGTCTGATGTGGCACAACAAATGTCTTGCAAAAAGAATTTAGTTTGTCATTGCAAATCAGTGCTAAAAATGCAAAATCTAATGGAAAACATATGTTGCATCTCACTTACCGATGTAGCGCTGCGCAATTTCATGCACCAATTCTCGCCACAAGTTCACTTGCGTGACGTTCTCAAAGTCACTGAAGAAATTTGAAGGGTTGCCCATGATTTCAAACCCAGGTTTCAAACCATTTGATGAGAGCAACTCTACGAAACTGTCGAGCTGAGAGAAGTTGTAGTAAGGTGTCCCATCTGCTATTCTGCAAAGAGTATGTTAATTGCATTAAACTGCCACTGTTTCATGGTATTTAAGAAGCTATGAACTAATTTTCAAAACAGTCAGAATTCACTGCCAAATCTATAATTACAGATACAGTGGCCTCGAGCTGTATGGACTCCTGATGTAAGGAACAACTTCTTAAAAGGAACAACTTTGAACATTCTGTTCTGCCCTGCACGATTTAACATGATTACCATCCAAGGCAAACCACCGAGATGGCAAGTGGGCAAGGAAGTCATTGGCTTATCGAGAGTTCAACAATTGGTCATCTATGTGTAATCCGTCCTTCTGAGATATGTTAAATTTTCTTTTAAACACATTCATGCTGCTAGCATCTACACAATCTGTAGATGATTTGTTCCACTAATTTATTGTCCTCTGTGAGAATGAGTACTTTCTGATATCCAACCTACACTGATCGTACACAAAGTAATGTTAGGTAAGGATCAGTTTCTTTCATAAGTGAGAAAAATATTTCTATCATGTTCTAACATGTTCCATATATAGGTTGTAGTGAGTGTCTGACTATTATCTTTATTTGTCAATGTGTTTAGATTTTGGATTGTTTTCGTGCTCTGTAGTAATAATCATGAATGTCCAAACAGTACAAGTGGAAGGTTTGTGACTTGTCTGTGTCTTCAATCGTAAGTTTTATACTGACTTTTAAACTGGCCTTTACTCTGAGGTGTGGCCAGAGTTGGCGTTGATTTAATCAAATTGATTAAATCATCGATTAAATCAATATGAAAAAATCAAGATATTGATTTTTTAGATTGTCTGTGTTGTTGCGTGCTACTGCCAGTTGATTTAACTGTACATATTTTTTGATAAAGTTTAAATTTGTACATAACAACTTTGTTTTAATTCTTTAGAAAGGCTAGGAATGAAATGTTCCGCCCATTGGGTATATTATGATATTCCACATATTTATTCTGCAGCCACCTAGTCACCCGTGGATGGCAACAACTGAGAGACTAAATCTGTGCCAGCAACCATTCCAGACCTCAATAACCATGGTGGTCAGCCGACGGTGCCATGAGGTCAGTTCTGTTGATAAACAAACTGGTGTAAACACCGCAAACTTAATTCAACTGATGTCGAGGGGCTCTGGTAATGGGTCGTTCATTGCTCGAAGTTCGCATGACCTTTGTGCTGTTTTCCCTGATCAATGTAAGATCCATTTGCAACAAGGCACTACTCATGCGTGACTACGTCGACGAGTGTGAATTGGACATCGTCACCTTAATGGAAACTTGGTTGGGAGAAGACGAAACAACTCCTTATTTATACTAGTGTATAAATAAAGTTATTATTATTATTTAATATTATTATTAACATCTACAGTAATGCAAGGACTCACTTGTAACATACATTTGAGTGATTTTTATGGCAGAAACATGGTTGGCAATTTTTTTATTATTTAATTTTTTATTTTAATTTTAAATTACACATTCTTTTAGACATGTCTGCATCACACAATGTATGATCACTGTAGAAAGTTTCACTGCACGTCCACTGGATTTTGTTAGATTTTCGTCTTGAGATAATTTTACGGGTTGTGGCTTTTTTTGATAGACATTGTCCTTAAGATAGCCCCAAAGATAGAAGCCTGGCAGATCAGGTTAGTGCATCGAAGTGTGTCTGCTGGGCCGTGGTCGACATCTGGTCCATGTGCTGAAACCTCAACCAAATCAAGTATGTTAAATATATCTGGCCAAATGTTCCACAGTAATCCTGCATTGAGTGAAGCAATTGTGTACCAAATAAGATCTCATTTGAAATACAAATAAGGAAGTTACAGTAAGTTGTATGGGTACCATTTTTTTTAGTCACCTTCAGGGTTGTTTGATTTAAATCATCTGATTTAAATCATTGATTTAAATCATTATTTAAATCATTGCAAAAAAATCACTGATTTATGATTTTTTATTTCCGATTTTTTTAATCGCTGATTTATATGAATTTAACACAAATAATTGTTTACAACATGCAGATCAACAAAGTTTTGTATGTTTTTTAATACAAAAGCACAATGTGCGCACACTTGTGTAGTTGTATTGTCACCAGATAGCCTGATAGTCAAATATTTTATGACATTATGTATGTTTGAGCTACTCCCTTTCTGAATGCAGTGAAGCTACACAAACTTGTCTTAAAGAAGAAGTATCTTTTCAAGTCAGAAGCCCTGAGTTAAAGTCCACTTAGAGCTTGTGCTAGCTGTTACCAATTCAGTATGTTGACTCAAGAGAGACAGTCTTGGTGATAATTGTTTAATACTGTACCAGTTTGCAGACTGGTTGGAGACCCATAGAGTACACAGAGCCCTGGACAGGTGCTAATCCACCCTCTCAGCAAACAATAATTAGCACTGCTACAGCCACAGACACACAGCATGCTTTCCTTACCAAGACAGATTATGCAACTACAGGGGTTGAGGCCTTGTGGACATTATCTAATGTCTTTATATAAGCAAAAATCATGTACCCTTTGTTAAGACAAGTACCCAAATCAATATGATTAGAACATGTCTGAAAGAGTTTATAAATATAAACATCTATATACCAGATTTAAAAAAAATCAAATAAATCTGATTTAAATAAAAAAAATCTGATTTAAAAAAAAAAATTGTTTCAACCCTTGTCACCTTGTACACACATATACTGACCGCGTGACAGAGACCAAGTCTAGGAGCCAGTGAGTCCTCACTTGCTCCAGTGAGTCGTGAGGCAAGGACCCGAGATAGGCGAGGTTGTGCCTCATGTCTTCACCAAGTAGCCACTGGACGGCAGTACTGTGTGGGTCGGGTGGACTGTAAGCGAATATAAACCCTGTTGAACATACCAAACTTTCATGGATGTCACATTTAATTTCCTACAGCTTACAAAATAAATATTGTATTAATTTCTGGCTGAATAACAGGGTGACATAGTAGTTGTATTTGAAAAAATTACGTAGCAGACTAGGAAGATCAGAACTAACTTAAGGGTTCCTGTGTGAGTGAGCAGGCATATACTCGGCCTGCTGCCACAAACGTAGTACAGGTTTTTCTTGAAGATGCCTAAATTAACCATTAAGTTTATCCGCATGTGCAGCAGCTAGCCCAAGCTAGGCCTATATGATTCAGGAAGTGTGATTTTTGTGTGCCAGTGCTAGTAGTATTATTATTATATAGTATTAATGGCAGCATGTGTTGACTCATGGCATGGTCCACGCCTGCCCTGGTTACAATCATGGTGTGGAGATTTTAGTTGCATGATTACGTGAACGTGACAACACTAAAGTTATGTTCAGTCTTTAATTCAAGAGAAAATTACCAAAATCCTGTACTTTTCCAGAAGTGGGTTAAATTGGTAACGATGTTGCCAACAGAGACATAGAGTGTAGCTTTTGGCTTCGTGCCGTGACAACAACTTGTATTATCGCCCAGGCGCCCTGAAGCAGACGAACACAATTCCGTCGTCGACCGAGGATTAGTCACACTGACAGCTCCACAGACAGTTTGCAACATCAAAAGGCTGCATATCGCCATTAAACAAGCCCCGTCTTTCTTCACAAGCATGGTTTTGTTCACAACACAGTATGCCTATTTTAGATGGCATCAGTTAGTATTCGAAAGTTTAGCACTAGACGGAGCCACCAAATGGACACAGACCATTATTGTTTTTCCTTCTTTCCGTAGATGTCCCGAGTATCGAGGAATAAACTCTACATGGGGAGTAGCGTGCGGAGCGAGCAGTTACAGTGATTAAAAGGTAGCAGTATAAAAGTTACGTTAAAAGTTAAAAACGAAAAAAGATAATCATAATGTAAACGTTAAGAACTGATAAAAAGATCTATTTGACGATTATATGTGCCGTGGTGCCCCATCCATCCCTTCAGTGAGGACTCGAATGAAGGCACGGATGTAGCTGATGGCACATTTACAGGAACACTGTTTCCAGCATATACATTGATGGGCTGTATTTAAGCAGAATGTTGGTTACCATCATAAATGCAATCTACGCCTAGATATTTCACAGATATGCAATGAACCCGCAACTTTGTTGCCTCTTCTTATATATCAATAAAAAAACATGTTGGCTAAATTTTACTGAAGTGACGTTACTTCCTATGTGTCAAATATAGAATGTTGTCGAAATTGAGCTAAAATATTATGGTTTCCCGTGATTTAATAAATTACATAAAATAAATAATTTTACAATTTCTTAATGAATATTTGACATATTGTGGTTTATATAATTTGAAAACGTCAAACTGCAATATTCCTGCAAGATTTATATTTGAATAGTAAATAAGGATACTAATAATAGTAAAAACGTCAACAGCGCCTATGTCCTCGGGAACCTGAGCTCAGAGGCGCAACCAACCAGAATCATTAAGCATTATCATGAACAGGGACGCTCGTGCTACGACTGGTTGTGATGAGAGCACTGTAATTGGTTAAGGGATGAGGTGGGGGTCTCAAAAAGGCATAACACAGCTTACTATGACGTCTGAGCACGGACGTCATTTAAAAACGCTACGTAACGTTCGCACGTAGACGTCGTGGTAAAACGTTCCGAAAAATCCACGCATGGACGTCAAAGTAAAGAGATGACGTCAAGTAAACGAAGACAACTTTTATATTAATATGAAGAATATCATATAAACTTATAACCTTTCCAGTGAACAAGGGGCGTTTATGGCGTTTCCAAGATCTTCGCAAAATATAGAGAGGCTAAGGGGGGCAAGCTATGTCACCCATTAGTTTACTATGCTCCCGTGTTGTGGAGCAACATGTGACATTGGGGAAAACGAAATTTTTAAGCCAAGGCCGAATGTCCCCACAAATATGCGAATTTAATAACTTGGGCCCAGTAACGTAAACGTTTAGAGTTTAAAAATGTCGGCTTACTAAGTCGAAATTTTGATATTTCTTTCTTTCTACACATGGCAGCAATACGCTCCCGTGTGTTAAACATTGAACTTTTGAGATAAGGTTAGTAGCTCATGTTTATATTATGTTCAGCTTGTCAATGTTCTTATAATTTGGCCTCTATGCTTGTGTGCAGCATTCTAATGAAAAATTCTCTTCAAAATGTGAGCAACTACGGCAGTATCTAGAGTGGCTAAGTTAAGGTAGTCAGCTCGCCTGGTGCTGTGGGCTTGTCATTTGAAACACTTTCAGAAATATGTGATTCAAATGCTTAATTAAATGTCAGTTGACATGTCCCGTTCTCATAATTAGTTCAGGGGAATAGTATACATGTTTATGCTTTGTGCAATGTGGCAGTGTAACACTGTGCTCAGTAGTTTCTAAATACTAAGCAAAATTATCTTCCTATGCATTTTATTTTTTAAAGACAACGCACGGCAATAATGCGCCTGTGGGATAATGAGGAATGGACACGTATGCTAAAAAACATTTATACATTAATCATCCGGTTCTTTTCTGATTCTTTTTAACCCTAGTTACTGCATTTCACATAGATTATTTTGGTGTTCAGTATGGTTTATATCTGTAACGATTAATTGGTAAATTGCAGGTGCGCTTGTTTGTATCAAGTTCACCTTACAAATACTAATCACATGGATCGTGACAATTGTGACGATTGCGACAGTTTGTTTCCCTAGTTATCAATAAATCAATGTACAACCACGTATCAATATAAAACATTATAAATTCATAGCATGCAGCAATTATACAAGAGCCCGTAAAATTTACCAAGTAGGCAGAGCTTAACATGTAAACATCTACTGCGCATGACACGACCCTGCCAATCTCCTCTGTAGTACAAACGAATAACCCATTGTATGGCTAACAGGAGTGAACTGTGGTAACGAGAACGATTGAAGGTGGTAATGTTATCAATGTCTCTGAGGCTGGCAGGTAGATTGCTACACAAGTGTACTGCCAATTTTTTGGCAAAGGTTCTTTCGCCGTAGGTGCCTGTCTGTGCGTGGCACGGTCAACTACAGGGGATACTGTTGGCGCGTCACCAACTTTCAAAGATATTTTAGCACCAGGATAACCGAAGGCTGCCATCTTCTCCGGGTGGCGGTATGAGCAAGTTTGTGCTTCGACGGCCTGAAGTTTGAAAGCTTTCTTTCCACGAGCCATTTCTTTAGCAAAGTTGGCTGCGTAGGGAACTTAAACGAAATGCATATTACTCTATGTTTTACTAGCGTTTGCATAACAAAGTAGAACATTAATTAACTAAGTTATCTTTAACGACTTTGATTCATTCCTATGATATCGCAAACTGCTTGTTTCTTTGACTTATATAATACTAACGTTATCAACATTTTAATTTAGAAATTAAGTTGTAGAAATGGTAACTTAATATGTGCACATCATAAGTGTAGCCAAGAACTGCAATTTAAGTAATACTTTGAAACATTGTACATTAATGACTTTTAGTATAATTAAATGGTACTGTAAAAAATAGTAATTCATGATAGTAAATAGGTTTAATTTTAAAACACAATACACGGAATAATAATAATCTTAATAAATCAATAAAGCTATGTTCACATTACATTTACATTGTAGTTTATAGCAACAAATAAATACATTTTGTGACTGTGTAGCAGCATTTGTAAGTCAGTCTTGCTCAGCGCCATCAAATTAAAACATTCGTAGTTCGATAGCGTAACAAGTTAATCCTTTTGTGAGTGTAACAAATTCACACGATGACAGTGTTAAATGACGTTACCTGGCGGTACATTAGGCAACAAGATAATTCGACATTTGCGAATCAAAGTTTATAGTTTGGTAACGTTTCTTACCAATCCCACTGCGAGAGCGACGACGAAAGTTTTAGTTAACGCTACCTTAACGCAACACAGTAAGCGACGGCCTGCAGACCACAAATAGATGATGCAAGCGCGTGCGACACGAAAGCGCGTGTCGCTGAGAGTTAGACGCACAGGTCTAGCTTAGTGTTGATTTGACGAATTTTCATATTTTGATCTTTCACCAGAACGTTTCCGCTGCATAACCAGCAGTAAACATTTTTTACAGGCTTTCTTTAGCTTTCTCAGTCAGTATAACAGCTCCGAGCTTAGCTTGGTTAAATCTTAATTTAAAAAAATACGATTTGAAAACAAAATTGTACTGTTTGTCTTCAATTTGCTCCGATATTTGCAGATAGCGTCACGGCGACGTTCACATTTGAGTCGGACAATAACCGTGCGGGGGGCGTCCCTCGGCAACTTGGCGATTTTGGTGCGCGCGCTCAGTTTCCTGAACCTTCTGGGGTCATTTTCATCTTGTTATTTGTGATGCAGATCAGTTCATTTTCAATCTCCGCAGCCCCCACCGCCTCTGATATACCTTCAAACCTAACGTTAGGTCTACGACTGTACTGTTCTAGTTCATTGTTAGACTTCGGCGAGTCGATTCTTTTTTCTAGTTATTCGATCGTATTTTCTTTCTATGACTTTTTGTAACTGTTCAACGATCCAATTGGCAGTCGAGACCTCCAAGTTACCATGACGATAGTCAAGGTGCATGGGGCGGGAACTACCCAGACCGCCACTCCATTCCACCCAAAGGTTCATAGATTTGTGACACGAGAGTGGGTGTAATGTCTTGGCTTTCTGTACAGAGGATGTGGAGCAGAGTTGTCATAGTGTTAGCATCCAATTATACAATCTATTGTTTCTCCATCATAAAGAGTTTGTGATTCTGTCTGACTGTCTGTCTGTCTGCAAGTGTCGTCATATCTCCGTCAGTCTCGCATGTCTGGTGCTGAACTGCGATCCCGGGATAGACCCCCTCTCCTTGACAGGCGCGGGGAGAAGTACAGACGAGGTATGTCAGGCCTTTTATTTATTTTTTATTGGTTTACGGATTTGCCTACCCGATATGTTCGTTTTTGAAAACAAAGACTACTTTACGTTTTTGTCGTGTCGTATTTTAACATGAACCATTTGTTTATTGTGCTCATATTACGAAGAAAATAACTGATACTACATTATGAAATAAACATGCATCAGTTTAGTCAACAACTTAGTTTGCATTTATGTCAGATTTCTTTGTCGACAGCAACCGATATAAATTGAACGCCTTCCTTTTTAACATCGCGCGGATATTATATAATGTGGCTGATAAGCATCTTTCCTGATTGCTTTGCGACTGGTCCGGTGGCTAGATGATGGCGCTCGCCTGGCGATCAGAAGGTTCTGGCTTCGAACGGTGGCCAAGCCAGTCGTTTTGTAAGATAGGGCACAATACGTCGACTCGTCACCCTCCTGGAGAGAAAGTTGGAAGTATGATGTCTTTCGGACGGGACACTAAAAGCTACTTCTACCTAGTGTCTAATGTCTATGCAGGGGAAGCAACATATCGCATATATGAAATTAATCAAGATATTAAGATTAATTTGACTCGCTTCACAGAAGTTATATCATTGTAGATCACTCAAACATGTGGCTCTGTTGTGTTGCATATTCGGCTTCAGCTATTCCGTTACGGCTGCATCTGGGGAACGTTTCACTAATGCGCGTAGATGCATGTATATACATATATCAACAAAAGCAAAAAGTCAACAAACACAAAATCAAAGAGGTTACACACAGGAACTCCTTAAAATCCTCTGCAATACAGGACATTTCGGCGTGAGAAGTGCCGGGGATCGTGAGTCCTAGGTCAGGCTGTCCGTTCCGCGCACAGACCGGCACCTGCGGCGAACCAGCCAGCCTCAGGGACACTGATAACATTAGCACCTTCAATCGATCTCGTTGCCACAGTTCACTTAGCTCTGAATGAGTACATTGCTACAGACAGTGGTAAATATGTGAACGAAAAGTCTTCGCGCATTAATTGCAGCGTGGCTGAATGCTTCCCATACAAGCCGAGATGGTGTTGGATTGAACAGATCTAGCAAGGGGTGGATTGTAAAGCGCTTCCGTGCATCTACCTGTCCCAATGACTGGGTACCGTGCTACCATACTATAAAACATGCACGTACACATGCACGCATACATCCAGTACAAGCAAACATGCACACGCGCACGTACTCGTACGCAAACAGTTCATGTCGAGGCTGTCAAACATCGGTCAAGTGAACAGAGCAAACCAGAGCGTGTCTTAAAGGGACATTCTGCAGTCGTATATCTCTGCACAGAGTTCGGCCCCATCGAAACCGATGTGACAGACCGTTCCAAGATCCTTACAGTTTTGACGGAGAGTGACATCAGTTGAATCCTTGTGCTCAACTTCCACGACATGTACCGTGTCCTGTAGAGAGCCAAATGTCGCATTCATTTCTTTTAGATGAGTGAACCTCTTAACCATTTCCTGCTGGAACCGTTCCAGAGTGCTTTTCATGACACACATGATTTCCTGTTCGGCCGAGGGACCTTCGTCTCGTGCAAGTTCTGCGGACATTCTTTTCCGTCGTCGTCCCCTTCTCTTATTCTCCACATTTCATGCATCACTCGTTGCCGATTTATAAAATGATATCCGCTTGATAGGTAAGTTGAACATTGATTTGGCGCTCCCTGTCTCGTCGCCCTGGTGTGAGTGCACCCTGCCTCCGGGTCACTACGACTAATGTTTTAGCGAAATTATTAAAGTGGACTAATAAAACATATGCATTTATAAGTGTGGTACATATCTATTCCGTATATATATATATATATATATATATATATATATATATATATATATATATATATATATATATATATATATATATATATATATACTTTTTTTTAACTATTTTTGTAAATACTTTTTTATTATTATGACTATGATACCACCGAGTCTCAGTACCTCCGGAGACGGTTATCCACCTTACCATCCCTACACCCCCATGGTGGCATTCTCCCATGACCATGACTATGATACCCAAAAAGGCAACAGAAAGAAACGCCCAGTTAATCAAACAACTATGCACTACCAGTTCAGGCCATAATCGCTGTTTCTTTAATAAAGCCACCAGGATGTCATCAAACCGCCAGTCATTAGTTAACCCACCAGTTAGCCATGGAATGCAATCAGGAGACCATGACGCTGGGCACTGGCTGACACCACTAACTGCGAAGAACTACCAGCTGAGTCTTCCTCTGTAGAAGTAAGGTGACTGAAGTCAGACTGCCTACAGCCCTACACCAGTATAAGAATAAGCTAGTGCCAACAGTATGATTTAAAAAGCACAAAGAGGATTTTGAGCATGTTATATTGGCATGTGTTATCCCTCTCAACAACAAGTAGTCTAAGAACAGAACATATAAATGGCAAACTTCTAATATAAACAGATTACAAATTGCAACACTGCCTCTGTGCACCCAAAGAAGACAAACTGAACCAATGTGTCAGCATGTAAATTGGTATGCTGTGTTCTTTATTCAAAACATGGACAAGCAAGCTTGATTGAAATTGTAACACATACCCTTTGTTCCAATTTGGACAAATCTTCTCACCTTCAAAATTAATGATGTACTTTACATGCTTGGAGGGATGTTTAGTTACTGGTACACTAAGTACAAGCAAATATATTGGTTATATGGGTATTATTATGCCAATGCGTGTGGTTTATAAATTGTTCATTGCAGTTAAGAAAGGACTGATTTATGAGTAATACTATGTCTGTATGTTTGTAAAAGGGAGGTGTTCGTAAAAGGTAACCGTATGTTTGGGAATTGAAATGTCATTAAAATGTACACACACACACACGCACACGCACACGCACACGCACACGCACACGCACACGCACACACATACACGCACACAAGAACACACAAACACACACACATTTATGCACATACATATATATATATATATATATATATATATATATATATATATATATATATATATATATATATATATATATATATATATATATATATATATATAGATATATATATATACATATATATAATACATATATATATATATATATATATATATATATATATATATATATATATATATATATATATATATATATATATATATATATATATATATATATATATATATATATATATATATATGGCCATTACACGACCAAGCATCGTATAACCATATTCCACTGATCTCTACAGATTATCATGTATTGACGTATATCTCAGGTCTCAAGTAATTATGCTCATAACAACCCAATATTGGCCTATCGCAGGAGTTTGGACCAAAGACTTTTAGCGTCTGTTCCAAAAGACACAGGCAAAGTGGGTAACGAATTGCCCCAAGCTTCGAAACGGCGTAGGTGGAATCGAACTACCGTCCTCTCGACAGGCGGGTTCTCTAACAATTAGATCACCGCTCCCCACATACGTGCCAACCCCGAATGGTGCACACTGCACACATGCGATACTGGTAACATAAATCCGTAAGACTACAAACGAACCTGTATGCTGATCTACGTCAGCTGGTTTAGAGCGCATTCTCACATTTAGTTTGTCGCTGCTGACTGCGTACAACTAAACTATTCGTGACAGTCGTTCTTCGAACGTGTTCTAAACGGTTATTTGGTATGCGAATAATTTGACAAAAGCGTGCAGTATCCCGTAAGGAATGTCTCCTAAGCACATAAGAGCATCAACTTCACGAACATTCGTAAGACTAGGGTAAACCGCACTGATATCTATAATATATCAGTATTGTAGTCGCACTGTCTCCGTTAGATCCGCTAGGTGGAGCAACTATTTTGACTCGCTGAGAATCCTTAGGGTGGTCTGTGGAAACTGGTTGGCCCGTGACTGGAAAATGTCAAGACACACAACATTACAGCATAAATATCCATCAGTGCCTTGTTACATGTTACATGGTGTTACCACTGAATGAACGACGTAACACTGGCAGTAATAGTAACGTGTAGCGACGCCTTGCCTCATATGACGTAACTTTGGATAATAAAAAAGACGCATGACGTTGTGAACTATTGTACGTAATTTTTCGCGAAGTGTGGTCGTCATCTGTACTCAATGAATACAAAGGGTAATTCGATTGAATGGGTGAATGGTGAATGGGTGAATTTCGAAAAACATTTAAACAGACAACCCGACCGTGGGGTCGCAGACTAACTGAATTTATACGCTGACAGCTATATGTGTGTCACCAAGTGCAAGGCTGTTGCAGGGGGTTCTTGGTATTCTGGTTGTTAAAGCATAGTACGAAAATACAAATAGTATGACCTTTTTCCATGCTGATGTCATATATTTCCTTTTTTCATAATGCCCCTTCATGCGTCCCATAAAGTCAGCATGAAAGTTGATCGCGTTTTGTTTGCACTGTGGGAATAGGGTAGCAGAGAAATGGGAGGCGAGAGAGAGAGAGAGAGGGAGGAAGAGAGAGAGAGAGAGAGAGAGAGAGAAGAGAGAGAGAGAGAGAGAGAAAGGAAGGCAGAGAGAGAGAGATAGAGAGAATGGCAGAGAGGGAGACACTGAAATGCGTAGAGGCGGAGAGAACATGTGCTCCATGACCCTGTCGATATTAAATGTCATTTCGTCTTCTCGGTTTCAGGTGGAACAAAAAAATAGAAACCGACGGCAGACGAGACAATTCCTCTTGTAGAGAATGAATCCAAAATACACAAAGTACTGCAGCAGAAAACAAAAGTGATAAAGACAGCGACGGACTCTCTTCAGCGCCGTGCGGAGGTGTGACGATTACCACAGATAGCCAGTAAATCACCCAACATTCTTTCTTTAGAAGTTGGAAGGATGGAGTAGCTTGGACCAAGGTCTTTGTGTGCCCAAGCTTTACTGCGTAACCCGACAGAAGAGTGAAATTGATTGCACGTGTTTCTTCGGGAATGCTCACCTTGCGTCACGTTCTCTTACTGGACAACCTGACATTGTCCAGCAGGTGAGTGTGGATCATTCAGACGTGTGCATGCGTGCGTGCCTAAGAGCGTGCGTGCATTTAATAATGGCGAAATGCATCTCTCAGTAAAGCTTAGCCCAACCGTAGTAGTACCATCGCCACCTTCAGACCAACCGACGTAGCACTCTCGCCATCTCGGTCCACCAATGGTAGCACTATTGCCACCCTCACCAGTGCAGTCTAACCATCCTAGTACCCTCACCACCGCAGTCCAACGATCGTAGTATCCAGACCACCTTACGCAACCGTCGTAGTACCGCGAACACCACATCCGAACCATTGTAGTACCCTCACCACCGCAGCCCAACCATCGCAGTACCCTGAGCACCACAACCCAATCATCGTAGTACCCTAACCACCGTAGCCCAACTATCGCAGTACCCTGAGCACCACAACCCAATCATCGTAGTACCCCAACCACCGTAGCCCAACTATCGTTGCACCTGACGTTTAACAAAATAACCGCGCCTATAGCAGGGTACGGAAATACATCCTTGGTTTCTATCGACATCAATGTTAATAACAATGCACATTCAGATGTATATAGATACAAACAACTCTACACACGCACACAGCACATATAAACACATTCCACTGCTCTGCACTGTACAATACCACACACATGCGCGCACACACCACACACACACTCGCACGTGTGTGTGTGTGTGTGTGTGTGTGTGTGTGTGTGTGTGTGTGTGTGTGTGTGTGTGTGTGTGTGTGTGTGTGTGTGTGTGTGTGTGTGTGTGTGTAAGTTAGTTGTTACATAACCAGCCCTGCAGTTTACCCACAGGGGGTAGGTTGTGTCGAAATACATCAACGATAGGGTGGTTCATTACGAGTGCATTTTACACCTTCTCACTCACCTTGGGGTGTTCACTGTATTGCCACCAACGGTGCATGATGATCAACGAATACTGTTGTTTAAGACGGCATGCCAACACCATAGTAATAGATTACTACTTCCGTTGAAGGCAAGCTAAACGTCGCCCACTGCGTCGTGTGCTGTGTGTGTGTGTGCGTGTGCGTGTGCGTGTGTGTCTCCCACTCCCCAATTTCCTCCCTCTCTCCAAATATCCCCCCTCTCTCTCCATTTCATTTCAATATATCTTTCCCTCTCGCTCTCCCTCCCCTGGTCTCTCTCTCTCTCTCTCTCTCTCTCTCTCTCTCTCTCTCTCTCTCTCTCTCTATATATATATATATATATATATATATATATATATATATATATATATATATATATATATATATATATATATATATATATATATATATATATATATATATATATATATATATATATATATATATATATATATCACTCTCTCTCTCTCTCTTTCTATCTCTCTCTCTCTCTCTCTTTCTCTCTCTCTCTCTATCTCTCTCCCTCAATCTGTTACTGTCGATCTGTCTCTCTTTCTCTCTCTCTTTCTCTCTCTCTCTCTCTCTCTCTCTCTCTCTCTCTCTCTCTCTCTCTCTCTCTCTCTCTGTCTGTCTCTCTGTTACTGTCTCTCTGTCTCTGTCTCTCTCTCTCTCTCCTCTCTCTCTCTCCCCTCTCTCTCTCTCTCTCTCTCTCTCTCTGTGAAAAATGTCACCTGCTAAATAAAAATGTTATACTAGAAAAACGCCCGCTATATAAAACACACTTACGGCTTCTTCTGATGTCAACATCAATTATATGTACGAATCAGAATGATGTGTGTACCTTTCTGGCAGTGAACGTCACAAAGAACACATCTCATTCATCATCACACTTGCTGTTATACAGTACACACACCGAGTAAAAAAGGGAACTCGTGAATTATCAACGCCAGTGCATATTTAGTAAGTGATCACAGTGACGTTAGCATGTTTTGTTGCAAGTGAAGTTTAACATAAACATACCTGTGCAATGGTCATCACGAAACGTGTTAGGTAGCATTACAACACACACCCTGGTTGTATGAACACATATATTGCCAACCGAACAGTATACCATGGTCGTTGCCCCCGGACATTATTCTCCAGCGGAGATTATCCTCTGGGCCCGTTGTAGGCGGACATAATCAGTCGCGGATTTCTCGGATGAACTCCCCGCCCCACCCCACGGACGGGCATGAGTCAGTATCAGCTAGGCGATATGATATTGACACTAGCTCAACATATCCGAGTTGTATATGCACAAAAAAACACACAACATTATGGGTCATTCCATAGTTGTGGAACAATAGCTGGCAATTTCTGTCCCAGCTCTATGGGTGCATCTCAACACATTTTCAAATAGTCCTCTGACGAATTGTGTATTTATTAGGATGGAGAAATACACGAAGCAACATATTTCTGTTTATAGAAGATGTGTACTGGTTGATTTTAAATATTCAGTAACCCAACTCCTGGGATGATAAGAGCACTTAAGTATATAATCACAGCTAAATCTCAGAGGGTCTATACATACTATTACTCCCACTTATTTGAAGTACCTTGTTAAGGCTTTATACATTTGTTAGTGAAGTTAAGCCGTGCGTCATTCAGTGTTCGGATTATTTATGCATGTATGCTGAAGGAATTGCTGTAGCTATAAAATGTTTTGGCGCACTGCTGTGTTTGGGTTCTGCGAAGATGGTATTGTAGTCATTGTAGTGTGATTGTATTGTCACAGATTTTAATAAATTATGTAAAGTGCTCCACAGGGACGCCGCAGCCACTGCGAACGAGCCGTCACCAGCTTTGATACGAGTGCGCTTCACTTGATGTGCTCTTGCCGGTTGACATGGGCAAACTAGTTCACACAGATACACGGGTGCTTCGTCGTGCATGACTTTGTGTGTAAGTACCAGTATCTTGAAATCGACTCTGCGAGCCATGGGTATCCAGTTCTTGTAATAGGGGCCTGGCACTGTCGCTACGTGGACGACGCAGAATCAATCTGGCAGCCGAGATGCGTATTCGTTGCAGACGCGCGATGTTGCCTATAGACGTGCCGTAAAAGAGTGCATTGCGATGTGATGATGGCATTGACTACGCGTTCCTTTGTCGGTTTGGGTAGAAAACGCCTAATTTGATTGACGCGGCGGATGTAGAATGAGCATGCGCTTACGGTTTATGACACTTGCTTTTTCATATCGAGGTGCCTTTCAATGAAGACACCGAGATTTCGAACACATAACGAAGTTGTGATAGTAGAAACACCAACGCAAATCACACTGTCGTCAACGACTTTGGTGCAATTGGAAGATACTGTGTCTTGCCGTCATTCATACACATGGAATTCCATGCCATCCATTCATTTATCTAAGAAATCGTCCATTTTTTGCACAACTACCACTAAAGCAGATGTATTCAGGTCAGTGTGAGTAGATCTGTAAGTAGAAGAATAGTCCATGGGCTCGAATAATGTCGCCAATAGGCTTTACGTACAATGAAAAGAGCAGTGGTCCTAGGCCAGAGCCTTGCGGGACACCCGTCGTCAGAGTAGTAGTACTCGACGATTGGCCACCGATTATTATTCGCTGCATCCGCTTTTGCAGATACGATATGTATCATCTAGTCTAGTGCTTTGCCAACAAAGTCGTATCGCAAACGTAATCGCCTAATCAAGATGTCGTGGTTGATTGTGTCGAAGGTCGCACTAAAATCAACGAGAACCAAGGTTGATTCTTGTTTATTGTCCGTGGCTGCTTTGATGACACTTCTAACGTACAATAGCGCGGATTCAGTCGAAGGTTTTCTTTGATACGCCGACTGAAAGCACTCAGCCATTTGCTGACAAGAAACGTGCGTCATTATCCTAAGCGCGACTACTTTCTCAATTACCTTGGATAATTGGTCGATAGTTGCTCAAAATGTCTTTGTCAAGTGATGGCTTCTTCAGCGATGGACGGACAATTGCATGTTTAAGCAGCCTTGGCATGAGTACCTCATCCAGAGAGGTTACTAAGCGTTACGGGCACTGTTTGACCAAAAAATAGTTCATAGACTAGTCGCCAGGAGTGCCCCTAGTACCAACATTGTTCGCGCTAAAATAGTGCCGTCAAAATACACCAGTTGGCACTGCCGTATTTGTTCGGTTACTAGGCATTAGGGACGCTATTTACGAAAATTAGTTCATAGACTATGGGTGTCACTAGTACCAAAACTGGTCACCATGTGGCGTTCAATAGCGACGTCACTATCCGCCAGGTGGCGCCAACGTATGAGTGAGATATGCTAACTGGTGATGCATGAACGACTTATATTGGTGTTTTGTTTTCAAACTAAGTTATCTGCAAACGTGTCATTCATGACTTACTTAAGTAAGCCACTAAGTAAGTAAGTGTCATTCATGGAATGCAATGACACTACTGAGCGCAACAAACTGACCTTTCATGAATCAATGACATTTTGAGTGAGGTATTTTTCGTAACTGCCATATTGGCTCATGCTCGAGTGCGAGTAAAATGTTACAACTTGCTTATTCACCAAAACAAGGAAACACATTACGTTGCTTCCTTTATAAAGGGGTGAGGTTAGTTATAGAACTGCTGCCCCGCCCCGGCCAGATTTGTCAACGCAGCGATGAAAACTCTTTTTCAAAAGGCCGTACCTTGGTCAATTGTGGACTTGTATTTCAATGTACCAATTCTATGCGTTTTGGTTGAGACAGAAATAGAGAAATGGCATTCATGTCGTTAAGCAGTAAATGACATGCCAACTAGCTTAAACGAAACCATACTGGAAATTAGGAGTAATTGCATTATTTTAATGATGTTGGTCTTCAGTCGTTTGAATGTTGGTGGGTTAGAATAAATATGTAGATAAACCATTATCATTATGTTAGCCATGTATACGTGCATAATCGATACTGTAACATATACATGCTACTGTATAAACTATTAGTATGTGTTATTGTACGTATTGCAAGGGAAAGTATTATAAGTAATATACTTTCTTCTTGCCCTTTTTTGAACATATTATAATACTATATTAACAACTAAATTGTAATGTTCTGTTTTGTTTGTCGTTGTTTCTAAAAAACAAACTTCAACCATTCATTCATCGCTGTTAGTAAAAAAATAAATTTCCAACATATTTAGCAACATATTCTGTAAATAAACAATTACTAACAACAAAATAATTCACCTAACGATATTTTATTATGATATTTCCTCAAATACAGACTGCTCATTCAAGCAGAACTGGTTGACACATTAAATACTTCTCAAATCAGTTATATGCACACAAAAGATTAACGACTTATTGTGTTACTAATAATAACAACATTTGATGACGGAAGTAAACCTGTCTCACGGTCAGTGTTCTAAGCATTGTCCAATCGTGTTTCCAGGTGGAAAAAAATGATATCACATGGCAAAGCAAGTGAACAATAGTCAATGCAGACATGTTTGGTTTGCATACAGTTGGGTGTTAAATTGACAAGTATATTGAATTATATAGCAAAAGGCAAAGGTGATTTTCTTTAATAAAATATCATCAGCCGTTGTTGCTGGTTGCATACTGAACTTCGATGCACTTATGGACTCAGTTAGCCGCCGATGCAGCTTCCCGGCGAGTTGTACAGCATCTTGACGTCAGACGCCGACAGCTCTGTCCGAGCAAAGCTGACCTGGAACACCGCAAAGGGAAAATGCCTCAGTAACCATTCGTCTCCACAAGGCTGTTGGTTGGAAGTCTAATCAAGTTATAGGGAACACTTCTAAGTTGAACGGACGGACCGGAACCGGAAGTAAGTATCTCTTTGGAGAGTGGTAAATGTTGTGTGTTGCGATGTCATGAACAGGAAGAGATTGGTTATGCTCACTGATTGCTCATTACTATACGGGACGATCAAGCGCGGTGAAAGTCAGTTAAGAGGAAACTTATGAACAAGCTCGGAACTATTAACCATGTAGGCTGGTCATCGGCATACACCATGCCTTAATTGGAGTCTCCCCGAGCACAACAAGGTTTCTATTTGATATATGTTTCTAGGTGATTTTATGTTCAAATAAGCGCTTCTGAATATGCATATGCCGCCATATTTGGTTATGGGATCAATCGTGCTCATTAATATGTGAACTTAGTTTGTGAAGGCAAACTTGTTCAAAGGGTTGTCGTTGACACTGAACTTACAGGACAGAGACTAGGGCAATGCATTTGGATAATTCTATCAGTTTACTTCTCTCTGTAATCTTCACTTAAATTCACGTCGTGAGACTTTCCTCGGTCTACGCTTGTACCGGCTTTAGTTGTGATGCAATTATTCGCAATGTTTCCACAACAAATCATACATTTAGAACCAGATAGAGAACAAGACGTTTGACTTTCACATAAATGTTCTAATTTTGATAGAATCCTAGCATACGTTTTTACAGCCATAGATACAGTACAATATTTTCAAGATGACGCCACTATGAAATGCTTGAGAAAAACACTGAGGTGAAATGGTGACCTAAAACTGAAAACTGTTACATACTGATTCCATTTGTCCGTGGAAATCAACTTCGCCACCACAGTCCGGATCACTGCCCAGAATCATCGGGCCGAGCAGTGGCAAGATTTTCCCTGCAATTAGGCAAACAACATTGACTTGCATTTATCATTCAAATCGTCATTTCGATTACGATGTTTCAAGAAACATTCAATGACCGAGTGTAACTGGTTGAGTTGGTGAGTGGGTGAATTGGTGAGTGGGTGATTGGGTGATTGCCTGAGTGGGTGAATGGGTGAGTGGTTGAGTGAGTGAATACGTTAGCTAAGAGTGAGTGATTGAATGAGTGAGTGGGTGATTAAGCAAATGAGTTAGTTTGATATTGATGGATTGATTGATTAATTGAGAAAGAGAGAGATAAGTGGAAGACATTGTCAACTTTAAACATATGCGTCTAATTACGGACGAACCAGGTTACTTTCCTCTATATTTGAAGTGTGGATTTGTGGATTTGTTGGATAAATATTTCTATGGGGGTGGGGGCGAATGTAGTTTTTGGATATAACGGGAAGACGAACTAGGTCAGAGACATATGTGCCCACTAACAAAGTAAAACAAAAAGTAGAACACAAGTGTTATTCTCGCAATCAGATGCTTCTATGATCTTTTGCAATGCACCAATTCAAATGCTAGAAATGACGTTACCTTGTGTCGTCGTCTGACCAGCTAGATTTCCGTTAATGTAGAGTTTCATTTGGCCGGATTCGTCCACCTTGTTCGCAGAGAACGTAACGGCGACATGCACGAAATCACTTATCTGGGACGGCTGTCGTAAGACAAAAGTGTTTCTTATCATAATAAAATCGACCTCATTTCATGACATATTAAACAGTTGGCAGTATATTCGTGTTAGAAAGGTGTCGGTTTATCAGCGACTTTGGGTTGAATTTGAATACATTTACAAGGGGACGTGCGTACAATAGATATATTGAACAGACTCACCACACATATCCATGATATTCGACAAAATGCCCTAGCTAGATCGCACATATACTAATATGTTTATTTTCTAAATAGGAATTAAGATACC
Organism: Lamellibrachia satsuma; assembly: GCA_033239005.1. Taxonomy (NCBI): domain Eukaryota; kingdom Metazoa; phylum Annelida; class Polychaeta; order Sabellida; family Siboglinidae; genus Lamellibrachia; species Lamellibrachia satsuma. Next base: position 12,756,787 of record BSQZ01000011.1, on the reverse strand, counting down.
TACCGTTTTTTCGATAAGAATATTAGTTGTTTTGCTTGTTGTCACCACCGCAATTAACGTATGCTTATCCTGACTAAGGATGAGAATAGGGCTGCAAGAGCAATACATTTATTTAATAATACATCATTTTAAGATGGTCGTGCATATCAATGTATGTATAGCAATTTAAAATTACACACCAACAATATTGCTAACGGCAATTGTTTAAGATTTTACTACGTATCTCTCTCTCTCTCTCTATATATATATATATATATATATATATATATATATATATATATATATATATATATATATATATATATATATATATATATATATATATATATATATATATATATATATATATATATATATATATATTACTTGCAAATTTATTATATATAATGTTTAAATTTATGTCATTGGAACTATTGCTTCTATATAACAGCTGAGTAAAAATTGCACTGATGAGCATTGCATAATAATTATATTACATATTCAGTATCATAAATCTGTGCAAGCCTACTTCACGGCCGGACCGTCACCCGTGATCTCAAGAATTACTAGGCAAGACACGTTGGTACGCACGAATGAGCGCACATGGTCGCGTCGATGATCACCATGTGCTTCCAAGGGTTTGCTGCGTTCCTCTTCAACCATAAACTGGCGGACAAACTGTAGAAGCTGTTGCCTTTGAAGTACGGAATTTTGACGCTGGACGAAGCCCCGAAGAGACCGCATTTGTTGCCAGCGACTGTGCAAGAGATTGTGTTGACGCCGTTGATATCCAGAAAGCCACCATTCGAGTCCTCGAACTTTCCATCCGAACGAGGTACGTCGAACGTGATGCAGGTCAATGAGTTGGCGCCAATAAACAGATGTGAACATACGAATAATCTACCCGTATCAAGTTCCAGTTCCTTAGAATTAGCCAATACTACATTATTTTTTCCACAAACATGACTTCATTGTTGACCTGTCAAAACCTACCAAGAGGCATTATGACATTATAATGTGTGCCAATAAACATCAACAACAAGTTCACTGGAGCTCAACAGGTTTGAATATAAACATGACCCGTCTGCCACGAGTACGATGTTTCCATGCAATCGACTCACCAATGCTTTGTGCGACAGCGACCATTGACAACACGACACCAAACAGCATCCACAGATCCATAGTTGGCTGACAGCTGGACATCTGGGAAGAGAGAGAGAGAGAGAGAGAGAGAGAGAGAGATAGAGAGAGAGAGATAGAGAGAGAGAGAGAGATAGAGAGAGAGAGAGAGAGATAGATAGAGAGAGAGAGAGAGAGAGAGAGAGAGAGATAGAGAGAGAGAGAGAGAGAGAGAGAGAGAGAGAGAGAGAGAGAGAGAGAGAGAGAGAGAGAGAGAGAGAGAGAGAGAGAGAGAGAGAGAGAGAGAGAGAGAGAGAGAGAGAGAGAGAGAGAGAGAGAGAGAGAGAGAGAGAGAGAGAGAGAGAGAGAGAGAGAGAGAGAGAGACGTATTAAGTACACGAATGCAAAAGAACATTTCCACGGACACATGCCCACAACCTCACATTTAGACATATCAAAATGTATGTATGTATTCCAGTTGGTTTAAGCAATATATTTGTGTACGTTCGTAGCATATTTATCCCAGGAATGTTTCAATCTTCTCTCTTTAATAAATCAAACAATTTATGTCATCGTTAGTATGTGTAGTTTAGCACTTACTTTACATTAGCATGATATGTTCTAATACTACTAAATACTACTGCAGTTAGTAATAGTTTTACCATTAGGCCACTTATTTAATAGCACATAGAGATTCCACGTTACCATGTCACTCAACTTTGTTCACCACTGAAGTAGCTGTTATTGAATTTCCCAGATTCGAAGAACTGATGGTCTCACTCTCGTCTACGCCAGTTATGTACACATCGATACGCTGTCGCGTGGCGACTAGGAACGCCTCCGCGTGATCTTTTCTGCTGCGCACATTATGTGTGACGAATCAAATAGTGACAATTCTAACCACGTGCTCCTATTACTTTTGGCGACACTTGATTAATGTGGATTGTGTCGTCATTGTAGCACAGGTTGTTCGCACTGATATGTTTTGTCAAGGATGGCCAGCTCGCCAGTCATGTGTTCCCAAATGAAAACTTTAATAACACTGTTATGGAGATTAATGGCCATACCTCACACTGATCTCACTTTACATTGACTATTCCTCACACCGACCATGTCTCACACTGTCCGTACTTCACACCACACTGTCCGTACTTTATACTAACCATACTTCACACTGACCTAAGCTAAGACTGACAACACCTCACACTGACCACATATCACATAGACCTTGCCTCACACTTACCGTACATCACACTGACCATATATTGTACTGACCACACGTCACACTGACACAGCCTCACACTGTCCATTAATCACACCGACCACACATCACACAATCACACCTCACACTGACATCACCTTGCATCACACTGAACTTACGTCACAATGGCCATACCTTACACTGACCATGCCACACACTAACGATACCTCTCAATGACCATATCTCGCACATAGCATGTATGTATGTCTGCATGCATGTATATATGTATGAATGTATATGTGTATGTATGTATGTATGTATGTATTTATATATGTATGTATGAATGTATACATGTATGTATGTGTGTTCCATATATATATATATATATATATATATATATTTATATATTTATATATGTGTGTGTGTGTGCGTGCGTCCGTGCGTGCGTGTGTGTTTGTATGGAAGCACGTGTGTATATATGTATTTATGTTTTTTCCTTAATCATTCCGTAACCCCGTCATAGTGACTCTGGTTCAGCGGAAACATATCTTGATAAATCGTTTAACCGAAAAAGTAAACACTATGATGAGGTCAGCCCAAACAGGTTTGGACGAGAATGATGTTTAGCTAAATTACATGGGGTAATTCTTTGATCCGTAGACATGGTTCATTACACACCGGTTGTAGTTTCGTCCCCTAACTTTTTTTGCTGTTCACACATGCTGATGTGAGAATTGTAATACGACCTAACACCAGACTTGCTAATTCAAGTCGTATGGACTGACTCGAGTCATGTCATGACTTTAACTTCAGAGATATAACTCGAAATTTGACTTAGACTTAAAGTTCATCGACTTGAATTTTTACTTCACTAATCAGTTTGTGATTGAATCGTGGCTCTAAACGCACGCAAGACGAATCTCTGTATTGTGACAGGCGGCAACAAATGCAATAATTATTATGACTCGCGTTACGCACAGCCCTATTATTTATACAATAACTGTCACAACGAACTCTTGTAATAACACTTCTGTGTGTCTTGCGAAAAAAATTACTTTATTTCACTAAACTTTACCCGGACATGTGGAATTCGATAGTCGTGTCAGACAGCTCACGTAGGAGAAGGAAAAATACGTCCCAAAAAACCGAGCAGGTTTGCGGAAATAAGAAAATAAATGGGTGACAAGAATTGTGAGGGTGAAACGAATAGACAAACAAAGAATGAATAAGCTGAGGGAGGAAGTAGGTGTGAAAGAGATTTTCAGGAGGAAGCCGGAAAGGAGCAGGTAAATATGTATGTGTGTGGGGGGGTGGGGTGGGGGGGTGCGTGGGTATGTGTGTAAACACACGCGCATACGCACATGCTCACTTTCATGCACACGCACGCACGAGCACAAACACACGCACGAACGTACGCACACACGCTCACACATCTCATTCTGGTGTTCACGATTGAAAACCGTAAGCTTGATCCAGTTGTCAAAACATCGGCCCTGGATGAGCTTCACAGCAGCGTCACAATACAAAATTCACCTACCATAACGCCCACGGTTCACCGCCACCCAGCACTTATTATTCGTCGGTAGTTCACAGGCGTCGTGCTTCAGTGCACATCGGTTACACAAGCAGGGCCGGACTAACCGTGATGCAAGTGGTACACTCGTATCAGGCCCCCACAAAAAGGCCCCACAAAAAATTTAAATACCAGGGCTGAGCTATTAGGATGACGAATCTTGTAGAAAATGTATGTAACGGCAAGAAGAATATTACATTGAGCCCTCTAGATTGAGGACCAGCGGACGTGGCCCATTTGGATCCTTGCGAGAGTGTTAGAGTTGGCGCCTGCATTGCCGTCCTCGAATAAATAAAATGTGTTGTCTTCGGATAAAGATCAGAGAGCCAAAGGTTAGTCAGTGACGCTTTGGATTTCTCTGCAAATTGACAGTGATAGAAGTTATGGAACCAAGAGAGATGCGACGAAAAGTTCGGTAGATTAGTTGCTGAAACTCTCACCTAGGTGACATAGAGTATGAACTCTCTCCAGAGGCGACGATGTAATATATCATAACACTTCAAACTAATTAAAAACATGCAACATTATTTGTATGCCTTTAACGTGTAAAAGTGATTATCCCTGACCGTTTCTGTGTTGGCATGTGTTGATCTATGCATAATGTTGTTGGCCGATATAAATATCCAGAGTTCCCTTGATATACAATACTGTGTTAATAAGCAACATATAATTGCAGAAAATAACTAAAAAAATAATAAGCACACGTATGACCGAAACGAATATCCTTGATTAATACAAAAGCTGGGAGAGTAGGCCTATTCAATTGCCTGTTTGTTCTGGCGGGGCCACTCTGTGTGGTGACAGAACCACCACTGGTTAACAAGGCCGCTATGTACATTACAGCCATATATGATCAGCATTATTAAAACAATTTGAATGTGAATCATGCAGAGTTCGTGGCGCTAAAGACAACAGCCGACATTCGGCTGGTTGTGTGCATTCATTTATTTTAGTTGTGACGCAAGCGACAGTGATTACTCATTCATAAAACATGGGTTGAGTTAGGCAGACAAACGTTTTTCAATACTGTGTGGTGTTTTTGTAACGTTTTATTACTCATGACATCAAGTGCGCTTTACATAATTCCGTTCCTTCGCAATTAAATACTGGAAACTTTGCGATTACACAACAAGTTAACGAGAATGAAGTTGTTCACGCCTTGGGCGTTCACATTAGGTAGAAAACCATTTTTAAAGCGTTTCTTTGCTCGCCATATCTTTTTAATTAGATGACGACGTTGTTCTCGGTGTATCCATTGAGTTACGAAACACTTACACTGATCCCGCTGTAGTCACTCAGGATTAGGCAATGAATTGTCTCTCTCTTTCTCTCTCTCTCTCTCTCTCTCGTTGTAGGATTGTAGCGCTTGTTGCATTACTAAACTCAACGACACCGTCAAACAGCGGATGCCAAATGTAAATGTTTTATTAGTGAAACGCCAGCTATGCTATAAAAACAAAAGTAGTAATGGTTTGTTTCTGAGAATCTGTGAACATCAATTATCTGCACAAATGAAACATCGCAATGGTGTTAGAATGTTTTTGTCACTGGACGTCACAAAGAACACATCCCATCACACTTGGTATTACATGGCACACACCCCGAGTTCAACATGTGTGAATTCGTGAAGTTGCCAAAATTATAAACGCAAGTGAACTTAGAAAACATACTATGCAGTGATCATCACGAAAAGTGTTAAGTATAATAACAACGTCTGTGTAAAATGTGCAGGCTAGAGCTTTATTATCTTTTATAATCCAGCAAGACTATGAATGTTTGTATATTATGCTACTCCTCCTAGACACTTTGCATCTCGGGCGACAACATGTCAGGGGTTCGTCGGGTCGTCGCAATATGATTTTATTTTTAATTCACCCCGCAATTACATTTCTACGCACAATCGAATTACCATTTGTAGTTGTTACGTACAATTATACGCAACAATACGCCACAAATCCCATACCGTGTTTGACAGTTTCACGATTCTTGTCTTTGACTGTCAAAAAGTTACGTAATAAGGCATCATAAGACGACGTTACTAACTGCCAGTGTAACACACACACACGCACACGCACACGCACACGCACACGCATATACATTATTATACCAGAGCATATATCATTGCGAATAACCCAGTACGAACAATCTCTCTCTCTCTCTCTCTCTCTCTCTCTCTCTCTCTCTCTCTCTCTCTCTCTCTCTCTCTCTCGATATAGGATTGTAGAGCTCGTTGCATTACTAAACTCAACGACACCGACAAACAGCGGATGCCAAATGTAAATGTTTTATTAGTGAAACGCCATCTATGCTATAAAAACAAAAGTACTAATGGTTTGTTTATGAGAATCTGTGAACATTAATTATCTGTAAAATGAAACATCGCATTTGTGTTAGAATGTTTTTTGTTATTGGACGTCACAAAGAACACATCCCATTCATCATCACATTTGGTATTCCATGGCGCACACCCCAAGTTCAACACATATGAATTCGGGAAGTTGCCAAAATTATAAACGCAAGTGAACTTTTGAAATATACTATGCAGTGATTATCACGAAAAGTGTTAAGTATAATAACAACGCACATCAAAGTTGTGTGAACAGGGAAAAGTATTGGGAACGAATTGAAATGGCTGCAGGGTTTTTTATAATATTTTGGCAAATATGGGATAGGCAAGTTGTTGCAAGCGACATTGTATATAACTAATACTTGTAGATCATCATATAATGTAGAAGGAAGAGAAGAAAGATATATATATATATATATATATATATATATATATATATATATATAGAGAGAGAGAGAGAGAGAGAGAGATAGAGAGAGAGAGAGAGAGGGGGAGGAGGGAGGGAGGGAGGAGGGAGGGAGGGAGGGAGGGAGGGAGGGAGGGAGGGAGGGAGGGAGGGAGGGAGGGAGGGAGGGAGAGAGAGAGAACCCTCTGTCTCTCTCAGTCTCTCTCGGCATGAGAGAAGTGCTGCACTCGAATTGAGGCTGTATCGGCGGGTAGACATAGGTTGGCGACCTCGGTGCTTCGTGGACGCATCGCTGCGACCACTGCTGCCAATACATTTTAAGTGAGAACATTGTGCCTGTAGTATATATATATATATATATATATATATATATATATATATATATATATATATATATATATATATATATATATATATATATATATATATATATATATATATATATATATATATATATATATATATATATATATATTATTTAGTGTGTTGCTCTATACGCGGCAATATCCTGTTATAGCTAACATTCAACATTGTGGCGTTAGTGAAGGCATTTAAGCAGTGAGTAGCCAGTACTCGGTGTGCTGTGTTCCGGTGCTTTTGAACTTCAATATGATTTCTTTGGCACTGTTGGACCACTAGTCTCCGTACCGTTAGGTTGTATTTCATCCAGGTGACTCCCAAACCTTGAATATGCTTACATGAAAGATTAGGTCGAAGTCGTTATTGTGCAAGTCATAGGGTATAACGCAAATAATGACACTATAGACACTCACAATGATGTTAGTATGTTTTTGGCAGTGGACGTCACAAACGAACATTACCTATTCATCATCACGCTAGGAGTTAGTAGTACACTGTTCTATCAAATACATCAGTAATCGTTCACAGTGGCCTTAGAGTGTTTTTGCGAGGGACATTTTACATATTCAGCAACCACAGATTATTATTGAAAACGTTTGTGCATACTTGAGTTGTAGTCACTTCTTTTCATCGGCTCCACTATTTAACGCTTATATTACGAGATCGAAACGTTTTTCTTTAATATAATTTATTGAGGCACAATAGTTACTATATAGACGAATAATCAAATAATGATATTTGCGATCTAATTCTAAATCGAGGTTTGTCAAATTAGCTTCCCTGGCCACCAGTCTCGATAGACGAAAACTTGTGTGTGACTTGAAGCCAACCAATTATCGCCGGTCGGGGTAAGTATATGTTACAAATACAAAACGTACTGTAGGGTGCAGATTTAATACAATTCCCATAACATATTGACATGATGCACTTGTGGATAAGATATTCACATATTTGCCGTGCCTTTGGAGTCACCACTTCCATCACCAAAACTTAAAATTAAACCCAAATGCGGGTTAAATATCAACACAATAGTGTTGTTTTTTTTATCTTGAGACGTCTGTTACAACTAGTAATGTAATAGTCGACCGGTAATGTAATAAATCGACCGGTAATGTAATATATCGACTGATAATGTAATAATTGACCGGTAATGCAATAAATCGAACCGTAATGTAATATAATCGACCAGTAATGTAATAAAAATGATGATGAAAATCATGATGATGATGATGATGATGTTAATAATGATGATGTGGAAGGTGATGTTGAGGGTGATAAACGATTATGATGATAATAACAATTAAGGGGTCATCTTAGTGACGATGATAATGATGATGATGACAATGACGATGAAGATAGATGATGATGATATTAATAATGATGATAACGACGGTGATGATGAGGGTGATAAATGTTTATGATGATGATGATGAGGAAGAAGATGAAGACAATAATTAAGCGGTCTTAGTGATGGTGATGATGATGTTGATGACAATTATGATGACGATGATGATGACGACAATGAGGGTGATCATTATTACGATTATGAGGACGAAGACATTGACATCCTCAGCCGCATCATCCTGCTCCTCGTCATCGTCGTCATCATCCTCATGTTCACCCTTATAACGGTTAGCCATGCTGACACCCACTCGACGTTCACAAACGTATGATTAACATAGGAATCTCAGAACGAGTGAGCCGCGTGTTTTCTGGGAGGACATATGGAATGCCGTTCATATAACCTCCCAGGTAACGCACCGCAGTAATTACATGTTGGGAAACAATAGGACCGAGTCAGGCAGAGTGGTAAGGAAGAAGGGGGGTCATTAAAAAGGGTCGCCTGAAAAAATTAAACAGGTAATCTACACTCAATTAAGGGATCATTTCAAACAATTATTTGAGGAATCATTAAAAATGCTTAAAAAAGTAATAAATGATTATTATTTGATCAAATTAAGGGGGTCATATGAAACAACTTAGGGGAAATCTCAAAATGCAATGTGATCTTATAGTAGAAACTTCAATTTAATCGCAAAAATAATAAAATAAGGGATCAGCTGAAACAATTAAGGGGTTATCTAAATAATAAAAGTTAATGGTAATTTCAGTCAACTAAAATATTCATATAAACCTGGAGTATTTTTATATATGACTAACATTAAGGGATTTTATCAAAAACATGATAAAGGATAATTTTAAAATGAGTCATTAAGGGGTCATTTAATAATAAACTAGCTGATCATCTCAAAACATTATGGGGTCATCTCATAAAATCAAGTGATCGTCTTGAAAAAAGTTAAATAAATTAATTAATTATTAATTCATCTCATAAAATGGTCTTCTCACAAAAGTTAAGGAATTGTCACAAAATATTTAAGAAGTAATTAACATGTGAAGTAGCTGATCGTATTAACAAATTAAGGGTTCATCTCAAAAATTAAATGCTTCTTCTCAAAGAAGTTCACGGGTCATATTAAAAAGTGTAACTAGTCAGCACAATTGAGCCAGCTGATCGTCTCTATAAAATAAGGTATAATTTAATAGAATAATGAGGTCTTCTAAAAACAGGTAAAGATTCATTAAAAAAAGGGGTTCATTAAAAAGTTATTTCATATAATTAAGGGAAATCTAAACATGTCAGGATTCATAGCAAAACACAAACTTAAGGGGTCATCAAATAAATGATGGTCTCACATTCAAAATGTAACGGGTTATCTCCAATAAATTAAGGAATAATTTTAAAATGTAAAGGTCATTTAACATAGTAACTATTTCATCATCTGAAAAAGTTAAGGGACCATCTCATAAAATTAATGGGTTATCTCAAAGTAAAAATGTAAGGAGTCAAATCAAAAAGACAAACTTAAGGGGCCATCAAAACATTAAGCAGTCATCTAAAAATTGTAATAAGAGGGTCATCTAAAAAATCAGCCTCTTATTTTACGTTCTGAGGTGATCGCTTTTTAATTTAAAGATACCCTTTAGTTTTGGGGAATACTTCTTATTGTCGTAAATTTTAAATGTACCCCTAAATTTGGTATGATGAATTGCTCGTTTAACTGTTTAGACAACCCCCTTTAATAGCAACTTAAATCCATATGATATTTACTACATATACTCAGTAGGTGTATGGGTTGTTGATTCAGAGTAAATGTTTAAATTATTTTCTTGCATAATTCGGGGCAAATACCTGAGACTGCCTTCTTGGATTTATGTTCTTTGATTATGTACCAATAAAATATAATTATGGTATGTATATGTAGCGGAGTTATGCGACCGAGCAGCGCGCAGGTGGAAAAGAGGAGAATCGCCACGCCATTTTGCGGTTATGTTCTAGAAAGACGCCCGTGCTTACTGCCTTTGTACTCAGACGTCCGCGCTGAATGTCATTGTACTCAGATGTCCTCGCTTAGACGTGGGAACGAAGGAGCACGTGGAAACACCGAAACGGACCGCGGGAACGGGATCAAGTGATCTCGGAAGCGCGAGAACGCCTGAGTATAGGGATGTGTGCTCTAGACACCGTTCTAGCTGGCACAAATACTAAACAAAAAGGCAACAAACAGAAGCCTACAATGGTATACATTTGACTACAGATTATACAAATAGCATAAAGGCAGATCTTTCTAAATTCGCAACTGAATTCCAAAAGCTCGATGCAACAGTAGAGTTGGGGATGCATTACTTGCATCCATAGATATATATATATATATATATATATATATATATATATATATATATATATATATTACAAAAAACTACTGTATAGCAGAGCTCCAGTTCCCTGGACCAGTAGGACCATAAAGAGGAAAATGAAGGAAAGTTAGCGTCTGTATGACCGAGCTAGAAAAAATAAAAAACATGAAACTTGAACAAAGAACAGGGAGGTCAGAAACCAAATAAAGCAAATATTAATACACTAATTTTTCCCTACATTGACAGTGTAACGAAGCAGAGATTCTCAACCACGAATTTCAATCATTTTTCACAAATGAAGATCTAGAGAAAACACCCTCGATTGAAGATGGTCCTTGTCAACCCATATTAATTTTTCATGTAAAAAATTTATAATATTTTGGATAACTTACGAGTAAATAAAGCAACTGGTCCAGATCGAATCCGTGTCATAATCCTCAAGGAATATTCTTCCACAAAGGAGAATTGCCAGGTGATTGGCAAGCTGCTAATACATTTGCCATTTTCAAAAAAAGGTGACAGAGTACTACCACAAGACTACCTACCTATGTCTCACATTTACGTGTGCTATAAAATCAAGGAACATGTCTTATGCCACTCTATCATGGCACATCTTGAAAAAACAACATCCTGATCAACTCACAACATGGTTTCCGCGCTAAGCATCCTTGTGAAAGTCAGTTACTCTGAAACGTTGACTCTCTTGTAGGATCTTTAGACAACCATCAACAAAAACATGATGTAATCGTAGATTTCTCCAAAACGTTTCGACACTGTTCCTCACCAGAGGTTTCATCTCAAACGAAAACACTGTGGCGTCCCGGGAAAGACATTTCGTTGGATCAGTTCATGGCTTACAAATAGGACACAGCGGGTTATAGTTGACGGTGATGCTTCACACAAAATTCAAATGTTTTCAAGGTTCTCAGTGTACTTTGCATGTTTGCATCTGTATAATCAATAGACAACTACATGTGTGTTCACAAGAAATAAAGGCGAAAGCATACACCAATCTTGTCACGCTTCAGCTCGAATATTCCTCAGCCGTATGGGACCCATACCGTAAATGTCAAATTAATCAAATGAAAAAAATCCAACGCAGCGCAGCCCTTTTGTATGACACAATTATTCTAGATAATCCAGTGTAACGAATGTGTTGTCTACACGTAACTGTATAACCCTCCAAAATAAAAGGAAAATTGCAAGACAGTCGGTCTTCCACAAAGCCTTACACCATAAAATCGCCGTCACCCTGCCAGACTATCTTAATACTTCTACTCGCCACACCAGATCGAGCGATTGTCACCACTTCATCCCCCCCCCCGCAGATAAATACGACGTGTTCAAATGTAGTTTCTTTCCACGCACACTTACAGACCGGAACTCCTTAAATCCCGAAATTTCCAGTAGTGAAACAACCTCCAGCTTTAAAAGTAGATTAGAAAAAACCGTATTATTAGTGTAAGTAACTGGAAGCCCCGTGGACAGCATCGATAGACATAACCACGTCACTCACATTATTGTTTATTATCTCAACAAATACTATATTTTAATTATTTCCTTTTTTCTTTCTAATTTTCAGTGATTGATGCTGTCAACTGGATGTTCACGGGATTATACATAGAATGTTTCTTCCCGTTATCCAAATAGATGTAGGTCACGGGAAGTGTTAAAGAGGGAACAAACTACAAGGCGAAAGTTGAACGAACATGGGCATTAGTGCAACGAACAAAGGTCCTTTGATATCAATGGCAGTAAACGATCAAAATGGGCCAAATGAGCCCGCTGCACAGGTGTGCGTAGCTCGTATATCAGCTACGCTGATGTACAAGTACAAATGTACAAGTACAAATGTACAAGTACAATATCACAACGAATCGCCCATTTTCGTCTGATGCGAAGTTCCTCCCGGGTCACAAACCTTAGCTTTTGTGATTAGCAGTGCTCTCCATTTTGTTCGCAGTCAAATTGGACATAAGATACGCTACGCTTCACCAGTTGATTTTCACAGTAATCGGCATGTCGTTTGGTTGGTCCGAAGAGCCCGCTGGCGATACTTCGTCGGCCATGTGCTACGTTTTCCACCTGACGTACTCACCCAACTTGCCATTGGTAAGTACTTCAAACCAGACTGGAGCGGTTTTCGCGGACGGACTTAAAACTTATTTAAAACACGTTCGATTGCAGTTACGCAACTCCGAGGAAGTCAATCATATGTGACAACATCTGTTCACAGAAAAACAGGACCCAATCTCCCGTAAGACCCAATGTGTGATGCGCAGCAATCGTATTGAACGCAACTACGAAGGCACATTCGGAACCGTAATCAATCTCATACCATGACTCAACTTGTCGACACTTACGACACGCACTGAATTGCCACACTGTGTCTAACAATTTCGAAATGAAAAATTACATCGAACATCGTAGCATTTTTCACAACCCTACACACGCCTGAATGCAATGTTCAGAAGAATCAGACGTTAAGCACGCTCAACATTTGCTATTACTAGTATATGCCTGACTGCATGATCATGTAACGTTTTAGGCTGTTTTAAGCATGCACTTTATTGGCTCAAATGTCAATGGGCAGTCCATTGCCAGCTTGACAGACAGTACGCCAACGAGGCGCGGGACCGAGACCGAGCGTCACACACGGCAACCATACTCATACATTACCACGATCACCATGATGTGAAGACATGGGGGCTGTTACGCTGTCATATATGAATCCATATGTGACGTCTACGCGCGACCTCATGGACGATGAAAACAACAACCTTGAGGATCCACTGGACGTTCTGCGCAATCAGCGCGTGCAGGGAAATAATGATTGAATGAATTGAATGTCGTCCACCAATAAGACAAATTGAACTGGATAGCCGCAATAATTGTAGTTACAACTGAGAGCCGAATATTTGTTTACATATAGCTGCGTGAAAGCTTGAGAGCGAAATGTGTTGGAAAACGTATTGAAAAAGTATTATTTATAATACTTTTAGAAATATTTGCAATATTTCAAGGACAATGCAATACTTCATTGCATTTGCAAATTATTAAAGTTTAACCGTTTTGGAAATATTTGCAAAGTTAAAACTATTGTGCCCATCTAAGCTGCTGTGCGCCTCGTTTTCACCGACTGCCGAATGACCATTCGGTTCATCAATTTAGGAGTACGAATGCTGTGAAAAAGTACTGTGGTGTTAAGTGGCCAATGTCGCAGGTAAAGACGAAACAGAAAAAACTTCACAGAAGACGTCAGACATTGCATGCCACACTAACATATACAACCATGAAACGATGAGATTAATGAATCTTTTTAGAAAGTGTTATAGACGTGAAATTGTTGTGGGAAAAAAATTTACTAGTGAGCAACACTATGTATAACAATGTAACTTGTGTTGTATTGTGCACTAAGAGAACATGCCTAGTTGAAACACTTGCCTTCGTACAAAAACAAACATTTAAAGACTCTTTTTGTTTACAGAATAACAAATTAAACTAAGCGAATATGTATTTCTAAACTTGTTCAAAATATGTGTTTGTATTGTATCACAGAAGTATTCCAATTGTATCGATCTACACATTTATATGATAAATATATCAATTCATATGTATGTTGTGTTTCAATTGTATTAATTATAATTACGTAGAAATGAGCAACAATATGAATATTTACCAGTACTGGTATTACCTTCAGACAAAATTACCTAACAATATGTAACTAACAAAACTAAAAACATAAATAACTAATTAAATAAGGGTATAGTTAACTAACGAATTAACTAACAATTAACAAAACGTCGTTGTGACATAAGACGTATGTGACTCAACAACTAAAGTGCGCTTCTTTCATAGTGCACGCATCATGTGCCCACTCATGACGTAGGGTGCATTCGATTGAACTAACCCCGTGTAGATGTTTAAACTTTTTCAACATTTGTGGCCTACTCTGGTTTATTGGTCTGATAAAATAAGCAAGTAGAGAAATGTGTATTCTACCGCTACTCCGTGGTCCTGTGTATGCGTGTTCCCTCGTATTGCCAGTGGGTATTCTTGGCACTGCGTGTAACTTGTTGTTATGTAAATAAAAAGAGTTTCTAAATATTTATGTTTTATTATTAAAGAAAGTTGTCACAGATCGAAAATCGTGTGATGTTTTATATAATTAACTTGTTTACTTTAGTCACCTAGCGATTCAAATTTTGGTGAGTAAGAATCGTGCTAGTGACGCCGAATAGCGATCGATGGCTAATCTAGAGATCGGAATCGGCTGTCACACAATACGCAATTACCATCTTGTAATTCTGATAGCACCTGTTGTTTCACTGTCTCATAGTTCGCATTGCCTGGAGTTTCTGTGGGACGATTGTCTGTAAAACCTGCGTTCCCTCATCAACAATAGAAAACCCGTGTTTTATCCCATCCAACAGGAAATCCCTATCCAATCGTCCGATAATTTAGATTCCCATGCAGCTAAGTTGAGACCTGGCACTGGTGCCACTAATGGTTGCTATCTAGATTGGTAGGGTGTGAATGATGAGTGGGTCTGGTTGCAACCTATATAGGAACATGCGTGTGAAAATTTGCATATGGTTTTATCAACAGCGGTAACCGGCCTCGAGTAGTGTGTTGAGTGTTTTGAGTCCGGCAGGCGTTGTTGTGGGGTGCGCGAGGGGTTAGTTGCATTGTCTGCAAATGTGGTATGTCAGTCCCCACCTGGGATTGCGTGCTGCTTGTTATTTTCAATATTTTTTGTCGTAGAAATAGACAGAGGCATTCTCATACCTTTGGGTCAACTGCAGAATTTTTGCAGTTTATGATATGCAATCAATCGTGCCATCCTGGGATAAATTACCGTCGCACAACAACCGGTACTGATTAGCCAGATTATCTATAGCCAGATGGACCATCGGGACAGAGTAATTGTTTCGAGTTTGGGTTTAGTGCCGCACTTTATGACGATTTGTTTACCCTCGTGCGCCCCTGCAACAACCACCTCCACGATAGTGTCACGCGACAGAAATTCGGTCACATTATGGTAACTGAGCGGAGACTTACCAGCCGTCGCCGACATTAGATGTGCCCGGGATGGTCATACTGCTCGGTGTTGCCGCTGCGGCCGGACGTGCGCTCCTCCCGAATGACGATGGTTCGAACGAATGTCCTTGTTCGAACAGCTGTCCGCGTTGCCGGTGTTCGTCTCCCGTCTGCGCCGTCTCCGTTGCCTGCATAGTTCGCAAATCTGTGAGTAGGTTGGCATAGGCGTCTTCGCCATCGTTAGACCCGTAGCTGGTCGACCCACGGGCTTTCCCGGCTTCGACAGCTTGTATCGACCACAGCGTTTTTAGCAAAAGCTTTTGTTGGCCACGAGGCATCTAGGATTGCCCCAGGTCATCGGCGTCGAAAAGGGCCACGTCTTCCATCGAATTGAAACCTTCTTTGATCTTATTCTCCGCTGCCCTTTTCCGTAACTCTGTTTCATGAGCCATCTCTGCCGCTTGGGAGTTTTCCATATCCGAATCGAGGGTGTGTGAGCGAGAAACGTGAAGCAGGGCGTGCTACGCCCGGGGCTGCAAGGTTCAGGGTCTCGTGGGTGAGGACGCGAAGTGGGCTATATACGCAGCCGGTGCGGGTGCTCATGGGAAAACACGATTCCTGTTAATCGGCAAAACGTACAAATGATTAGTGATTCTGGCAAGCGGCACAAATTAATAGTAATTAGACAAAGAGCAAGAGTGATCTGCCTACGTGAATAATAACACATTAAAAGTAAATTAATATTCACATTAACAGATAAACGAAATGTTATCATGTTTGGTATCGTTGGAAAACTAGTTGTCTACTGATATTGTTTATCGCTGTTTTGGAATATAATTGTGATGAAGAACGAAAACTTTCAGATAGAGTCGAGGTTGTTTGTGTATGATATCATGTGAATTGAATGATTGATACTGGGTGCTTTAGTACAAACATTACATAAATATTCACAAATTAACTTATAATTTGCATAGGCAACCAAGCCTTTATGTGGTCTACGGGCTCTTGTATGTACCAACATGATTGGTTAATCAGTTGTGAGACGACGGCTGCGATTGGTGATAGTGGAAGTATAAAATAGTTACGATCGTGGAAACAGCAGAGGAACGCCAGCCTCGAGACAGTCAGGTTATACATAATATCTAAGAACGTACACGGTTCCTCTCGGCAAAACCCTACTCGCCCAACGGTTCGCGGACGTTGGATGATGCGACGCACCGGCGACGAAGAGTCGCCGAGCCATAGACGTTGAACTTCCGCCGCCATCCACCCTCGCTAGCCGCTACCAACTTGTCGTTGATAGCCGCACTGCCAGCTGCCACGCAAGACAACACTCGCCGAGCAGGTCGTACGCAAGACAGCATCCGCCGAGTACGCCATACGCATGACAGTACTAGCCGAGCACGCCGTACGCAAGACATCACTCGTAGAGCACACCGTACGCAAGACAGCACACGTCTAGCACGTCTCACGCAAGACAGCACTATTCAAACACACCTTACGCAAGACAGCACTCGCCGAGCACGCCGAACGCAAGTAAAAACTCGATGAACACCTGTAATGTAAGACTGCACTCGCCGAGCACGCCGCAACGCAAGACTGCACTCTCCGAACACGCAAATCTTTCTTGATACAGGATTGTAAAATTATTCTTGATGTAGGACTGTAAATGATTTTTCATATATGACTGTATATTATTTTTGATGTGGGATTGTAACAGTACTACTTTATACATTGTATATTATTAAACGGGAAATCGTTTACCCTTTACGTTTGTTGTCGTAGTTGCGCAAATACCCACACTGAACTTAACGAGTACATGTCCATTGGCTCGCCACATATTATCCAGCTAAACCTAAAACTGTGACATCTGGGGGCATCCGGGGGATTGTGTGGAGCGGTGACAGTGTTTTTTTGTCAATTATAAATAATTCAACACCCATTTTTTTCTGAACTATTAAATTAGGGCGAGGCGAGGCAAAGATAACCAAACTAAAGTAAAACCAGTCTAACAATACATTGTTTATTGCAGAGTTATTATAACGAGGTGGAATAAGTTCATTATTCATCGTTATGTTTAATTACTGACGACTACAAGACTGACGTAATACGCTGACGATCGTAGTTTTGTTCTTTCCAATTGTCCAATGGATGTAGATATATGCGGGTTGTGCATATTTTGTTGGTCCGATAGTCGGCCACGATACGGTCCCTTGTCGGCCGAATTGTTTGCGCTCAGTAGTAGGTGGTTCCTTGACAGCCGCATGTGGTCCATAGATGGCCAGATTTGCTCGTGTGACGGTTGTTGTCCAGTGGGACGTTGCTTAGACCGGTCTGATGGGGTCTGATGGCGTGTAGTAAGGGTTGTGTCCCAGGTATCGTCATACAACAAAGTCAAGAATTCGAAGAGAGACTCGCTCATTGAACGGTGAACAATGACTACTCTAAGGTTCAAGCGTGGTCGGTTTGCTGCTGGTGCAAATACCAAGCGGTTTTATAGCAGGTAAACCTTAGCATGATTTCCTAATTATTATTAAAAACAGTGTTGTAGACCACGATACCATTTAGGGATGTTATTCATATAAAACATATTTTTTTGCATATATATATATATATATATATATATATATATATATATATATTAACAAAACAGTAAAGGAATGTGGAAAACATTCGTAATTTTACACAACATTGTATGCCGTATATGTATATATGTATATGTATATGTATATATATATATATATATATATATATATATATATATATATATATATATATATATATATATATATATATATATATATATATATATATATATATATATATATATATATATATATATATATATATATATATATATATATATATATATATATAGTAACAAAACAATAAAGGAATATGAAAAACATTCGTCATTTTACGCAACATTGTATGCCGCGTTTTGTGGGCCTTATGTAGCATTTCTGCTTTTTGTTATCATAATACTATTTCCTGTTTCTTTATTTATTAGTTAAACCTTTCAAGTATGAAGGAACGTATCGGCCTTTGCTAGAGCCGATCAGTATTATGTAATTTGTTTGCTCAAGCATTGCCCGTGTCCGTATCTACGGGGTGGGTTTGTCTATCTTAGAGAATGGTGCATGTTAAGTAGGCAACGACCGGAGTGTTACCCTATTTAGGGTTGTTTTAGGTTATTTATACTAAACATGTAAGTAGTGGATTCTTAGTGGACCAGGTGACGGTGATTGGTGAAGTAGTGTCATGTGTTATCTCAGAAACAAGGAGTATAAAAAGAGACTGGAGACACACGTGACGCATCTCGACGAGCAGATCAGGGTGAAAGTAGAGTGGACACAGAAGGGTGAAAGTAGAGTGGACACAGAAGGGTGAAAGTAGAGATACTATTGAACAAGGAGACCTTGAAGTTAACAAGTAGTGAGTGAATGTGAGAAATTGACTAAGAACAAAGCCGAGATGAGCAGCGAATACCAAAGGGGCGAGGCGATGCCAAAACGCCACTAGCGAAATGACACCCCTGTTGCGAAGAAAGACGGTAGCGACAACCGCAGAGATGCCTGAACGACGACAGAGCACAGAATCGTCTCTACGCTATGTGCGCGGCACGGCGGCCGGAGCCGTACGTTAGAACGACGTAATATGTGTGCGACGTTCGCTGCTCAACGGCCGTAGCGGTACGGCAGAACGACAGCACACAACCAAATACAAATACATTATACATGCGTTCAATACGTGCCGTGCGATACTGGCGTGCAGTAGTAAAACCGGTATTGCACGTTCGTGATACTGACCGAAATAATCAGTTACGTCATGACGTGGCCATCGCGTACGATGACGAAGTCTATTCGCCCGATTGCACTGACGGTGGCCAACATACGCTGGATTCACGTGTATCCATGCTTTATATGCCGTACAAATAAACATGATATGTTTACTTATTGTTCTATGACTTTTCTTCCTGAGCTGAGATCTGTCCGCTACGCGTGACGTGGTTGTCGATCTGTCCGCTACGCGTGACGTAGTTGCCGATCGGTCCGCTAGGTGCTTGGCGGACTGTCTACTAACTACGAATTGTGGGAAGTACATTATGCTTTGGTGACGCGTATATTGTCTGTGCGAATGATTTAAAAACTGCCATTTATTAACGCAAAATAACATTCGTTGGCCGGCGCAGTTTTGCTGTCACATGTCGTGATCATCAACGATCGCTGACCTGTCTGTGGAACGTGGACGCTGCAATGTTTAATGCAAAAGCGGGACGGTCATTAGCGAGGGATAATAAAAATCGGCCTTCCTCTACGATAGCCGGGTACATAGACCGCCATAGCCGGGTAAATTACCCGGGTCCCGGCTCTTAACAGGATCATTCAAGCAAATCCGCACGTGTCATAGACACTTTAATGTTCATGATGTTTACACAATATCTAGCCTTCTAAGTCACACCGACCCAGTGACATAAGAAGCAGTGTAAGAGAGACTTGGAAGCACTCACCGTATAAAGCAGATAAGAAGAATGCACTGTCTGTTGTAACGCGTGACGTGCAAACTTTAAAACATGAACAATCAGCCACAATTATCGTTTAAATTCGTGCTTTCTCGCTGCTTCGGCAAAATGGCGGAGTGTGCTAGAATGCTTGTCACACGATGTGCTCACTTTTAACCAGTCCATCCAAGGGGGTTCTTGGTACAGTTAGGTAATTAGTGGTGCATGGAGAAAACATTACATAATTATTTGTCCCATAACAAAGATATAAAACCACTTCTGTTTGTCCACAGAAGTTTGCATATGTGTTATTGTACGTATATTATTATGCTAGCCATGTCTATATGCATACTCGATACTGTAACACATGCTACTGTATGTATTATTACTATGTGCTATCTTACGCATTGTAACACATGTACATGCATGCTACTGTATGTACTATTACTATGTGTTATCGTACGTATCGCAAGGGGAAGTATCTTAAGTAACATACTTTTTTGCACATCTTATGATACCACATTACTAATTCAATTGTGCTGTTCTGCTTTGTTTGTCGTTGTTTCGAAGAAATACACTTAATTCATTCAGTTATTCATCGATTTTCGTAAAAAAATCTCCACACATTTCCAACAGCTCCGGCCTATTTAGCAATATATTCTGTAAATAAACCATTACTAACAACACAACAATTCACCTAGCGACATTTTGTTATGATGTTTCTTCAAATACAGACTGTGCTCATTCAAGCAGAAATGGTTGCACTAGCTTTTCTTTTATAAATTGATGGGCAACGTTGATGCATAGGATAGGGTAGGCTAGTTAAGTGAAACATTACATAGTTATCAAGTAATTGTTATGCACACATATCATTAACGCGTCATAAGCCTTCATTAGTAAGCCTACAATAACAATAGTTGATGACGTCAGCAGTGTTTTATGCATTGTTCAATCTTGTTTCCAGGTGGCTAAAAATTACATCATGTGGCAGAGTAAGTGAACAATAGTCGATGTAGAAATGTTTGGTTTGCATACACCTGGGTGTTAAATAGGCACGTATATTGCATTGCATAGCAAAAGGCAAAGGCGATTTTATTTGATAAAATATCATCATCACGCTGGTTGGATACTGGTCTTCGGTGCACCTATGGACTCAGATGCCGATGGAGTTAGATGCCGATACAGCTGGTACCGTTCGAGTTGTACAGACTCATGACGTCATCTGACGACAACTCTGTCCGCGCAAAGCTGACCTGGAACACCGCAAAGGGGAAACTGTCTCAGTAACAATGCGTCTCCACAAGGTTGTTGGTTGGAAGTCTAATTAAATTATAAGGGACACTTCCAAGTTGAACGGACGGACCGTCACTGGGACCGGAATTTAGAATATGTTTGGAGAGCGGTGAACGTTGTGTACTAGGATTTCACGTATTGGAAGAGATTGGGTTACGTTCGCTAATTGTCCATAACTATACCGGGCGATCAGAAAGTCAGTTAAGAGGGAACTGATGAATATGCTCAGTACATGAGTAATTATTAACCATGTAGGCTGGTCAGCGGCA